>JANRMT010028174.1:8780708-8821373 GCA_026402145.1 Polypterus bichir lapradei
TAGATAGATAGATAGATAGATAGATAGATAGATAGATAGATAGATAGATAGATAGATAGATAGATACTTTATTAATCCCAAGGGGAAATTCACATAATCCAGCAGCAGTATACTGATACAAAAAACAATATTAAATTAAAGAGTAATAAAACTGCATGTAAAAGCAGACAACAGCTTTATAACTTTGAGTAATAAAACAGACAATAACTTTGTATGATGTTAACGTTTACCCCCCCGGGTGGAATTGAAGAGTCGCATAGTGTGGGGTCTCCTCAGTCTGTCACTGAGATGACACTGTTCAGTGGATGCAGTGGATTCTTCATGATTGACAGGAGTTTGCTTAGTGCCCGTCGCTCTGCCACAGATGTCAGACTGTCCAGCTCCGTGCCTACAATAGAGCCTGCCTTCTTAACAAGTTTGTCCAGGCGTGAGGCGTCTTTCATCTTTATGCTTTACGCCTCCCCAGCACACCACCGCGTAGAAGAGGGCACTCGCCACAACCGTCTGGTAGAACATCTGCAGCATCTTATTGCAGATGTTGAAGGACGGCAACCTTCTAAGAAAGTATAGTCGGCTCTGACCTTTCTTACACAGAGCATCAGTATTGGCAGTCCAGTCCAATTTGTCATCCAGCTGCACTCCCAGGTATTTAAAGGTCTGTACCCTCTGCACAGTCACCTCTGATGATCACAGGGTCCATGAGGGGCCTGGGCCTTCTAAAATCTACCACCCGCTCCTTGGTCTTGCTGGTGTTCAGGTGTAAGTGGTTTGAGTCACACCATTTAACAAAGTCTTTGATTAGCTTCCTGTACTCCTTCTCCTGCCCACTCCTGATGCAGCCCACAATAGCAGTGTCATCAGCAAACTTTTGCACGTGGCAGGACTCCGAGTCGTATTGGAAGTCTGATGTATATAGATTGAACAGGACCGGAGAAAGTCCAGTCTCCTGTGTTGCTGACCACAATGTCAGACCTGCAGTTCCCGAGGCGCACATACTGAGGTCTGTCTGTAAGATAGTCCACGATCCATGCCACCAGGTATGAATCTACTCCCATCTCAGTCAGCTTGTCTCTAAGGAGCAGAGGTTGGATGGTGTTGAAGGTGCTAGAGAAGTCCAGAAACATAATTCTAACAGCACCACTGCCTCTGTCCAAGTGGGTGAGGGATCGGTGTAGCATATAGATGATGGCATCCTCCGCTCCCACCTTCTCCTGGTATGCGAACTGCAGAGGGTCGAGGACGTGGCGGACCTGTGGCCTCAGGTGGTGAAGCAGCAGCCGCTTCTTGGTCTTTATCACATGTGACGTCAGAGCAACAGGCCGGAAGTGATTCAGCTCATTAGGACGTGATACCTTTGGGGCTGGGGTGATACAAGATGTTTTCCAAAGCCTCGGGACTCTCCCCTGTTCCAGGCTCAGGTTGAAGATGCGCTGTAGAGGACTCCCCAGTTCCAACGCACAGGCCTTCAGCAGTCGTGGCGATACACCATCTGGACCCGCTGCTTTGCTGGCACGAAGTCTCCTCAGCTATCTGCTCACCTGTGCTGCTGTAATTGTGGGTGGGGATGTCTCACCTATGCTGTTATCAACAGAAGGATGGTTGGAGGATGCAGTACTCCGAGATGAGAGTGGGTTAGGGTGGTCAAACCTATTAAAGAAGTTGTTCATTTGGTTTGCTCTCTCCACATCTGTCTCAATGGTGGCACCCGCTTCGAGCTGCAGCCAGTGATAATCTTCATCCCATCCCACACTTCCTTCATGCTGTTATTCTGCAACTTCTGCTCCAGCTTTCTCCTGTACTGCTCCTTCGCTGCCCTGAGCTGGACTCGTAGTTCCTTCTGCACGAGCTTGAGCTCATGCTGATCACCGTCTTTAAAAGCCCTTTTCTTCTGGTTCTAAAGGCCCTTGATGTCACTTGTAATCCATGGCTTGTTGTTAGCATAGCAGCGTACTGTTCTTACTGGAACTACAATGTCCATACAGAAGTTGATGTATTCAGTTGTGCAGTCAACAGCCTCCTCAATGTTCTCACTATGTGACCCCAGCAGTATATCCCAGTCTGTAGTTCCAAAGCAGTCTCTCAGAGCCTGCTCTGCCTCAGGGGACCACTTCCTGAATGAGCGTGTGGTTGTAGGTAGCGCCCTCACTCTTGGTTTGTATTGTGGCTGAAGCAGAACCAGGTTATGGTCTGCTTTCCCAAGCGCAGGCAGCGGGGTGGCGCTGTATGCGTCTTTAATGTTTGCATACAGTAGGTCGATAGTCCTATTTCCTCGGGTGTTACAATCCACATACTGGGAGAAGGCAGGTAATGTTTTGTCCGGCGTCACTTGGTTAAAGTCTCCAGCGATTAGCACAAGTGCCTCAGGGTGTAACTTAGCAACTGCGGAATGGATGATGTCACTCGCTATCTCCGTGTTCGCTTGAGGGGGGATGTAAACGATAACAACAATCACCTGTCCAAACTCTCTGGGCAAGTAATAGGGACGCAGACTTACAGCCAACAGTTCGATGTCCCTGCAGCAAGTGGAGATTTTAACGTTTACATGTCCTGAGTTGCACCACTTTGTATTGACATAGAGAGCGAGTCCTCCTCCTTTCTTCTTCCCGCAGGTACTTGCGTCTCTGTCCGCTCTAACTGTGCTAAACCCGGGTAGCTCCACGTTAGCATCTGGGATGGTAGTTGTTAGCCACGTTTCACTAAAACACAGCAAGCTGCATTCTCTGTAGGTTCTGACATTTTTCACCAGCACAGCCAGTTCGTCGATCTTATTTGGTAATGAATTCACATTTCCCAGGATCACAGAAGGCACAGACGGTTTATAATGCCATTTTCTCTCAAGTTGCCTGGCTTTTTTCTTATCTTTTATCTTTGCAACGGCTCGGCTGCCCCGATATCGTCTTCTTACCTCGTCGGGTAAACAGGGAACCACACCGGCATGAGCATTTCTTCTCAGTGCTTTAAGTTGACTACTTGAATAGGCGAGTCTCAGAGTGTAAAAATCCATGTCAAGTAGTAAAAATAGTAAAAAGTGTCCCGGGAGTGATTCCACATAAAAGAAAGTGGTAGAAGTGATCAGTGAAATAGAAGAAATAAATAAACAGAGGATAAAAAGGTAAAAGATAAATTCATACACAGAGCTGCTGAAATGGCTGCAACTCACATGCGGCGCCGGAAATATTTGAAATAATATAGTATATCTCCCCAATACTGAACCTCTTAAACCCTGGTACTCCATTTTAAACAAAAAACACTTTCACCAGGATAGATTTACCTGATTTATATAAAATAATTTCTCTAATGAGACCCTCCACCTGCGTCCTTGACCCAATACCAACAAGTTTTTTCAAAGAAGTATCAGGCGTGCTAACATTGACATAGTAAATGCATCATTAGATATGGGGGTCTTCCCAGACTGTCTTAAGACTGCTGTAGTTAAACCCTGGCTCAAGAAAAATAATCTTGACTCGTCTGCTTTTGATAATTTTAGACCCATTTCTAACCTGCCTTAAGTAAAATTCTAGAGAAGGCAGTCATTATGCAGTTAAATGACCACCTCAATAAACCTGCTATTCTTGATAAATTTCAGTCGGGTTTCAGGACAAATCACAGCACAGAAACTGCACTTGTTAAAGTAGTAAATGACTTGAGTGTAAATGCAGACAGAGGCCGTGTATCTGTTCTGATCCTCTTAGATCTGAGTGCCGCATTTGATACCATTGATCACAATATTCTTAGAAATCTATATGCTTCCATTAGGTCAGATTATCTCTGGGCATAACGTAAGCTACCACAGCTATGCTGATGACACGCAGCTGTATTTATCAATAGCACCTGATGACCCCGACTCTGTTGTTTCACTAACACAATGTCTGTCTTGTGTTTCTGAATGGATGAGTAGTAATTTTCTCAAGCGACAATAAAGAGAAAACAGACATTTTAGTGATTGGCAATAATGGATATAATGAGCTTATTAGAAATAAACTTGATCCATTAGGATTAAAAGTCAAGATGGAGGTAAAGTATTTAGGGTTAACTATTGACTCTGACCTGAATTTTAACTCACATATTAATCAGGTTACTAGTACAGCATTTTTTCACTTAAGAAATATAACATAAGTTAGACCTCTTATATCATTGAAAGAAGCTGAGAAATGAGTTCATGCTTTTGTTATCATTCGACTAGATTACTGTAACGCACTCCTCTCAGGACCACTCAAAAAAGACATCAATCAATTCCAACGAGTGCAGAATGCAGCTGCTAGAATCCTAACTAGGAAAAGAAAATCCGAACACATTTCTCCAGTTTTGATGTCGCTACACTGGTTACCTGTGTCATTCAGAATTGAATTTAAAAAACTGCTTATGATTTACAAAGCCTTAAATAATCTCGCTCCATCTTATATATCGGAATGTCTGACACCTTATATTCCAAATCGTAACTTTAAATCCTCAAATGAGGGTCTGCTTAGAATTCCAAGAGCTAAACTTAAAAGAAGTGGTGAGGCAGGCGGCCTTCTGCTGTTATGCACCTAAAATCTGGAATAGCCTGCCAATAGGAATTCACCAGGCTAATACAGTGGAGCACTTTAAAACACTGCTGAAAACATATTACTTTAACATGGCTTTCTCATAACTTCATTTTAGTTTAATCCTGATGCTCTGTATATTCAATTATTATCATAACTATTCATGGTGGCTCCAAAATCCGTACTAACCCCTCCTATCTCTTCTGCTCAACCACCACCTAATCAAAACACTGTGATGTCCCTACATTGATGGATTAAAGACCAGAAGTCCACGTGACTGTCATCATCAAGTCCTTCCATGAGAACCCTGAATACAAAGAGGACTGTTTCATTTATGTTAGGTAGAATGCCTAGTGGGGGCTGGGTGGTCTCATGGCCTGGAACCCCTGCAGATTTTATTTTTTCTCCAGTTGTCTAGAGTTTTTTTTTTGTTTTTGCTGTCCTCCCTGGCCATCGGACCTTACTCTTATTCTTAATTACTGTTCTCTTATTTTAATTCTTACTTTGTCTTTTTTTTCTCTTTCTTCATCATCTAAAGCACTTTGAACTTCATTATTTGTATGAAAATGTGTTATAGAAATAAATGTTGTTGTTGTTGTTCTCTGATAATTCCTTTTATCTCATAAGCATTTCGAAAGTGAACTGACAGTGGCTCAATGGTGACTGCAAAAAGCAGTGGCGACAAGGGGCATCCTTGTCTAATGCCACATTCTAGTCTTAAGTACTGTAGACTGAAATAATGTTAATACAAACTGAAGCTTCTGGGCTGGTATACAGTAGTTTGATCTATGCACATATGTTCGAGCCAAACCCGAAAAACTCCAATATAGCAACAAGGTAGTTCCATTCAACCATATCAAATGCTTTTTCTGCACCCAATGATAATAATATCTCTGGGATGTTAGACTTTGTGGGTGAATATATTACATTAAACAGGCGTTGAAGATTGGAAACTAAGTGTCTGCCTTTAATAAATCCAGTTTGATCTTGTGATATTACTGAAGGAAGCACTTTCTCAATCCTTCTAGTTAGTACTTTGGAGAGAATCTTAACATCATTATTCAGAAGTGAAATTGGTCTGTATGATGCACATTGTAATACATCTTTATTTTGCTTATGAAAGATGGTAATTAATGCTTGGCAAAAAATTTGAGGTAGAATTTTATTGTCTCTAGCTTCTGTAAATGTTTCTAATAAAAGGGGAGATAAGATAATCAAGAATTTTTTATAAAATTTGGCAGGGTAGCCATCGGAGCCTGCTGCTTTCCCACTCTGAAGTGAGTTTATAGCATCTAGTAATTCTGAGAGTGGCAGAGGTTTGTGCATTTCCTTTGCACTGAGGGTATCTAGTTGTAGTATCTATAATGTTTCAAAAAACGCATTAGACTGTGTCTTGTCTTCTTTTAACAGAGTAGAATATAAGGACTTGTAGTAGTCTCTAAATATGTGCATTTTTATGTTCAATGATTTTGTCTCCATCTGTGTTGGTAATTGCTGGGATTACATTGCAAACTTCCTGCTTGTGCATTTGTTGAGCTAAGATCTTATTATCGTTCTCTCAGTGTTCATACAGTAGTATTAATGCCTTGATTTTAAAATGAGCTGTTCTATTTCATTTGTTGTTAAGATGTTGAGTTTTTACAGGAGTTATTACCATGAAGCCTATTGTTGCATTGGCTCCTACAATAATGAGGATTAAAAAGACAGAAATAGCTTGCTCTCTTTCTCCCCCCCCCAGTCCCCCATTTTGCCTCCTTACATGAGGCTAGACCACACTTCACAAAGTCCCAGTCCTCTGACATACCTAAAGACAGAGCATGTCCAAAACAAAATAAGCTCCCTAGCAGTATTGTTTAGCGATTAAAATAGAGATCTCTATTGACAGTACAGTCCAAATACTATAAACTTAAAATATAATTGTATACAAGTTTGAGAGAGTAAACCCACGGAATGATGTTAAACAGTAGCCCTGGATAAGCAGATAATGTTTGATAGTAAGCCCTGATACAATAAACCAATGTTAAACAGTCCCCTATGGAAAAAAAAATTACACATACATACACGCATAAAATTGTAATTAAAATGTAAACAAAAGTGGCATTTAAGGAAATGGATGTATAGTTATGGTACTAGTATCATTACCAGCAGATCAAACAGCAGGTAAGATCTTCTTTACCTTAACAGGACCTGATGCGGTTCACGATCGTGTTTCAAAAATTATCGGGATCAGTTTTCTTAGCTCATTTTCTGCTTTTTCCGTAGAGATAACGATGTAGTGCTTACCTTGAATGTCCACTTTCAGTTTGGCAGGATACAAGATGCTGTATCTGATCTCAGCTGTTTAATGTTGTAAAATGCAACACGTTTAGCAGCTGTTGAGGGTGAGAAATCAGGGAAAATACAAATGTGGTTATTTTCAAATATAATCTCTTGTTACTGTCTGAGAAGTAAGTAACATTATACATAATTTAAACTGTAATTTTTCAAAATGCACAATGAGAGTTCTAGGTTTTAAGGTAATCGATTCACGTATGCAGTAAGCTGCTGCTATCTCGGTGTATGATTTGAAGTCCTCTCCAGTTATTTTAGAAAATAGTTTGGCTACAAATTTCATTGAGTTTGAACTTTCATGATTCTCAGGGAGACCTTCGATTTTGATATTATTCCTTCTGCATCCATCTTCCAGTACAGCTAGTCTGTCTAAAAGCACTTTGCATTTGGAATATGCAGCCGTTGCTTTTCTGTCAGTGGTAGATGCAAGTTGTTCAGCTATTTCAATATGAGTTGTGAACGTTTGGTTAAAGTCTTCAAACTGAGCACCAAGTGCTCTTAGTTTATTCTCAGACTTAGACGCATTTTCCTCAATTTTTTCTAGCATACGTTTAAAGGTTCCCTCAAAGCTATTACTTGGATGTTTTTCTGGTCTTTAATATCCTGAAGCAGCTTCGCATTTGTCTTGTGTATATCCTTTATTTCTTTCATTATATCATTTATATACTTAGTTATATTATTCTTGAGCTCATTTATGTCTGAAATGGTGGCCATTTTGGCAATCATTGCCTTCAACTTGGACAAATCATTTCAGTTTTCTCCATAATCCACATGTGAAGTAACCGCCCAGTTAATGTCAGTGCTACCAGTTCGCAAGGGGTAGCTGACAGTGTGGAAAGTAAGGCCATTTTTAGTTTCGTTGAACCTTCTGAAATCGGTGCGTACTCCTGGCCCGATTCGCTTGCACATTCGCTCCCACTTTTGCTCTCAGCTTGAGATGATGCAGCAGCATCAGGTCCCGGGAAATCTATACTTTCACCTATCTGTTCCTGGTCAGTCTCTGGCAGGCTATATAAATTGAGCCTGAACTTGAACTTAATGCCTGTTTAGTCGTGGATAAAGCTTTAGCTGTCTTTTCTGTTTATTTCTGTGCCCTTTTTCTGCCACTTATGTTTGTATATGCTTGCATATACTATAATTGAGCCACCTCGAGTTGAGTAAATACAGGATGCCTCAGGATGTTAAAAAAATAGAGAAATAATAACACCGCTGCTAACGTTCTCCTGTAATGGACGAGACCAATTCCCCTGGCAGGCTTTTTTTGTAATGCCAGGGCTAGCTCACCACATAGTTCTAAGAGAATTGCTTCTGAAAGCCTAAATCTGCTCATAAGCCAGCCATTATCATCGGCAAAAAAGCTCATTTCTCTTTATAACTAACCATTTGTATAGTCCTCAAGAAGTGCCAAACAAGCTATGTTGTGTCAAGCCATTAGGCTATGAATATGCTGTAGGGTATGAGATTTATTGGGAGTGAGTCACACCCGTGTTCATGCAATTATAAGCAATTGTGTTGGTTTGTAATCCTTGAGAACAGGTAGCTGATAAAACTGATGAAAAAACAAAATGCGCAGTATTGGCACTTTTAAAAGGGAATTAAAATAGAGTCTGAACATTACCTTCATCACTTTTGTGGTGTATTATGTATGTCACATGTCATTTTAAGATCTCTCCAGAGATGTTCAATCAGATTCAAGTCTGGCTCTGCTCTGGCTGGGCCACTCAAGGACATTCTCAGAGTTGTCCTGAAGCCACTCCTTTGATATCTTGGCTGTGTGCTTAGGGTCGTTGTCCTGCTGAAAGATGAACCGTCGCCCCAGTCTGAGGTCAAGAGCGCTCTGGAGCAGGTTTTCATCCAGGATGTCTCTGTACATTGCTGCAGTCATCTTTCCCTTTATCCTGACTAGTCTCCCAGTTCCTGATGCTGCCACCACCATGCTTCACTGTAGGGATGGTATTGGCCTGGTGATGAGCGGTGCCTGGTTTCCTCCAAACGTGACGCCTGGCATTCACACCAAAGAGTTCAATCTTTGTATCATCAGACCAGAGAATTTTGTTTCTCATGGTCTGAGAGTTCTTCAGGTGCCTTTTGGCAAACTCCAGGCGGGCTGCCATGTGCCTTTTACTAAGGAGTGGCTTCCGTCTGGCCACTCTACCATACAGGCCTGATTGGTGGATTGCTGCAGAGATGGTTGTCCTTCTGGAAGGTTCTCCTCTCTCCACAGAGGATCTCTGGAGCTCTGACAGAGTGACCATCGGGTTCTTGGTCACCTCCCTGACTAAGGCCCTTCTCCCCCGATCACTCAGTTTAGATAGCCGGCCAGCTCTAGGAAGAGTCCTGGTGGTTTTGAACTTCTTCCACTTACGGATGAGCACTTACTGTGCTCATTGGGACCATCAAAGCAGCAAAAATTTTTCTGTAACCTTCCCCAGATTTGTGCCTCGAGACAATCCTGTCTCGGAGGTCTACAGACAATTCCTTTGTCTTCATGCTTGGTTGATGCTCTGACATGAACTGTCAACTGTGAGACCTTCTATAGACAGGTGTGTGCCTTTCCAAATCATGTCCAATCAACTGAATTTAACCGAGGTGGACTCCAATGAAGCTGCAGAAACATCTCAAGGATGATCAGGGGAAACAGGATGCACCTAAGCCCAATTTTGAGCTTCATGGCAAAGACTGTGATTACTTATGTACAAGTGCTTTCTCAATTTTTTTATTTTTAATAAATTAGCAAAAACCTCAAGTAAACTTTTTTCACGTTGTCATTATGGGGTGTTGTGTGTAGAATTCTGAGGAAAAAAATGAATTTAATCCATTTTGGAATAAGGCTGTGACATAACAAAATGTGGAAAAAGTGATGTGCTGTGAATACTTTCCGGATGCACTGTATATTCAAGCATACAAAAGCTCAGCATCCCTGGCTTATAGACCATTTATCAACCAGTGAACGTTTTACTTTAACACACTGTTCATTACTGGACAGAGCTCTTTGCCGGCAGCTCGATAAAACTCACAGCTTGGATCATATGGCACTTCCTTACTGCTCCAGGGGTTCAAAGAAATCTACCTTATTGCTTCAAGCACTCTAAATATGAAGACAAAGTATAGAAAGTTAAAAGCAGCATGGTATTTATCACATGAGTAATAATACCAGTAGAGAAAAGCATAAAAGATAGCAAGGTCTGGATGTATAGGTGCTGGTCATAAAATTAGAATATCATGACAAAGTTGATTTATTTCAGTAATTCCATTCAAAAAGTGAAACTTGTATATTAGATTCATTCATTACACACAGACTGATGTATTTCAAATGCTTATTTCTTTTAATTTTGATGATTATAACTGACAACTAATGTAAGTCCCAAATTCAGTATCTCGGAAAATTAGAATATCAATTAAGATCAATGCAAAAAAAGGATTTTTAGAAATGTTGGCCAACTGAAAGGTATGAACATGAAAAGTATGAGCATGTACAGCACTCAATATTTAGTTGGGGCTCCTTTGGCCTGGATTACTGCAGCAATGCGGCGTGGCATGGAGTCGATCAGTCTGTGGCACTGCTCAGGTGTTATGAGAGCCCATGTTGCTCTGATAGTAGCCTTCAGCTCTTCTGAATTGTTTTGGTCTGGCGTATTTCATCTTCCTCTTCACAATACCCCATAGATTTTCTATGGGGTTAATGTCAGGCGAGTTTGCTGGCCTATCAAGAACAGGGATACCATGGTCCTTAAACCAGGTACTGGTAGCTTTGGCACTGTGTGCAGGTGCCAGGTCCTGTTGGAAAATGAAATCTGCATCTCCATAAAGTTCGTCAGCAGCAGGAAGCATGAAGTGCTCTAAAACTTCCTGGTAGACGGCTGCGTTGACCTTGGGCCTCAGAAAACACAATGGACCAACACCAGCAGATGACATGGCACCCCAAACCATCACTGACTGTGGAAACTTTACCCTGGACCTCAAGCAACATTATCAAAACACCATCTTTGGGTGACCCATTTAGTACCCACTGAAAATCTCAGATGTGGAGTGTACTTTGAATTGCTTCATTTGGTTTTATTTTCTTTCTATTGTTTGTGAGACAGGAGTGAAGAGGTCAGTTCCTGGTTGACGCTTATCTGCACAGACTTTGTGAGCACGCTGTTTTGCCAGAGCACATATTTTATATGTTAGTATTGTCTTTGTTCAGATAACTAAATTCTAATTCTGTCTTGACTTTAAGATTCTTTTCTGTGTAAATGATAAGCACAACTTTATGCCATAAGTGTTGAATTTACTAAGTTATCGATAAATGGCTCAGCGGTTGATGATTGAGCACTCAAATGTATTTTACTGTTTAAGTTACACTTTCAGTAGAAGAAAGTAGTGTTAATACTATCACACGTCTACTAATGATAGATGACTGAAGTGGTTACACTTAGTGCAAATAAAAAAAATAAGTGTGTGAGCCAGAGTGTGGTGGAGACACCATGGGCAGCTTGAAGATCCCAGGGTGGGAGATGGGGTTACAATTGTAATAAACAACACCTCGATCCTGTTTGGCCTTCAGCTCCTATTGCTAAATTAATTTTGGCCAACTAGACGAAAAACATTGGCCACTTATCCTTTAAAAGATAAACCGTTTTTTCATGATTTTTTGCTTTATGCACTTTGTTGAACTCACTTAAGTAGCGACTCTCATAATTAAACACACAGTGAGTTTTTCTTAATAACAGTTTATTTCTTATATCCTTTCACATTAGACTTCCATGTTGTTTCTTACTCTGCACCACTCGTTCTCTTTCTTGTGTCTTGATAGCTTTAGGTGATCAGCCCTCCATTTCCATCAGCTCTACAGAAGACCAGCAGACCAGACTGGAGTGCACGTCTGACAAGTGGGCCACCACACCAGATGTGACCTGGTGGGACATGAATGGAGTGGACATGACATCTGAGTCCAATGTCACTGAACAGCAGGACAATGAGGGATTTCTCAGAGTCAGCAGCTTCATCTCCATCAAGCAGGAGTTCAACGTGTTCTCCTGTCTCATGAGAAGTAAAGTGCCAAAGCCTGACTGGCATTCAGGCCTTACAGTCTACGGTGAGTACTCTGAGTTTATGGCCTCCTCATGTCACTAACTCTGAACTGCTGTGACTTCCAGAAGGTTATGTTCTCATCTGAATGTCATCACCAAGGCTGAATGGCAACTCCAAATGACCTTAATATGACTGATGGTATGTGTGAGTGTGTGAGTTAGAGGGCCTTGTGAGGAACTGCTGCTTCATCCAGGACTATTACCTGCCTTGTGTCTTGTGCTGCTGGGGTTGGCTTCAGGACACCACAACTCAGAAATGAGTTAATTGGGATTGAAAATCACTGACTGACCGACTTTCACAAATATAACCAATTTCTGAACAGTTTGCATTGATGCACAAAAAGTACAATTAAAATCAAATCAAATTTTATTTGACACATAGAAATTATACGCACAGAACAATATGGAGTGAAAGGCCAAGTTGTTCAAGTGCAATGACTGTGCCTTAACGAAGAAAGAAAAAAACAGGCAATAGCTGTATAATAACAGACCACTTTTTAAAAATATTAATAAAAAACATTATTAAATATCACCAATACTACTAATTATATTATTATGATAAAATATATTATTAATAAAAAATAAATAAATATTTGGATGTACTCAGAAGCTCCTCCTCAGTCTCCCTGGACTGCACTTTAGGCAGCAGTTTTGTTTATCAGACCACAGCAGAGTAGAGGCAATTGTTTGGTATCGTTGATCATTTGTTTGGTTGGTGCAACTTCACTTGGTGTAGATGTCCTCAAAGTTAGGGGTGCACACCCAGTGAGGTGTTCATCAGACTGCACTACTCCCTGCAGAGCCTTGTGGTCCTGCTGTGTCCTGTTCCCAAACCAGGCAGTGATATTTTCTGTCAGGATATATTCAATGGTGGATGTGTAGGAATTCTTTAGTATGTGGCAGGGCAGGCTTAAAACTGAGGTGTCTGAGGTGGTAAATACTTTGTCGTGCCATCTTCACCGATTTATCAGTGTGCTTGGACCAGATCATGTCTACTGTGATGTGGACATCAAGGTGTCTGAAACTGTCCACCCTGTCCCCCTGAGTGCTGTTGATACTGATGGGGTGGGATTGTCTCCGCCATTTCCTCCCAAAGTCCACAATCAGCTCCTTTGTCTTGCTGATAGGCTCTAGTCAGGTGCGAGTGAGAGCGCGATTGTGCTTTTTAGTGAGGACGGCTGGTGGTGCCTGCCTGATCGTGAAGATACATGCAAGTGAGTGCATCAGGCAGGTGCCTCATTAATTCCTCAGAGGGTGCAGTGCATTCACACCTGTGCCCCGTGAGGAGCATTAATATAAAGGAGCCTGCATGCGACACCAGGGGAGGACAAGATTGGGCAGGAGGAAAAGAAAGAAAAATGAAGGGTTAAAGGGAAAAAATCAAGAAAGTAGGCAGGCAAGCAAGCGAGCGAGAGAGAAAGAGAGTGAGAGCTGGTGCATGGTGAAAGCAGGTGGACAAGATGGAGCCCCAGGAATGAGCATTTGTGGCCAACACTCAGGAAGGGGATGAGGGGGTTGCTCAGCAGCAGCAACCATCCTACTCAAGAGTGTACTCTTGCCAAAAGGAGCCATTGAGTTGGCAGCAGTGGGAGGACAATGGTCTTTTACCAGGTGGGGCCATTAGGCAGTGGAGCGACTCCCCGTGTAACGCTGTGATTACAAAAGGTTGTCTGCGCCTGCTGGTGGACTTCTACTCGGACTGCAATGTTCAAAAAGAATAAGTTGAGGAGACGTCGGTTTTAAAGGGGCACCAGGGCTTTGAGTGTTGTGTCCTCATCTGCCGGCTCATCCCTTGGGTATGTTATTGGCGATAGCAGGTTTAAGAGGCTCCTGCAGAGCACCAGGAGGCCTCAGCTTTTCCTGTGTGTGGTGTCCTCACTTGTCTCCTTATTTGGTCTTCATGTTATGGACAGTCCACACTGATGGTCAGAGGGTGACATATCACTGGCAATTTGAGTGGGGAGTCCTGTCATTGGAAGAAGAAAAATCTATTTAAAAAATTGACTTAGAGAATCAGCTTTGTCCACATCCCTTTTCACCAACCTTTGAGTCCAGTAATGATGATCATTCCACTCCAGATGTCTTTCAGGTTGTTCTGATTGAGTTGTTTCTATTTTAGCCTTGTAAGTTTCCTTTCCTTCACTCACTTTTTTCTTTCACACATGCTGTACGTCCTTCAGAGCCTTCACCAGATTTGATTGCTCTTCTCTTTTTCTGATTCAGGAGACCTTGTAGCTTCTTAGTAATCCAGGGCTTATTGTTTCGAGACCAGCGCACTGTCTTTGAGGGTACCACAGAAATTAATATAGTCTGTAATGCAGTGACCAAGTCCCTCAATATTGTCCTCATTTGACTTGGATATCACTTCCCTGTCTTGCTTATGGAAGCCATCATTCAGAGTCATGTCAGTCTCCACTTTATCACTATTCTGGTGGTAACAGGTAATAATAGCAGACACGTGGCAGCAAAGATAGTCAGCAACGTGGCTGCATCTATAGTAGCTTTATACTGAGGTATGAGTTCTCTTGACTGTCACCTCTTGTCAGGCTCAGTGAGATATGCGTTAACTCACACCTTACGTACAAACTGTTAAAGGTCTTGTCCTTCTAGTATTTGGGCTGTGGTCCTATTCTGACGTTTAAAGCTCTGCCATATGCCATATTCTGATCTTCTGGTTTTTCCTGATTTTTGACATTTGTTTTATTTCCTGATCCCTTCCTTCACTTTCCTTGAGGTCTGCCATATTTTGTTACATTATCTGGCAGAACAATTAACAATGAATTGTTGACTACTGGCAAACTGAATGCTGTCTACTAGGTTAGTAGCTCTTATCTGGGGTGGCACAGCAGGACTTCTGATTCATGAATAGGTTTAAATCACCTGCCTGGTTGTTCTTCACAGTGAGTTTGCATACTGTTCAGAGCTACTAAAGTGACCCCATTGATGCACCATCGGTTAAAATACAGTCAGGGAAGAATTCTGGGTTTGACTTTTGTTACAACTCTGACTTTCATGAATAAATTAAATAACCTAGAGCAACGCCTTCTGGGACATCCCAGCCAAACTGCGGACCCTGGTCAGAAGAGAGTTTTGGTTCTTACTGGTTCTGTTTCCCAAACATAGTATGGAAGCACAAAGCAATGACATGAACAACATGGTGGCAGCATCTGGCAGCTCCAGGGATGTTCCCATCAGACTGACTCTGACTGAGTGGCTACAAGCCACAGCAACTGAGAAAGGAGACGAATAGCCAGGGTTTCATCCTTTTGTCGTTCCTTGTATTCAATTTCAAAAGTTTAATTACTGATTATAAATATTCTGAATATTGTTTTGCTTATTATTTTTATTGTGGTTATAGTATATTCAGTTGTTCTTTGTTCTGTCTCTTGTCTTCTTGACATTGAGCACTACAGCTGGGAGACCACCTCAGGCTTTTATTCTCCTGCAACTGCTGTTTTTGGTTCTCATTTGTTTGGTGGATTTTAAAAGCATTTCTTCTGATCTTTCTGGCTTTTGAACTTTAGTGTGTTAAAAAATTAGCGTTTTGGAATATAGGCTGGGTTGTTTCTTAAATATGAAAAGGAATATTGTTTTGGCTATTGTGGGCCAGGGGTTCTCTGTGGTTTCCTTTTGGTTGGTTTTTTTTATTATTTGTATAATTATGAATTCTTTATCATTTTGGTTCTTTGGCTGAAGTAAAATGCTTTCATGGAGAAAGTGCTTCTGCCCAGGTTCTTTGCACACCGTGGAGGGTCCCCTTCTGGGGAGAGGTTACCAGCACTGTGCACCCAGGAGTGCTTCATCCTTACTGCAGTATTTCATAGTAGGAAAACACAAGATTACAATTTGCTTTCACAACTTTCTGATCAATAATTTGCATAGTCATAGTCTGTGTCCGGGGGTATGCTTTCCACAATGTACAACACTCATCTCCAAACATTTGACATACACCACCTTTTTCTGCCAGCATCCAGTCCAACACCTGTCTGTTCTGCATTTTCATATCACTAGTGGTGTCCAGCTGTTCTCCTAATGCTTCCAAAGCCTTTTTCAGTATAGTTACTACATGTTGTACTGTATAGGATGAGAACAGAACTCTCTGTCCTTAAACCATTGTTCACTTGTCTTCACTGTGTAAGGCAGGGGGATTACTACAATTGTTACTTTGGCCTTGGCACACATGTAGCACACTTTAAGTGTCTTTTGTCTGTCAGTTTAGATGACTCATTTATACCAGTCACTTTTCCATAACTCCTTTATTCCATTGTCATTTGTCGTCTCTTCTCATATATTGTCTGTTCTCCTTTTAAATCTCAGTTGGCCAACAGCCCAACAAAACTCACCAGTCCTATCTACTTATTTCTTCCAAAAAAACATCAAGTCAAGTTTTGAAAGTCCTAAAACTTACTGCCTACTACACTACTTGGTAGCTCATTCCAAGTTTCTATCATTCTTTGTGTAAAGAAAAACTTCCTAATGTTTGTGCAAAAGTTCCCCTGGACAAGTTTCCAACTGTGTCCCCATGTTCTTGATGAACTCATTTTAAAATAACAGTCTCGATCCACTGGACTGATTGCCTTCATAATTTTAAACACTTCAAGCAGGTCACCTCTTAATCTTCTTTTACTTAAACTGTAAAGGCTCAGCTCTTTTAATCTTTCCTCATAATTCAACCCCTGTAGCCCTGGAATCAGCCTAGTCGCTCTTCTCTGGACCTTCTCTTGTGCTGCTATGTCCTTTTTGTAGCCTGGAGACCAAAACTGCACACAGTACTCAAGATGAGGCCTCACCAGTGTGTTATAAAGCCTGAGCAGAACCTCCTGTGACTTGTACTCCACACATCAAGGTGCTATAAAACCTGACATTCTGTTAGCCTTCTTAATGGCTTCTCAACACTTTTGGGAGGTCGATAGCTTGGAATTCACTATGACTCCTAAATCCTTCTCATAAGGTGTACTCTCGATATTCCTACCTCCCATTGTGTATTCAAACCTCACATTTTTGCTTCCTATGTGTAATTCTTTACATTTACTGACATTAAATTTCATCTGACACAAATCTGCCCAAGCCTGTCTGCTATCCAAGTCCTCCTGTAATGATATAACGGATTCCAAATTATCTGCTAATCCACCTATCTTGGTATCATCTGAAAACTTAACCAGCTTGTTACTTATATTCCTATCTAAATCATTTATATATATTAAAAATAGTAGCGGCCCTAGCACTGCCCCCTGCTGGTCACCACTCTTAACATCGGCCAGTTCTGATGAGGTACCTCACACCATCACCCTCTGCTTCCTGTGTCTGAGCCAATTCTGCACCCATCTAAAAACATCACCCTGAACTCCCACTTCTTTTAGTTTGATGCCCACCCTCTCATGTGGCACCTTATCAAATGCTTTCTGAAAGTCCAGATAAATAATATCATCTGCTCCACTTTGATTGTATCCTTTTGTTGCCTCCTCATAGAATTCCAGCATGTTAGTAAAACACGACCTCCCTCTTCTGACCCCATGCTGACTGTTCAGAATAACTCCTGTCCTTTCCATGTGTTGCTCAATCTTATCCTTAATAATTCCCTCCGTTAATTTTCCTGTGATGCATGTTTAGCTTACTGGCCTATAATTGCTCTGATCTGCCCTGTCACCCTTTTTATATAATGGGATGATATTTGCCATTTTCCAGTCCTTTGGAATCTCTCCAGTGTGCAGTGACTTCCTAAAAATATGTGTCAAGGGTTTATATCTGTACTCACTAGCCTCCTTAAGAACACGAGGATAAATATTATCTGGGCCTGGTGATTTGTTTGATTTCATCTTATTTAATCTGAGCAGCACTTCTCCCTCTACAATTTCCAAATCCCTCAGTACCTCCTTAGTAGTCCCTGTTACCACTCTGAGGTTATCCACTTCTCACTTGTGAAGACCTCAGAACAATGTAAGTTTAGGGCATCTGCTATTTCACTGTCTGTGTCTTTTAATTCTCCTTTACTATTTCTAATGCCCTTGACCTCCTCCTTGACTGTTCTCTTACTGTTTAAAGAATCTCTTGGGGTCTTCTTTCGCCTTATCTGCTCTATTCCTCTCCAACTGTCTTTTACCCTCCCTGATATCCTTCTTAATGGTTGCCCTCATGTTCTCATACGCTCTACGATTCTCTTTGCAGTCATTAGTCTTATATGCCTTATTCAGCAGTTTTTTTCTTTGCAACTTTTTTTTTTAAATCTTTATTAATCCATCGTGGAGTTTTCCTTAGTTTCCTATTAATTCCAGATTTAGGTCTGTATCTGTCCTGCATTACATTTTTAAACCTGTTCCACTGCTCCTCGACTGTCTCCATATTTAAAAGCTTATCCCAGTGTATTCTACTTAGACTTTGCCACATCTGCTCAAAATTAGCCCTACCAAAGTTCAAATTAACAATTTTAATATTTGCATCTGCACTCTTACAAAATACTGAGAGTTATATTACATTATGGTCACGTGACCCTAGTGGTCTAATCACCCCTCCACGAACCGCCACCTTATCATGGTGGAGGGGTTTGTGTGTCCCAATGATCCTAGGAGCTCTGTTGTCCAGGGCTTTATGCCCCTAGTAGGGCCACCCAAGGCAAACTGGTCCTAGGTGAGGGGTGAGACAAAGAGCGGTTCAACATAACCTCCTATGAAGAACAAAAATTTTGGACGGTGTTTTCCCTCGCCTGGACACGGGTCACTGCGGCCCCCCTCTGGAGCCAGGCCTGGAGGTGGGGCTCGATGGCAAGCACCTGGTGGTTGGGCCTGCACCCATGGGGCTCGGCTGGGCACAGCCTGAAGAGGCAATGTGGGTCCCCCTTCCCATGGGCTCACCACCTATGGGAGGGGCCAAAGAGGTCATGTGCAGTGTGAGTTGGGTGGTGACCGAAGGCGGGGACCTTGGTGGTCTGATCCTTGGCTACAGAAGTTGGCTCTTGGGACGTGGAATGTCACCTCTCTGAAGGGGAAGGAGCCTGAGCTAGTGCGCGAGGTTGAGAGGTTCTGGCTAGATATAGTCGGACTCACCTCGACACACAACTTGGACTGTGGAACCAATCTCCTTGGGAGGGGCTGGACTCTCTGCCACTCTGGAGTTGCCCCCGGTGAGAGACGCCGAGCAGGTGTGGGCATACTGATTGCCCCCTGACTTGGAGCCTGTTCATTGGGGTTTACCCCGGTGGACGAGAGGGTGGCCTCCCTCCGCCTTCGGGTGGGGGGAAGGGTCCTGACTGTTGTTTGTGCGTATGTACCGAACAGCAGTTTTGAGTATCCACCCTTTTTGGAGTCCCTGGAGGGAGTGCTAGAGAGCATACGTTCTGGGGACTCCCTCGTTCTGCTAGGAGACTTCAATGCTCATGTGGGCAATGACAGTGAGACCTGGAAGGGCGTGATTGGGAGGAATGGCCCCGCCGATCTGAACCCGAGCGGTGTTTTGTTATTGGACTTCTGTGCTCATCACGGATTGTCCATAACAAACACCATGTTCAAGCATAAGGGTGTTCATATGTGCACTTAGCACCAGGACACCCTAGGCCTCAGTTCAATGATCGACTTTATGGTCATGTCATCGGACCTGCGGCCACATGTCTTGGACACTCGGGTGAAGAGAGGGGTGGAGCTGTCAACTGATCACCACCTGGCAGTGAGTTGGCTTCGATGGTGGGGAAGTATGCCAGTCAGGCCTGGTAGGCCCAAACGTGTTGTGAGGGTCTGCTGGGAAAGTCTGGCAGAGTCCCCTGTCAGAAGTAGCTTCAATTCCCACCTTCGGCAGAACTTCGACCACGTCCCAAGGGAGGTGGGGGACATTGAGTCCGAATGGGCCATGTTCCGTGCCTCTATTGTTGAGGCGGCTGACCGGAGCTTTGGCCGTAAGGTGGTCGGTGCCTGTCGTGGCGGCAATCCCCTGAACCCATTGGTGGACACCGGCGGTGAGGGATGCCGTCAAGCTGAAGAAGGAGTCTTACCGGACCCTTTTGTCCTGTGGGACTCTGGAGGCAACTGATAGGTACCGACAGGCCAAGCAGAATGTTGCTTCGGTGGTTGCTGAGGCAAAAACTCGGGCATGGGAGGATTTTGGGGAGGCCATGGAGAACGACTTTCGGACGGCTTTGAGGAGTTTCTGGTCCACCTTCCGGCGTCTCAGGAGGGGGAAGCAGTGCAGTGTCAACACCGTATATGGTGGGGATGGTGCTCTGCTGACCTCGACTTGGGACGTTGTGGGTCAGTGGGGGGAGTACTTCGAAGACCTCCTCAATCCCACTAACATGCCTTCCAATGAGGAAGCAGAGCCTGGGGACTTGGTGGTGGGCTCCCCCATCTCTGGGACTGAGGTCACAGAGGTGGTCAAAAAAAACCCTTGGTGGCAGGGCCCCGGGGGTGGATGAGATACGCCTGGAGGTCCTTAAGGCTCTGGATGTTGTAGGACTGTCTTGGTTGACATGTCTCTGCAACATCGCATGGACATCATAGACAGTGCCTCTGGATTTCCCTTCCTCCACTACTGTAAATGACAAGAAGACTGACAGCTCCTTTGACCAATCAGTATTCCCACATGGATGTTCAACTTGTACCTGCCTTTTCTGTGTAATCCACGCTGATTTGCTGCCACCCTTTGATTCTTTTGTTTATCACCCCTTAATGCTGACACCTCTTGTATTTTGTGCGCGTCACCTCTGTGAATTGTTTGTGCTCCTTGCACCTCAGGCTCAGTCTGTATAGTGCTGTGATTCACAAGTACAGGCAGGGAATCCCCCCACAGTATTAAGTGCAATGTGAGCCACGGACACAGAAAACCTGTCGGTGAGATGCCATCTTTAGATGGAAGTAGGAAGTGCAGTTCTGCAAAATGACACTCATGAAAATAGTTTTAACTGTTAATAGTAATTTTATTTGCATTCATGAAAACAATGTCAAAATGTAATTAGAAGGTTTAAGTTGTGTCACAAAATTAGAAAGAACTGTTCTAAACCAATTTAACATGTAAATATTTAGTCAATCTAATATATTTAAAGACATTCAAAGAAAACAACAATCCATATTCACTGACTTACATGGGACGTCCCTAGATTTTATCATTTGGTGGTCCAGCATTTGTCCCTTTTTTCTGGGGCGTCCTCATGAATCATCCAGCAGTAGTCCACCATCATACTGACATCCTGACATCCCTGGTCACTTCTTTACATGTCCTTGATATCCAGAAGGGGACTTTCACTCTGCTCTTCACTCACTGCTCCAAGATTTTCAGGTAAAAATTCAGAATGCGAAACCAAAAGGTGAACTTTGTGAATCATGTTTTACATCTAACCCTTAAACTTAACTAATTAATTTCCTATCATTTTTTTGTATTTTGGATCTTTATTGTTTTTCCTTGAATGATACCAAAGCTTCCTGTTACAGGCCATTCATCACCCCATCAAATTGTGCTCCAGAAATCAATTTTCTAATGTCACATCCAGTAAAAATGTCCTCTTTAAATTTAGCCTCAGACGAACCTGGAAACTTTGGGAACAAATATGTAAAACAGACTCCATCTTTTGAAAATGTTTGACAAACCCAGCTTAACATGAAGTGGTGGTAGCAGCAGTTTATCTGGACCCACCAAGTGAGGTCTGATGATGTTTTTAGACACTAAGCAGTAGCTTTTTTTTCTAGCTAGCCATTCCTTCTGAACCCAATGTCAGTTTTCAGCTTGGCTATCCACCTCACTTGTGGAAATTCTGTCTGACCTGACGGCCAACCCAGTAAGATCCACTGAATTTTCAGGTCCACACCTATGAACCAGTCGTGCCCATTGCGGTTACTTTTTTTGAAACTATTTTCAAAGTTCTTCTAGGTCTGTGTTCACTACACAGAATGAGCCACAGTTATTGATGTGAACCTTTTAGGCTGCTTTTAGATGAGTCTATAAATGGTCTCCAATCTTCTGCCAAGCTTCTGCACGAGGCCACTTATGTCAGCACAGTAAACCAAGGGTCCATCTTTGTTGAAAAATGCTGCAAATGTTTGTTCTTTATTTTAGTGCAACAGGACAGTTATATCTAGATAAAAACTTTTAATTAGGACCCCCAAAAACTCTGCCGTATCTTTGGGGAAGGCCTAGATCTCTAACTAAATCATGCCGTTCATCCTGAGTGAATCTCTGTGGCTCATTGCTTAAGCATGTTGGCACAAATTCTTCATTGTCACCTGAACAATGTACTTTCTCCTTTTACTGAACTACTACAGAACCCAAGAGTATCAGGTGGGGTCAGGACATCAGGTCCGTGTGCTGCCGGCCTTATTGCTGATGACAGATTAGGAGAAACATTTTATTTCTGATTCTTTGATTCTGAATTTTGCAGGAAATAACAATTATCACCATGATTTCTGGGTTCATTCCATGTCATTGGAATGTTAAACACAATCGCCTTCTTCTTACCTTTTGTGCATTGTCTTAGTTTCTCAACACAAACAGAGCAGACATAGTGAGGGTCTGCTGTTTATTCTGCTCACTAAGTTTCATTCCAAATTAGGCATAATAAGTTTTTTTCAAAAAATCTCTGTTTTTTGACTAGAAACTTTTCACAACTGTATCAAAAACATCAGGACTGTATTCACAACCTCTAGAGACCATCATAAGGATTCACAGCATGACAATAAAAAAGAAGAAGAAATTTTCCTACAATGATCATTTACAAGTGACAGAGTCACTCTGAGGTGTGTGTGCTGCCCTCCAGTGTAGTGTGTCATTGGTGGGGAAGGAAGGAAGGACAGGGCCGGACACACTGCTGCCTACTGCTAGGACTCATCACTGGGTTCTCACCTTAACATTGATTAAGAACTGCTTGTATTAGTTAAACATATATCTTAATATCAGGAAAATATAAACTCAGACAAATTATTACTAAAATAAAATGTTGAAATTTGAGTCATTATAGTGCCAACAAAATAAAATAAAAACCTAGAATGGACAGCTAAAAAGTGTGTTTTGTGAAGGATGTGAGGGGCCTCGATGGTCTTCATTTTCTAATTCAGTGCCTAAAAAAGTTTAATAATCACATGGAACAATCAAAACAAATTTCTCAATGTCTGCCTGTGTAATACCAGTCCCTGCAGGCCCCTTTCACTGTTATTGAGGCCTTTACAAGTACCAGTGCTGAGAGTACCACACCAGCTGACATGCCACTGTGCGTTTTGATTGGTGTTCACTGGTCACATGTCTTCACCTGGTCATTCAGTCTAGACTTGTCACGTCTTTATGTTTGAAGAAGCTCACTCCTCACTCCCACATTCACACATTTCTCCCTTCTTTTTCAGTTTTCTCTCCAGGAGTCTCTGGCTGGTCAGTAGTGTTCTGGTTATCAGTGATCCTCTGTGTGGTAGCAGCCATTCTGCTGGTGGTAAAATGGAGAAGAATGAGAGGTGCGTCTTGAAACTGCAATCCTGTGTTGTATACATCAAGATGACTTCTGTGATTATATCAACTCATCTCTTTATTTCTTTATTTTAGATAAAAATGCAAATTATGACATGAAAGGTAAGGACACTTCAGATAAAATCCTTGTTCTTATGAGATTCAAATTCATATTCATATTTCAAGTGGTGTTAGCAATTAAGTGCATGATGAATGTTTAACAATATCTTCTCAAACAATTAAAATGCTTTAAATGTAGGACCTCATGAAACAGAAGATCAGGGTTCAAGGCTTAGTGAGAAAAAGGGAACAATAAACACAAAAAACAGGGAGTGTATGTGAGTCACAATTTGAGAAGGGTGGGCTTACTCAGGGCTCAGTACGGGGTGATAGAAATATTACTTTACAGATTCATTACAGTTGGCACTCCATACAGTAAATTGGGTCAGGAACGGGACAAATGCAGTGCCAATTCAATGAAAAGAATTTATTCTTACCCAGCAGTCTTTGGAGTAGACAAGAGTGGTGTGCTACCAAAATATTCAAAAATAAAACAAGTAAAATAAAATATAAAATAAGATGGAGCACATACACACATACTTTAAAACTAAAGTCATTCAAGACAGCTTACTGCACAAAATAAAACAGAAAAACATTAAAATGCCATTAACATACACTTGGACATTAACTCAGCATTTGTAGGCTTAAAAAGAAGAACATGCAAATAATAAAAAGACTTAAACACTAACACCTGAACCCACCTTACTAATCCACCCCCGATATGTCTATATGTTACCCTTGAGTCCTGTCTGTCTAATCATTTTATTGTCATAATTATTATGCCATGGAGTTGACATCAATCTCAACAGCTTCTTTGTCTTCAATGGTGCAACTCGGTCTAATATGCGATGTAACGCTGGATGAAAATTCTCAACTTTATTATCCACCTCGCTGATGCTTTCGGGTTTAGTAGATGGCAGTAACACTAAGGGGGGTTAGTTAGAAAATCAAAAGGCACCTGGCAGTAGATCTAGATCGTAAAACAGATCACTTTGGAGAGGAAACCTCATATGACCAACACAAATTACCGTTTGTATATTTTACGGCGTCTATTTTTTCTTTTGTAGATTATGTTGTTTGTTGTTGTTCTTTCTACAGTTTGTAGCACTGATTCCTTTTTGATGTGTATTTTTATTTTTCTCTCTATATCAACTGACTGCAATTTTCTGTTCACAATTTTAAAATGTTATGCTGTTCAGATATCCATACCTCATTTTTTCTGCTTTTTTTCTCCATTAACTGTTTATATTACTGTATTTTTTGTTCACCATTGTTACCAATATATTGCTGTGATTTATATTTCCTGCTTCTATGCATCTTTATTAACGGTTTTATAAAACATTATTTTTACACCCTAAAATGCGCAGATGAATGTAAATTATTACTAAGTCACGTAGTAGACAATCAAATAAACATCTTGATGATATTTTTGTACGGCTGAGTAAGTAAAGATGGAAGAGCGACTGTATGTGGTGCTCAGTGACTTCATCTCCTTACCTTCTTATTTCTCTCTCTTCACTCCACAGTCGACATTCTCCCTGTTTGGATCTTACGCAAGGAAATCGGTAAGATGAGCTCTTCCTCTGAATTTACTGAAGTCCAAAGTTTAATATAAGAGAGAAGTGGTGACATGTCCTGGATTGTGTGAATTCACTCCCAGTAATTCCGTTGTTTCTTTTCTGTTTTCAGAGATGGCACAACATCCAGGTACGTTTAGACTCCCCTCATTTGGGTTATTATTATTTTTATCTCATTGACTTGATTCAGCTACAGTGAGACGCTAAAAGTTACACACAGCTCAACAAAAGCCAGTGATGAAAAACTGAATATTACTTCAGTATAAATAACAAAATAACAGAATAGACAGGAAAACAGGTAGGATATGTCACGTTGTGTTTGTTATATTCTTTTAATCGACTGAAACAGCCTGCTGTTCTTCTCCCTGTGTCGTCTCATTTTCTTCTGATTGACTAGTTTATATCTGCCACATCCCAATATGTGTGTGTTAAGTTAATTGGCAGTTCTAAATGTCCTCGTGTGTGTGTGTGTGTGTCACCCCGTGATGGCTTTTGCCTGCTCAGTGTTGGCTCTCGTCTTGTAACCTATGCACCTCTAATGGGCCCTCACGACTGCAAACTGGAACTCAATGAAGTAATGATGTACTTGTTATGCGAGCGCTGCCCAAAACTATTTGGTAATAATTGAAGTTGACATTACAGAATAATGAGATGGTGTACAATTCACCCAAAGGCCATTTCATCTTCCTCTGTGACTTATTTCTTTTCAGAAGGAAGTGAGAAGTCAAGTAACATGACACCTTTTATTGGCTAACTAAAAAGATTAAAATATGCAAGCTTTCGAGGCAAATCAGGCCCCTTCTTCAGGCAAAATTTTCAGAAGGAATGAACTCTCATTTGAATGGTGTCAAAGTTGTAATAAAGGTGGACAGTAGATGAACAAAATAGAAAGATGTGTATTACTCAATTGTAAATGAGCCATAAAGCCCAAAGTAAAGTACATTATTTCTCTGATCACAAGTCTTCGATACAGTGCACAAGGAACATGTGTATTTCTTTTTTTGGATGTTTTAAATTCTATTGAATTATTTGAACATTTTCCCAGTGACCTCCATTTGTCCCCATTTCAGACGGTGACCCTGCCGCCTGCATCCCTATTTTGTAGAGTTTGCTGTTGTAGAGACTGCCGTTAAACTGCTTGTGCTCTTAATGCTGGTAACACAGCCAGTTCTCTTTCCCTTCCTATTTAAGATGACGGCGTGCTGAGTGAGAACATCGAGTACAATTCATAAACAAAGGTAATCCTTAGTAATAGTTAGGTATTTCAAGGACCTTCACAACATTCGCTTTGACTTTCAATTTTATTTTGTGTTTTGATTTTTCCAATTGGGTGGCACAGTGGTGCAGTGGGTAGCACTGCTGCCTCACAGTTAGGTGGCCCGGGTTTGCTTCCTGGGTCCTCCCTACGTAGAGTTTGCATGTTCTCCCCGTGTCTGCATGGGTTTCCTCCCACAGTCCAAAGACATGCAGGTTGGGTGCATTGGTGATTCTAAATTGTCATGGGTGTGTGTGTGTGCGCACGCTGCGGTGGGCTGGCGCCCTGCCCAGGGTTTGTTTCCTGCCTTGCACCCTGTGTTGGCTGGCATTGGCTCCAGCAGACCCCCGTGACCCTGTAGTTAGGATATAACGGGTTGGATAATGGATGGATGGATTTTTCCAATCAGTTTTGTTTCCTTTTTTCACTGCCATGACCCCAGCCTGCTTTTGACTATGAGCTGCTGGCTCTTTTCATTCCTGCCTTTCTTTTTCACTTTTTCCTTTTAATACCCTTAGTGAGTGCCATGGCATTGTGATATTTATAACACCTACCTGTTGTACATGAAGCTCATTGGTCAGTGCAAATACAAAGACCAGCAAATGAAGGCACCAGACAAGGGATCAGTCAAAGAGTCTCAGCAGACAAAATGACACAATGACAAATCCAATACTAGGAGCAAAAGTCATGAATCTGTTAACAGATGTAAACTCCTTCCTCTAACCTGCTAGTTAATCGTTTATCAAGAAGTATCCTGAAACTTGGACACAGATGGTAGTACACCACCATTTTAAAAAGGTGGGAAGTCATGACACAACATATCACATGATCCTTGAGTCATGTGACTAGCAACGAGCAACAGCTTGGCAATGTCCACACAAAAAAAATATAATGACAAGTCAGCAATGTCATTAGCAAGACTGCAACTTATCTTTATCATAAAAAGTCCAAAATTAAAAAAAAATAATAATACAGTGGTTATTTCAGACTACTCCCCTCATGAAGCCACAATAGGTGATGTATGTTACTTTCATAGCAGCTGTCATAACGTAGATAGACCGGCCACAGACAGACATGACACCAATGTCCAAGACACACGGGTTATTATCACAACTACAGTATTTACAATTTGGTTCCACACAATCACGCTTCCTCAGTCCTTTTATCTCTCTTTGGCCGCCTCCACTCCTCCCTTGCAAGCTCCGTCTTTCTCCTCATGACTCCGGCTCCTCAAATGGAGTGAGGCGGTCCCTTTTATCATGCCCCGGATGTGCTCCAGGTGCTTTGAGATGGTCCTCTGGCAGCACTTCCTGGTGTGGTGGAGGTGCTGTCCTCCAGGAATCAGGAACCATCCAGGCAGCCCCTTGGTTGGGCCACAGACCCCCACAGGGTTGAGCTTCCAAGCTCCATATCCGGTGCCCTTGTTAGAAATCAGAGGGGCTGCCCTCATGCATCCAGGGAAGATATTGCCCCCTTCCCAGTCCTTCCCTGATCCTGGCATCCCTGGCCACCTGCCACACAGCATAGACAATCGGAGATCTATAATCCTCAGGGATTAACAGCGTATATCAAAGATACTCTTCAGGTTTATTTCTGATTATAGTTTTCATCATCTCATATGGGACAAAAGTCAGGCCTCTTGTTGTAAGAATTCCCAGCATTTTCCCTTTATATGGGCAAGACTCAGTAAAGTAATTCCCGCTTTTTCCACTGACTGACATTGGCTTTGTCGCTGGTCACTGCAAACAAAATTTTACAGGAAAGTAAAGTGAATTCAAACAGGCAGTCAGTAGAAATTAGATAAAATGTCAGTATACGTTATTGTCATTATTAGATAGTTACGATTTTCATTCTTTATATATTTGACTCAAGCATTTCTTTTTTTGTTTTTCATCAGTTTGTTGTTCAAACTTGCATTTTTTTCGTAATTTTTTACATTTATTTTATTAATATGGATTTAGGGAAAAAAGTTGTACCAGTGTACTTTGTAAAGTTGTAAAGCTGTGTTTTACTTTAAAGTATTATAAGCAGCATTTAGGCAGCCCATTAAATGAGTTGAACATTTTTAGTTTGGGTTTGTTTTCTCCAGTGCTTGAAGTGGAAAAAGGAGGGACAGGAGGGGTCAAGACTTAAAGTCCACAAATGTGAATGTAAGTTACAATGACATTGAGGAGCAGAGGTGCGGGGGGCTTTGTGTGGCAGGCAGGCTTTTACTGACGGTACTCTGTGGGTCCAAAAAGGGAAATTGCCAGTGCTGTGTACCAGTCAATACCACCACACTTCAAGCACTGGTTTTCTCCCTGTAAATTTATCGTAGGGACTTTTTTTTTGATAAAAGATAGAAGACACAGGAGTTTCCAATGTAGACAATCAATGAAAGAACAGGAAAGAAGAAAAGAATTGTGCTGAAGGGAAGTGGTACAAAGAAACAATGCCATGAACTATGTAGTGTCCAGCACTTTCTGTTTTAGCCTTAGAGGACCCCTTGACTGAGCTGCACTACCATTTCAACTGACGAAGGGATATCATCTCTGACCCTAGGGTGCTGCTTCCTCCTCTACTGCATTTCTTTCTCCCTCCTTTTTTCTTCTGGTAAAGCAACACCTAAGCTGGCCGGCACAGCAGGTGGCACTGACACTTGAGCTTTATAGCATTTGCTAACAATATCCTCTTTGAAGCTCTCTATACTTTGTCTTTCCACTTTGTGGCACATTTTACATGCCATCTCTTGTTTCCTGTCCAGGCCGCTACTCCTTCTTCACTCTTCAATCCACCCTGTTGGTCAGTGCTGCTCTTCATGTGGCCTGCCTATCACTTCTGCAGCAGAGTTAAGCTGCATAAACCAGAAAGCCCCCCTCGTGGTGCTCAGAGCATCTAAGCTACACGTTAGCATTGCATACTTGCTATAGTATTATTATTAATAAAAAATAATGTTGCATAATGTTTTCTGCATCATCACTAAATTTCAATCAGATATTGTGGGGGTTTGACAAATTGAAATGTGCTTTCTTAGCAGATACCTACTGCCCTAGATGTACCATGCTGCCAAATTTCAGCTTTTTAGTTAAAAAGGAAATCATGTTTTTGTTGATGAGTGACTGAGTTGGTCAGTCAGCTTTGCATTATATATACAGATCTATATTATTTAATTTTTATATTTATACCATTGTCCACCACTTTATGCCCAAATGCTCCATAGATATTTGCCCCTCTACCTTCTACCAAGATTTGAGCTACACATTAAGTGTGCTAATCCCCTGAGTCCTTCCTGGATTGACACATGGAAGAGGCTGAACTTCAGAGAAGACCACCCTGTCAGTTCTGCTCTTCAGCTTGGCACCTAACTGTTTCAATTTGGATTGCAGAACTGACAGTCTATCCTTATGTAAGTCATTTGTTCCAAATGGACAATGACAACTCCATCCACTACCCCCAAGGCCAGGAGCTTATCCACCCCTTCTAGGGAGGTCTCCTACCCACACCACCAGAAGGCAACACACTGTGTGAAGCTGTCTGTCTCTGGAGGAAGCCTGTGCCTCAATCCCCCAAATGAGTCCCCCCTTTATCACTGCTTCTCTCTTCTGCGACTGGAACATCTGACCGCATCCTGCTATTCTTTTTCACAATCCCGACACATGTAGACTACATCCATATGCATTTTATTCTAACAAACTTACTACTACCAAGTAGAACAATGATGTTGGAAATTGTGAAATTCTTGATATAAAATTGGCTTTTGAAGAATGGCACTGCTAGTTGGAGGGAGCTAAGCATCATTTTTTCATCTTTACAGATTATAAGAATTTCATGTAAACTCCAGACAGTCCACTTCATCTTTATTGTTAGTTTTGCTGTCTTCTTTAGAGCTGGAGATAAAAAAGGCTGATGCTCTTTCTTGTTAATTTAACAGTGAAATATCAACTGCAGAACCAGAAAGCATTTCAAAAGAACTATATCTTCAAATATTTTAATTTGGGAAATATTCAAGTTACAGTATTTGGTTGATCTAACTCTATTATTTCAGACCACAGTCTGCAATTTGTCTAATTTCTGTGTAAAAGTGGGCACTAAGGTGAATTTCACATCTGGGTACACAGTGCTGGTTGAAGGCAAGCAGGAGTATGAAGTCTATAATGTTCTGGATTCTTGTTGTAGAGGTTTTATATTTAGTTTGTTACCATAGTTATGATCTTGAGAACCATTCCTGGATACCTTTTGAAGATTTGCAGGCTCCATAATTCTTTAGTTTTTTTCATTTAAGTCTCCATGGTGTGGCAGATGTTATCAGTGGGGTTTCTGATTGCATTTTCTTAATTTGTTATTATTTTAACAATATTAGTAATGTTGGTATGTTCATATTATTGTTATTTTTTTTTGACTGGGTCACCGCTATTTGTTTGTCTCTTATTGTTCACATTGGCTGCTGCTACTGCGTCGTTTCTGGAAGTGCATTGTGTTTAAATTCTATTTAAACATGGACATGGAGTGTGTTAACAAAAAAAAACTTCTGTATTTTCACTGACCTTATGAGTTGTCAACCTTGATATTTGGTTTGCACATATAAAAAATTAAGAAATATGACAAACAAGAGGAATGCATTCAGTCTGTCAAGCTCACTTGTTTAGCTAATAGCTAAGCTGGTCCATCATCTCATCCAGAACCTTCTTAAAGGTTATCAAGGTTTCTGCTTCAACTTCATGTCTGGGGAGTTTTTTCCAGATTCCCACAACACTTTGTGTAAAGAAGTGCTTCCTTGTTTTAGTTTTAAATGCACTTCCCCTTCATTAACTCTAACTTTATTTCCGTTTCTGATTGGACGAACGCTGGCATGTTTTGTCTGCCACTGCCCGTTTTATTTTTTGTTGTTGTGTTTGTTGTGGGATCTGTCTTTATATTTCAGATTGGGACTTTCTGAGTCTACTTTTTTCCTCTGAACCTCTCTGAGATCTACGATTGCTTGGACATCTACCTGCAGTTGTTCCATTGCCTTCGCTAAGATCCTGCTGGCTGTCTTAAGGTTTGCACGAGTCCCCGCTTCCTCATGACACTTTGGTCTGACCTGGCATACCGCGAGTAAGTCGCAACTTTCTTTCTGGTTTTGTTCGGTTGTCTGTCTGTTCTGCCATGGTGCTGGCTGGCTAACGTGTTTTTGAATCTTTGTGTCAGGGTGACATGTTGGGGAGCAGGTGGCCACATGAAGAGTGACTAGTTTTTATTTTATATCATTTTTTCTGGATCTGATCTCCTGTTCTTCAGATTATGGGCTAAAGTGTATGCTTTTTCATGGCACTTGCTTATTCATCTGTTGAGCTGAGGAGCTTGAACTGGACGCCTCGTCTAGGACCTCGATTATATAATCACTGTGTTGCCCTAGGAATTTTAAGATGGCCTCGCTATATACATTGCAGTTCTCGTTAGAGGCTGTGCTGGAGTATTCCCTCCGGTTTCCTGGATGTCAGTTTAATTCCTACCATCTGTTCTGCTCCTGGATATTCTCTCAGTGGATCAAGTGCGAGGGGCAGAGGAGTTAACTTTGATAACCTTCGTTCACTTCAATACTCATGTATGATAAGGATCAATCAAACAGACACCTTCAACCTGCCCCGTGAAGATGGCCTTAATGAACGTTCGGTCCATAGCCAACAAATCTTTTGTTTTAAATGACTTTTTTACGTCTCGTAACATGAACTTTCTATTTTTGTCAGAGACTTGGTTAAGTGCTGGCAACTCAGTTTTTCTCCATGATCTCTCTCCTACTGATTGTACCTTTTTTAGCTCACCTAGAATCGCTGGTCGAGGCGGTGGGCTTGCTACTGTTTTTCAGAATCGTTTTAAATGTAGACTTTTGACTGTAGACCATTTGTCTAGTTTTCAGGGGCTCAGTTGTTTAAAATTGATCTTACAAATCCTGTATTGTGTGCACTTGTTTATAAACCGCCTAGATATAATAAGGAGTTTGTCCCAGAGTTCTCAGAGTTCTTATCTTTCATGGTGTCACACGCTGATAGAATGCTGATACTGGAGGATTTTAACATTCATGTTTGTCGTCTGACAAGACCCCTTGGTTAAAGATATTTTAAGTCTTGTGGATTTTTTTCATTTCACTCAAGTGGTGTCAAGTCCCACACATCAGGGAGAACATACATTGGACTTAATTCTAAGACTTGGCCTTCCTGCAAATAACCTGGAGGTCACTGATGCTGGCATTTCTGATCATTTTGCAGTTGTTTTTGAAATTAAGTTTTTGTGTCCGCCCATAATTGCACTAAACCACAGTACTTTATGCGCAGTGGAAATTCTGTAATATTTTTTCTGACAGTCATGTACCCTTGGTGTTAGAAGCCCTCTCTGTGTGTCCTGTGTGTCTCTCTGCTCGATCTCACTTGTACGGATACTCTGGATCTGGTCGTACCCTTACAGTTAAGGAGAGCCGAGGTAAAGGCCAGTGTTCAGCCCTGGCTAAATGACGCCACTCATTTGCTCAGACAGAAATGCAGGCAGGCTGAACGGAGGTGGAAAAAGGACAAACTGCAGGTCTCTTATTAAATTCTCAGAACTCTCTAGAAGTCCTATCAAGAGGCTGTGAGATCAGCAAAATCACTGTTTTTATTGTGTCTAATTGTGAATGCTGTCTCGAGACCCAGGGTGCTGTTTAGCACCATAAACCTTCTCTTAAACCCACCTGTCAGCGGCTTCCCTGAGATACGCCTGAGACTTGTGAGCTTTTTCTCAACTATTTTATAAATAAAATCCAAGCCATTCATTCCAACATTACTCTTACATTTGTCGACTACTGTGGGACGACAGCAGTCCCTCTAAGGCTGGTGGACAGCCAGTTTACTTCTTTTCAAACCTACTGACTCTTCTCAGCTAGCTGATATAATCCTGCATATGAAACCTTCCAAATATCTCCTAGATATCTTACCCTCATGCCTATTTAAAGATACGCTCAGAACTTGTATGTATAATGCCAGACAACTTTAATCACGCCATTGTTGAGCCTTTGCTGAAGAAGCCCACACTCGATCCTACAGCTCTTTCAAACTACAGGCCTATTCCTAAGCTCCCATTACTGTCCAGAATTATGGAGAAAGTGGTTTCTGTGCAGTTAATTTCATATCTGGAGGATAACAATGTGTGTGATGAGTTTCAGTCAGGTGTTAAAAAACTTCATAGTACTGAATCAGCTCAACTGAAGTTAACAAATGATATTCTATTAACTTTGGGCTCGGGCTCTTCTGCAGTCTTGGTCTTGCTGGATCTCAGTGCGGCATTTGACCCAGTGGACCATGGGGTTCTGTTAAAATGGCTTGAGGATGAAGTGGCCATTCAAGGTTGTGCACTGAAATGGTTCGTGTCCTACCTGAAAGGCAGATCCATGTCTGTTAACACAGATGGGAATTTCTCTCAGCCATCTCCTCTCACACGAGGCGTCCCTCAAGGTTCTATTCTGGCTTCCTTTCTGTTTTCCCTTCATCTGCTCCCCTTGAGGGCCATCTTTTACAAACATGACATCACATCTCATTGTTATGCTGATGATATGCAGCTGTACCTCAAAGTTAGTCCTGACATCACTTCATTTGTAAAAAGCTGTTGAAATGCTTTGAGGATATTAAATATTGGATGGCACAAAATTTCTTACAATTAAGCGAAAATAAAACAGAAGTCATTATTTTTGGTCCTACCACATCTGCAGTTGAAATCGGCACTCAGTTAGGCTCCTTGGCAGCTATGATTCATAATGATGTCAGATTCATAATGGTAACATCTTTGAGTCATCACTAAGTTTTGAAAAACAAATCTCCATGGTAGTAAAGTCCAGTTTTTACCAACTGAGGCAAATTCCTAAATTAAAATCCATTCTGTCACAGAAGGACTTAGAAACAGTCATTCATGCCTTTATTACATCTTGACTAGATTATTGTAATTTCTTATATGTTGGTCTGCCCAAATCTGCTCTGTCGCACCTTCAGAGGGTTCAGAACACTGCAGCGAGATTCTTAATTGGGTCGAGACAAAAGGATCACATCTCTGCCATTTCAGCCTCTCTCTGCACTGGCTAACGGTAAGGCGTCGCATTGAGTTTAAAATCTCGTTGTTTGTTTTTAAAGTCTTGAGTGGTCTCACTCCTAAATACATCTGTGACCTCCTTCACCCCCTTGTGGCACCGAGAGCACTGAGGTCATCCGGACGACTTCTCCTCGTAGTTCTAAGATCTCGGCTGAAGTCAAGGGGAGACCGAGCTCTCTCAGTTGTTGCTCCACGGCTTTGGAATGACTTGCCTTCTCACATCAGGTCTTCATCCTCTATCGAGGTTTTTAAAAGTTGACTTAAGACCTGCTTGTTTTCTTTCGCCTTTCATTGTGTATGATGGGATTGTGGTCGGTGTTACAATTGGTTTGTGATGATGCGGGTTCTACTCCATGCCCCTATCTTCCTTCTGAGTGCACTTGAACCCTACACCATCGGTAATGTCACCGATGAGCTAGGCAGTGAGGCACAACAATGAAGCAAGGGGATGGTGCAAAAAGTGCAAAGTGCTTTTATTAAAAACAACAAAATCAAAAGCAGAGTACAAAAAAAAATTGCTGTGTCTCAAAATCTTTAAATAAATAATCCAATAAAAACTGGTGAATTGTGGAGGTTAACACAATAAATAAATCCTTTAAAAACGAGGTTAAAATAATGGCTGGAAGCCGTCCTTTTAAAACCACAGCCTGGTGCCTTATTTCTACTGGTGACTCCCCTGCTTCTCCCGTCCAGGCTATGCACCAGGGGAGTCACCCTACCTGCAGTTGGCCTTTTCTCTGCTGCCTTCTTCTGGTCTGTTCACCTCACTGGTCCCTGGCTCCGGTGGGCTTCACCAGACCGTGACATGGGCTCCCCAGTGACCAGGGTGCTCACTCTGGGGGGTTCATTTCCCAAGTCCCGACTCCCGCTGCCTTCTCTGCCTTATGCGGCCAGCCATCCTCCTTCCGGTCACTCCCGCTCGTCACTAATGTTCAGCGGGAGCGACCACTAACGACTGCCCCCGGGGTTCCAGCCAAACACCCAGGCTCACTGCTCAGCTGCATTTGTTGTCTACAACGAGCACCTTTGCTCATTCACGCACTGGCTTTCTCCTCCCTGCTTCCTGCCTTCCCTCCTTCTTAACCTCTGTCTGTCTTTATTCATTCTCCCTCCTCTAGCTGCCTCGCGTTTATATTATTTTTCATGGGGACATGGATCAGGTGTGGCAATTAGCAGCTCCCGGCGTCAATTATGGATGCAGAAAACTAGTCACCTGTGCACTTAAGCAAGGACCACACAAATCACGAATTCACCTGGGGCCTCATGTATAACGCCATGCGTAGAATTCGCACTATAACGTGACGTAAGCACAAAAGCCGAAAAAAAAAAGCCATAAATGCTGATCAGCGTGAAAAGTAATGCTCGTGCACGTGCGTGCTGTCCAGCCCAAACTACTCCCATAATTACACCTCTTTGAATATGCAAATCAATATAAATAGCCCTTAACCTCAGCGTTCTGTGAAAAGACAATGGGAAAAGCACGGGGAAAATATAAGAATTTCAGCGAATACCAAGTGGAGGCAAAGGAAAAACATACTATTTGTTTAATTAAACAGCGGAATAAACAACAAAAGGAAGTTGATCGAGTGACGTAGTGTCGGAGAAACTTGAAAGCTCACGTTCACAAAGAGCCAAAATAAAAAAGAAGTCACATATCAAAGTCGCAGCGAAAAGAGGAGTTGTTGCCCACCGTCTGAGCTTATTAGGGTACAGACAAAAAAAAAATAGGCACACAGTGGGAAAAAAGCATGAAATGTCAACTTTAATCTTGAAATTTCCATTTTAATCACGTAGTTTATTTTGTCATTAAAGTAGAACATCATAAACTTCATCTTAAAATCATTTAATTTACTAGTTTCACAAATCACATCGTAATTAAAGTAGCACGTTAAATGCTTTGTTTTGTATGTGATCTTCTATGTGCTCTGTGTGTGTGAATCACTACTTGCTTCTTAAAACGGCTCTCTTCCTCCGACTGGACACAGAATCCATTACATTCGTGATATTACAGCTCTCTGAATAACTAAAATACTGAGATGTATACGTGATATCATTTTCATGATGATTTAAATGAAAGCATGTTATTAAACATGGAAACACGATGGCGCAGTGATTGTTCATGTCTCACACAAGATGCTGCTGTGCCATGCACGACCTTCAATGAAATACTTTATTGTAGCAGTACTGTCTCTTTCAAACGTACTAACCTCCAATTCCTGTCCTTACTTTTCTTTCCCTAAATACCCAATCGCCACACAATCAGCTCTGTAATAGACGTTAAGCTTACAACGACAATTCTTCAAAACTTTTAAGGAACATTGAAATATCTTCATACTACGTGTTTAATTATTCTGTCCATCTATCCTTCTAGTGTCGCGCCAGCCTCAGCAAATATACAGCACGAGGCAGAGACAATACGTGAACTTGCTAGCGCTGCAGCACCGTGTCCTCGCATGTTTAATTATTAACAATATAGATTATTTAAATGAAGTTAACGTTTTATCTGTATAATATAATAAACATATTTTGCTGCATTTCTTCTTAAAAATGATATTGTCATCATACGTAAATACGTGCTTTATAAAGTGGCTCAGGTTGTACGATATTATAACTGTAGTGCAAGTTTACAGTGAGGTGATTGTACTTATAAGTACTAACAGTTCTACAAGGAGCAATTGATTGAGTGCGTTTATAGTTCTTGGGATGAAACTGTTTCTGAACCGCGAGGTCCGTACAGGTAAGGCTTTGAAATATTTTGCAGTGGCTGAGGTAACATGTGCTTGATTCTGTATCCCGATAATTCTCTTTCTGATCAGCTGCTGCTGTGATTCACACTCAGATACAGTGATATAAATACTCCGAGTGGTGCAGTTAGAGGAATATGGAAAAAGATGATCCGCTGTGGCAACTCCTAACGGGAGCAGCTGAAAGAAGAAGAAGAAGATGCAGTGAGAGTAACAACGCTAAAGCAGTTCTGGTATTTGGAATACTATGGCTGTTCCCTGGACCATTATACTGTTACAAGTTAATTACAATCAGATGCATTACACTAATAAACAATATGCGGTTAGTTTCAGTGTATTTATAAAGCCGCATCAGGAAAAGAAAGAGTAACCACACAGGAACAGGAGCACTGCTTTGATGCTGGGTGCCGCCAGTCTGCAAAACCGAGCGGAGAACTTGCGTACGACAAGGTATGAGGTACCATGGAAAAGTGCGTGGCTTTACGCCAAGTGTAGGTTTTATACATCGCGATTTGAACGTGGAAAAGTTCTTACGCAACATTTCTGTGCATACGCACCTTTTATGCATGAGGCCCCTGGGAACCTGCTCTGGCCACACATACCACACCCCCTCTCTAAGTAGCCAGGGTGGCGACTATTTATTTAAAAATAGAAATAAAATGTCCTCACAGGTGGCACAGTGGTAGTGCTGCTGCTTTGCAGAAAGGAGACTGTGGAAGATTGTGGGTTTGCTTCCTGGTTCCTCCCTGTGTGGATAGTGCTTTGAGTACTGAGAAAAGTGCTATATAAATGTAATGAATTATTATTAAAAAGGACCTTTTTGACTTGAGCTGTGGACCCACTACAACATGGTTGTTTTATTAATCTGCTTTTGCATGATTGTTTGTATTGTGTTTATTTTAATGCTTTTTTGTACAGCACTTTGGCGCAACCTCTGTTGTTTTAAATGTGCTTTTATAAGTAAACTAGCAAAATACCCGCGCTTCGCAGCGGAGAAGTAGTGTGTTACAGAAGTTATGAAAAAGAAAAGGAAACATTTTAAAAATAACGTAACATGATTGTCAATGTAATTGTTTTGTCATTGTCATGAGTGTTACTGTCATCAAGGATTTGATTCTCATTATTTCTTTCAATCAGGTTCGTATTTGGAGGACATGTTGTGTTCAAGTTACATTCCGTGTTTGTCAACCGTTGTAAAGATAACAGGTTTAATTCACTGAAGTGTTCACTACGCAAATCGCTACTCGTGAATGTAAGATGTTTAACAGGCATTCCTGGTATTAACTTGTGCTAAACGTACCATGGTGTGACGTAAGGGGAGCTGACTGTAAAAAAGCAAGCAGGCGCGTATTTTGAACAAAAAGGGAGAAGACAGTGAAGGAGCGGAAAAGTGAGAAGGAAAACTGTTTAAATAAAGAGCTAGGAAGGTGAATGGTAAAAAGCAGCCAGCGGTAAAGCAAGGAAGACTTCGTAATAAGGACGGTTCGGTGCACGTAGAAGGTGTAACAATAAGATTGTTAAGCCTTATGATAATGTTCCCGCACGGAGGATTTAGAGAAACGCACTGGCAGAAGTATAATTTGAACCTCTCTACAGTTTCGTTTATTTGTAATGTTCATCAAATTTACGTATCATCTGGTCCAGTGGCGGACCGTGCATTTCACACCTAGGCCTTCAGTAGTGCTCTATCTGAATCAACCCGCCCCTCAAAAACTAATTTATGGTTATAAAAACCATCTTAATATGCAGAAATACAGTATAAAGAGCCGCTGCATCACAGATAGATAACTCCTGTAGCCACGATAAATGCCTTTATTGAATAGACAAACCAGGGGTGAACAAGTTCCTTTCTACTGCAGCTACAGCCGCGACACACATAAAAAACATCAATAATAACTCATAAACTTGCAGTATTATTTAGGAAAATCGCAACATTTTACTCACCAAAAATTCAGATTATTTGTAAGCAAAATCCATCCTCCTCTCTTTCCTCAAAAACAGTTCAATTACTCTGTCGTACAGGTTATCTGTGCGCTTCAGTCCCATCAAAAAGTCCCTTTCTATCGCCATCAAAGCTAATGCTGAAAGTCGAACCTGCCCTGTCGTATTTCTGGCATAAGTTTTAATTCGCTTTAGGGCTGAAAATGTCCGCTCAACAGAAGCAGTGTACACAGGAATGCTCACCGCCAAATATACCAATGTGAACAGCTGCCCCATGCTCTCATTCAGATTTTTTTGATGAAGGAAGTCAAGGAGATCAGTGGGAGATTTTCCTGCAAAATAATCCATGGCATACATTACAATCAGATCTGTTTTTAGCCGAGACAGATCAAAAATCATTCCGTGGCTCTTGTGTTAAACTGGAGAAGGCTGAATGCGGGAAATTTATCTTGTATTCCCAAAACTTCTGGGGGTCGAGGAGCGTGACAAACATCAGGTTTTCATGGTCTTGAAATCTGGTCTGTGTCTGGCAAATAATATTTTCCAGAATCCTGCCATGGAGTTGGCGGTAGTGCGCGCGAGGATCTTGCGCTCAGAGCGCCTGCGGTGCGTTCAGTGGCCTTGTAGAGTTCCTCATATCGGCTTCTATCCAATCAATGGGTCTGAATACAGTGACGTTGCCGTACGCCTGCTAGAGGGCCCTACTGACACCAACTCAAAATCTGATTGGTTGAAGCAACAGGTTAATCGACATTTATTCTGTGTTAGAGGGCCTGCACAACGCATTGTGAAAGCCTCTCTGCCTGGCAACAAATGATGGCTGAAATGTGATTGGTCAAATGCTTTAATATGAAAATACATGTCTGGAAGCAGCACAACCATCGGAAAAGCTATGAAAGGAAGCGGACAGACTATTTGGAATTATTTAATAAGTATTCATGGACAAAATATAATTAACATCAGTTTGTGATTCAGATATTTTTTTAGGCCAGCAGACAAGGCATGACTTTGCCAGTTCTTTAATATCGAGGCTTTATACCCTGCGTCTTCTCATTATACTTGTATCTCGCGAATATCTCGTGCTTTCTTACGATGTCCATGGCTTTGTTTAATTTTAGCTCAGACCCGGCACTCAAAAGTTTCTCTTGCACTTTCGCTGAGGGAGGGTTTCCGCAGTAGCTGCACTTATGAATATGCTAAGCACAGTCCTTCACCCGTGAATATTTACGTTATATGGGCAGGCACTCAATTACATGGGAGGCATGATGATGCGAGACGCAACTCCGCCTCACACGGCGACCGAGCTGCAGGCTATTACAGTATATGGACAAAAGTAGGTTCCAGATATGACCATTCCGCGTAGAATTTCAAAATGAAACCTGCCCATCTTTTGTAAGTAAGCTGTAAGGAATGAGCCTGCCAAATTTCAGCCTTCCACCTACACGAGAAGTTGGAGAATTAGTGATGAGTGAGTGAGTGAGTGAGTCAGTGAGTGAGTGAGTGAGTGAGGGCTTTGCCTTTTATTAGTATAGACTAGCAGAATACCCGCGCTTCGCAGCGGAAAAGTAGTGTGTTAAAGAAGTTATATTTATATTTTAAAAATAACGTAACATGATTGTTAATGTAATTGTTTTGTCATTGATATGAGTGTTGTTGTCATCTCTCTCTCTCTCTCTCTCT
>JANRMT010028174.1:8821773-8853100 GCA_026402145.1 Polypterus bichir lapradei
AGTGAGTGAGTCAGTGAGGACTTTGCCGTTTATTAGTATAGATAATAAGGGTTTATAGATGATCTCTTTTATTTCTTTCATTACAATTGGTAAGATCCCTTCGGGTCAGAGGGGTTTTTATTAGTCTTCATCATATTGAAACACATCTGAATCTTCTGTTTTTAAAATCTATGAACTAAGAGTTTTTTTACTTCCGCATGAGGCATTCCATTTGTTTATTCCTGTATAATTACTTCGGTGAGATTTTTGTTCAATTTATTTGCTATGTCCTTCTCATTGTCAATGATTTCTAGATGTGTGCCTCTTAAATGGTCATTTATTGCCTTCAATCATGTCTCCTCTATGCAAGACAACCAGATTAACAATACAGATGAAGTGGACTGTCTGGAGTTCAAATTTTTAGTGAACTTTACATGAAATTCTTAGAATCTGTGAAGATGAAAAAATGGATGGTTAGCACCCTTGTGTCCTTTATATTCCTATCCAAATCATCTTTCTATATCCTTTGCTACTGTAGCTGTTCGGTTGTCTGTCCAGGATTTTAAATCACCTGTAGCTCACAAACAGTTTGACTATTGACCTGAAATTTGGTACACATATACTACGTGACGTCTAGTCTTTCGGGGTGATGATTTTTATTACTCTTTTTATTTTAATTTAATTTTATTGTAGAATAAACACTCAGCAGCACACAGCACGGCGGCCGTGTGGCACATGCGTTTGGGCGCCGTTCTCATTCCCTACCACCTTCGCTAATCAGTCTTGAGGCAGATTGAAGACTTGAGTGCCAGCTTAAGTGAAAAATGAAAGAAAACGTACTAAGTAATTGCAACACAAATACTAACTTAATCAGTTTTAACGTGAAAAGATGCCAACGAAAGAAGAGCAGCAGCGGGCCACTAGGGTGGAGAAAAGAAGAGCTGCTCAGGAAACAGCAAGCGCATTAACCTCTGAGCAAACGAATGCTAAATGGAGGCAGATAAAGAGTATAAAAACTAGGAATGCTCATGTCAAGTGTATTCACTGCACGTTATCATGCAGTATGTTGTTACTGGTTTATATATATTACAAGTAACAGTGGCCCTAGCACTGACCCCTACTGGTCACCACTCTTAACATCGGCCAATTCTGATGTTCCTCGCACCATGACCCTCTGCTTCCTGTAATCTGAGCCAATTCTGCATCCATTTAAAAACTTCTTTTAGTTTGATGCCTAACCTCTTTTGTGGCACCTCATCAATTTCTTTCTGAAATTCTAGATAAATAATATCATCTGCTCCACTTTGATCGTATCCTTTTGTTGACTTCTCATAGAATTCCAACATGTTAGTAAAACACGACCTCCCTCTTCTGAACCCATGCTGGCTGTTCCTAATAACTCCTGTCCTTGCCAGGTGTTGCTCAATCTTTTTCTTAATAATTCCTTCCATTAATAACTCTTGCAATTTTGTAGTCCTTTGGAATTTTCCCAATGTGTGGTGACTTCCTAAAAATATGCGTCAAGGATTTATATCTGTACTGGCTAGCCTCCTTAAGATCTCAGGTTTAAATATTATCTGGTCCTGGTGATTTGTTTGATTTCATCTTATTTAATCTGAGCAGCACTTCTCCCTCTACAATTTCCAAATCCCTCAGTACCTCCTTAGTAGTCCCTGTTACTGCTCTGAGGTTATCCACTTGCTCACTTGTGAAGGCCTCCGAACAATGCTAGTTTAGAGCATCTGCAATTTCACTGCCTGTATTTTTTGATTTTTTATTTCCTACTAATTCCAAATTTGGGTATCTGTCTGTCTTGCATTACATGTTAAACATTTTTAAACCTGTTCCACTGCTCCTCGACTGTCTCCATGCTTAAAGCTTATCAAAGTTTATCCCCCTTAGACTTTGTCACATCTGCTCAAAATTTGCCCTACCAAAGTTAAACTTAAGTTTTAGTCTTTACATCCACATTCTTCCAAAACACTGAGAAATGTATTACTGTATATTATGGTCACTAGTCCCTAGTGGTTCAATAACTTCGACATCCTTGATTCCATCTTGATTACTACAGAATGCTGAATCTAGGCGGCTAAACACATGTTGGTGTGTTAAAAAACAGTCACTGATTACGTATGAAAATTTCTGCTCTTGTGCTCTACTATTTACATGGTTATCCCAGTTAATATTCTGGAAGTTAAAGTCCCCCATCACTATAATATCCCCCTGTAATCTTGCCTTTTCAATGTTGCTAAAAAGATGAACATTGAAATTACTGTCTGCAGAGGGTGGTCTGTAACGCACTCCTAAAATAAGGTCTCTTTTCCAAAAATTTTCCAGATGAAGCCAAATGTCTTCACTAAGATGGGGCTCATCGTTCAACTAAAGACAGCTTAGCTATTAGATAAACAAATGGACTTGATGAACTGAATGGTCTCCTCTCATTTGTCAAATTTCTTATGGTTTAATGTTCTTAAGACTTGCATTTAAATTCTGTCTGTCCTTCCTATAAAATGTGTATCCCTCTATGTTATACTCATCCCCAGTTTTGTTATTGGTATTGTGACATGTGAGTCCCTGTCTTGCACCCCAAAACACGAGGCTGAGTCTCAGCACTTTAGCAAAACCAGCTTTATTCTACTTGAAACAGGAGCAGCATGTTATTTATTGTAGCAGGTGGGATTGGCTCCAGCAGATCCCCGTGACCCTGTAGTTAAGATATAGCGGGTTGGATAATGGATGGATGGATGGATGGATCTTCCACTCTCCGATACATAGACACAGGGCAGGGTCAGGACCAGGTCAGTGGCCAAGTTATACTGTTCCCTGCATTTATAATGTTCCTTGCATCACCCATTGATGACAGGCATTTATAAAGCAATCTCGAGCTGTGGTATAGCGGGTTCACAGCTCTTGTCAAAGGCCAGTTTTAAAATAAATAATCACCGCGCTCATGGCTTGGTGAGGGGGCATGGTGGTTGTGTGGCTGAAGCGGTTTTCAGGGCGATTCACGATGTGGGCGTTTCTCACCTAAGTGCACAGGTGAGGGACTGTCCACCTCCGTGATTGTTCCTGGGGCTGCTGATTTGCCACAGCTGCCATGCCCTCTAGTTAAATAGAAGCGCAAGTCGGCTAAGGAAGAAAAAGGAAAAAAAAAAAGAAAAAACGAAAAGAATGGACGGTTAATTGCAGGAGGAAAGCAGGAAGCAGTGGGAAGAGAGAGAGAAAGTTGGTGCGGGAGAACGAGTGAGCGGATGCAGGCTTGCGGCAGCTAACCAGGGAGCCTGGGCGTTGGGCCGACACCTGGGGGAGTAGTAGTAGTAGTCACTCTCGCAGAGTTTATTCTGAAGGGCGGGAGTGACTGGAAGGTGATTGACTCTCCACGTAAGGCCGCGGAAGGCAGCGGGAGTCAGGACTTGGGACGTGGTATCCCCAGCGTGAGAGCCCTGGTCATTGGGAATCCCAAGTCACTGTTCGGTAGTGCCTACTGGAGCCAGGGATCGGAGAGGCGAATGACCAACAGCAGAGTAGAGAGAAAGCCAGCTGCAGGTAGAGCGACTCCCCTGTTGAGAAACCCAGACGGAGGAAACAGGGGAGCCACCAGGTAAAAAGGCATCGGGCTTCTTGTTGTTTTTTTAAAAGAATGCTTCCTGCGGTATTTTAATCTCGTTTTTAAGAAGACTTTTTTCTATTGTTTTTAACCTCCACATTTTCACTTCTGTTTTTACAGATTATTTATTGGAACTTTGGACACTGCACTTTATTTTGAACACCTTGTTTTTGTTGATTGTTTTAATAAAAGCACTTTGCACTTTTTCACCATCCCCTTGCTCCATTGTTGTTGCCTCACTGCCTAGCTCATCGGTAACATTACCGACAGTTTAGGGTTCAAGGGCTCCTGAACAGATGATGGGAGCATGCATCGAACCCTCATTGTCACACAAGCGGCTTGTAGTTGCGATGCTGCTGCACTGCGAACCTGCGGTTGCCTCGGTGATGGACAAGCAGCCCTCCACAAATGTGGCAATCGCGCTTCGACATATCGTCCTATTGGTGCGGGGGTCCCAAAAGAGTTTAGAAACCTCACAGTGTATTATCCTAGTTATGCTCAGCTACATACAACTCCAAATAATTTGTTTTATTTTGATGCTTCTAGCATTAAAGCAAGGTATTTTTAATGTGTTACTTACTTTGTTGGGACTGGTCTAAAGAACAGGTAAGTAGATTTAATTTTGGAAATTAAAGTTAAGACTTCCAGTTTTGTTACACGATTAAAATGTTTGTAGTGCTGAATGAAAGGCAAGACAGGGGTTGCCAAGCTTGTATGAGGTTTGCACAGTGATGATGAGATCTTTGATCTTATATTTTTGATTTTCTCATTAAAGAAGTTCATAAAGTCTGCACTGTTAATGTCTGATGGTATTCTGCACTGTAGTTCTGAATTCCCACTTGTTAAATTGGCCACTGATCTAAACAGTTGTCATAATTATGTTTTTGTGCCTCCTGCTCCTGCTGCTGGTGTTACACTGCAATAGAAGACAATCTGGAAATCTGTTCTTGCAGCAAAATGACTCACTCAACAAATCTCCTACCACGGGGTGTCTTGTGAGTCCCCATCCATTCTCCCCGAAAAATGTCTAAGTTGGCAGCCAAATAATAGTTCAAAAGGGCTCCGGTGGATGTTTGCAGGGACTCCCAGACAGCAAACAGGAGGAAAGGTACTACTGTATCCCAGGAGGTCAGGTCATCATGGGCCACCTGCTGAATCATCTGTCTTAGGGTTTTATAGTTCAGGCTATTCATCTGAGGATGATAATGCGTGGAGTGTAACTGCTTAATTGCAAAACTTTCACATAGCTGCTTCATGATGCGAGACATAAAGGGTGCTCCCTGATCAGTCAAAATCTCACGAGTGATACCAATACACGTGAACATTTCTAAGAGAGCTTTTGCAACAGACCAGGTGTCCACACACGGCAGCACGGCCACTTCTGGGTATTTTGTGGTGTAATCGACTAACTCAAGTAAATACTAAAACCCATTTTTACTCCTGGGAAGCGGACCAACAATACCTAATCCCACCCTCTCAAAGGGGACATCTATAATAGGCATCTGTACAAGGGTTACCTGGCAGGTCTATGAGCAGAAACTGTTTGACAGACTTTGAGCAATTTTTAAAATCTTCTCCCTTTGCCCACTTGGCACCACCAGCTGCTCGATATACTCATCACCCATACAATCAGAAATCACCCGATACAGGAAACCATCCTTAATTTAAAAATGTGGTGTTTTAAAGTTCAGGTCCTCTCTATCCAGATAGTAAGAATCATTTGTGACGTGCGATTGTCTGAATGCAATTTCCAAAGTGCTATTGGCTCATTGCAGGTGAGCAAACTCCATCTGAATGGCAGTCGCTACTCCCCCTGTGCCCAATGAAGCACTGCGCTCAACTGCTGATGCTATTTCATTTTCAACCATATTGGGTACTAGCAAAATACCCGCGCTTCGCAGCGGTGAAGTACTGCCTTAAAATTTTTATTAAGAAGAAAATTAAACCTTTTTAAACTGAGGGAAAATATACCAATAATTATTTGTTAAGGATCTCTTTGTATGCCACGTTGTCAGTTCGGCCCTCCAGTTGCAATATGACCAAGCTGTAGCTGTGCGCTGAGCTTACTCTTGAGCATGCAACGTACAGCTGGCCATGTGAACAGTAATCTTGTTTCAAATCTCACAGCTTGGATTGCTGCTGTCATAATCGGTTTGAGTTTCATGGTTTGTTTCAGTTACGACAGTATTTGTAGGACTTGTGTTGAAGAGACATTCGGCATCTGTCAAGCGTTGTAAGTATACAACCAGTTTCATTGATAACTTCACATCCAGCTTTTGAGAGTTTAAACATTTCTAAACATCAAAGTGTCCACTACTGAAATCGTCACCTGTGAAGCTAAGATGTTTAAGAGGCATTGCCGGTTGTCCAAAGGTGTAAAATATTTGGCCATTTCGGTACACTTAAGCATTTCACTCTTCTAGTGCTCCTGTGTAGTATAATTATCTCCTGTACCGTCATCAGTCCACACCTTGAACCTGTCCCAGTCATTCAATACATAAGACACAATGTTCCTCCGGATATCAATAGTGAGCCTGATATGGCTGTGCAATATGTAACAAAGAGAATGGAAAAGGCAGGTGCCATCTCCGGGCATGGAAACCACTTGGTAAGTGACAGTTCTTTGATCGATGGTGATTACCTCGATAGACATGTTAATGGGGGTACGGTTGGAATGATAAAGGAAATGGGTACCTGAACAATGTAAAGTAAGTCTAAAATACCTATACAATAACTATAATCATAATAAATGAACAATAAAACAGCGGAGAAGCTGTGGATTAAATAAAAAGGCTGTAGTTATCAGCAGGGAGACGTGAATACCGTGGCGAAGCAAGGAAGGGAATGTAGAGACTGGAGCGACAGACGGCCTTATATAGGCAGGCAGCCAACAACGTGGGAGGCGTTGGGATGGGGGACCCAACGCCGCCTCACACGGTGACCGAGCTGCAGGCTATGGACGTATATATGTACGTAAGTAGGATTCAGTTAGCGTTGGGAACCCGCGTACCAAATTTCTTGAAGATGGGTCCATAAGTAACAAAGACCGTTGAAAAGTTCAATATGGCAGCCGACAGTGGCATCATATCACTGAAATAAGTACCAAATTTCAGCCTTCTACCTATGAATAAGAAAGTTCAACATGGCGGACGTTGTTGACCGTTATGACCGTTACGCGTAGAATTTCGAAATGAAACCTGCTTAACTTTTGTAAGTGAGCTGTAAGGAATAAGCCTGCCAAATTTCAGCCTTCTACCTACATGGGAAGTTGAAGAATTAGTGATGAGTCAGTCAGTCAGTCAGTCAGTCAGTCAGTGAGTAAGTGAGTGAGTGAGTGAGTGAGTGAGTGAGGGCTTTGCCTTTTATTAGTATAGATCTGGTCTAGGGAGGCTGTAGGTGATAGTGACGGAGTGGAAAAGTTTCACAGCCATCCGGGGTCTTCACTTGAGGATTTGTCCCCGACCTGGTTGGACAAATCCGATTCAATTTCAAACCCGATTCCTTGACTGACATTGTCAGTGGCAAGCCCCTGTCTATTCATTATGGGGGCAGGCGCTCTGCAGGTGGCCAAGACCCATGGGAAGAGGGCATTCCTCTTACCTATTAAGAGTGGCCAGGGTGAGCACCCCAAACCTTAAAGTTCTTCCCTTTAAATTTCAGACGGAGTAATATAGTCTTGTATGTTTTAATGTTTTCATGGGCGCAGTGGATGTGCACTTGCTCTGTGGTCTTATAAGGGGTTTTGCCTGGAGTGAGTCACAGTGGACTATGCAGAGGTCACTACCAGAGTCCAACAGTGATAAGATTTCCCACATGGCTAATGTAATACAGACCTTAAAATTGTCCTCCTTTAACATCTTTGGAACACTTGTGAGCAACATGCCTGGGCCAGACGATAGTCATGGTTTGTGCAGGTGGGAGGTGGCACTCATGGTCCAGATGCCTAGGTTGATCACAGCAAAAGCAGCTGTGTTCACTCTGCATTATGGTGACCCTAAGATGGCATCTTCCTCCCATGGTGCCTGCGACCCTAGAAGTCTGTGCTGGCTGAATTGATAATTGGGGTCAAGCCTGGGTAGCCCCGTTGTTTCCAGGTGGCTTGTGTGCCCTCCAGTCTGCAGGGTCAGATCCAGGAGTGAGTTGGCATCGTTCCATAGCATTTTATCACAAAGGCCCTTGTCTATCCCCAGCAGGACTATATCAATAGCGAGCTTCTCCACAATGCACTCAAACGTGTCTCAGCGGATCCAGCTGTAAATCAGGAGTACTAAGTCCTGGATCTGTCCTTTTATAGGGCAGTGTGGATCAATATGCCACAGACAAAGCTTGTGCCTCTTGACCATAGGGCTCACCACTGTACAGAGGAGGATCTACTGCTTCAGGAAATTATAATCATCAAGTCTTTCCGGAGGGAGGTTTCACACGACCTGTAGGGCTTCCCCATTAAAAACAGGGCCAGGATATCCAGCCAGGCTCCCCTGTCTCAGTGCATCAATGTTGCCGTGTGCTCAAAGCAGAACAGGAAACTCCCTGGGTTGTCCAAGGCAGCCATCTTCACCAGCACATCCCCAGGGAGCACGAACACAGGGGCACCCACAGGATCCTTATTTTGCTCTGCTGGTAACAGGATATCGTATGCCTCTTGGGGTTCCATTGGTGCAAGACCTCACTCCTGGTACCATATGATGCGTGAATCACTGTCTTGCACCCCAAAACATGAGGCTTATTTATTGTAGTGGGATCTATGATTCTTTTATACACTGACACAGCAAACGGGCAGGGTCAGGACCAGGTCAATGGCCAAGTTATACTGTTCCCTGTATTTATAATGTTCCTTGCATCACCCATCGGTGACAGGCGCTTATAGCACAATCTCGATCGGCTTCTAGTTGCTTCCGCGGTGATCTAAATTGTTTTCCACACTTGATTTACTCAAAGTATCTATAAATTTTGAAGCAGAATAAATAATCTTGATGTCACAATGTTTTAATCTGTGAATGTGTTCAGTACGGGCAGAACCAAATCAAGCATAGTTGAGTAGAGATCAGAAATAATTTAATGGAGTAATATTTAAATTCTGAGTCTAAGCTCTGTAAGTTATAATTAAATCTAGTGTGTGGTTATGATTATGAGTTGGACCTTTGACAATCTGACAAAATCCTACTGAATTTAACAAATAAGTCAAACATTTGTGAAAAGGGTCAGTTTCCACATCAATGTGTACATTAAAATCTAATTTGACAATATTATCATTTATAGACAAATCAGATAAAAGGCTGCAAAATTTAGTCATGAACAATGAATATACCCTGGTGGTGGCACTACAATTGTGCTGGAATCTATTTTAATATCTATTATGAAAGTTTATCTAATAAATTATTGACCATTTACACAGTGGATTTGTATTTATTTTGTAGTTTTTTCTAAGTCGCCATTCTTTATCTAGTCAACAGAGCACTGAGGTAAAAGTAGAGGCCAGTTAGGTGACGTAGTGGGTCCAGTGTAATGAACAAAAGCTCACAAACATGAGGCCAGCAGAGACACCACAGCAGTGGACAGAAGAGGTGATGGAAACCACAGGGCAGTTGAGACTGAAGTCCTTTCATTTCTGAGTAGCTGAGTCACTGTAGCTGGCATATGTTGTTTCATTTATCTGTATAAACAGTTGAGTCCATACAGGAATTGCGATTTATGTTCAAGTACTTGACTGTAGGCAGGAATACCAGGCTGGCTTTTGACCCCCTGATGTCCACAGCTCCTTCATCACGCTCCTTTTTTCTTTCCTCACTGCAGCTTTCACTCTGAAGTTTTCTAAAGTTATTAATGGATTCTCACATGAAGATCTCCTCAGGATCACGGAGTACTACAAGCCTCAGCTGGCCTATGTGATGAACTTTGACCTCAGCAGCGTCCTGCATACCCTGGTCACCAAGGGCACTCTTACCAAAAAGGAGGCAAAGGTAGGCTATCTCCCTGTTATTGGTTTAAGCTGGTCTGTGGTCTTGTCCCATTACCAGTTGTCATTAAACAGAATTTCCTTGAGATCAGATTGGTTGTACAGCTGACTTTAAATTGCTCATTTTGACACCATTTAATGCTGAGATCTATTTTAGATTGTCATTTAACCAGATGCCCAGGTTAATGTCAGTGTCAAATATGGAGGGGAAATTCCCACTAACAGGTGACTTTATGAAGCAGGCTGAGGTGGAGGAGGAGATGTCGATGGTTTGAAGTGTAGGTTGTGAGCGTAAGAACATAAGAAAAGTTTAGAGAGGAACAGGACATTAGACCCAACACAGCTCAACAAGCCTGAGTCACTTAACTTCCTGATAATCCACACAATACTAACAGGTTTCCCCCTGTGATCGTATGACAAATGCATTTTAAAGTCACAGTTGGGATCCAGTCATGAATTCCCTTCATAATTTCAAACCCTCTAATCATGTCACCTCTTAATCTTCGTTTAGTTAACCTGAAAGCATTCAGTCCCGCATCATATCAGCCTCATTAATGGCTTCTGTATCAATGTCTGGCTGTGGGCAGTCAGGAGTACTTTCAAGTTTCAGGCCATGCCATTGTCTTTTCCTTTTTATTATATTTACATCATATTTTGAACACTTTTAACATTACCGTATATACTCATGGATAAGTTCTCCCATGAATAAGTCGGGCTTTATTTTACCATATAATTTCCAATATTTTATAATGTTGGTCGTATAAGTTGAATGCGGAAAACTCAGGCTATTGGTCCAAGAGATTACGATATGCTAATGCCCACCTGAGAGAGTAACCACAGAGCACACAGCCTTGTTTTTTCTAAGTATTGTGCCTACGTGACCACACGGTAATACCTGAACTATTCTGAAGCGACATTTGCACTGTTATGTGTTTTTTGTATCTCACACCCTCATACACCTTTATCGTAAGAGCATCCCTTATCTATGATAGAGTGTTCGATCAGGAGAAAATATGAAGCTGGTTTGAAATTAAAAGTCATTGAAGTGGCAAAATAAATTGGTAAAAATTAGATGTGTCTGAGAAACTGGTGCAAGATCGGAGGAAGCAAGATGTAAAAACAAAAAATTTAAGCGTCATATTTTTGAACAGGTGTATAAGTTGGGTTCTGATTTTATGATTGATTTTTTGCGTTTCAAGACCCGACTTATACGTGAGTATATACGGTAAATTACATCAAACTCCATTTGACACATGTCTGCCTGTGCAGGTCTATTGATTTTGTTTTTCTCTGTCTAATCTGCCATTCCACATCCTCATCAGACATAACAAGCTTCTTTTTTAGATTCCTGTTAAGGTTATTTATGCAAAATAAAAGAAGCAGCGGCCAGAACTGACACACGATGTACAGCCATTTTCAAATCACCTCAATCGGAAAATGTCTTTGTTTCTATGTTTGAGGTAATTCTGTACCCATCTACTCATGATGTATATACTGTATGTCGTAGCATTTTGTTTTCCTTGTTCATTTCTTCTCCAGATGTCAAACCCCTAAATCCTTCCTGTAGGTTCTTTTCTGCTCCTTTTGCTCGCCTCTACCACTTTGTACTTTTTCCCATTAAACCCACTTTTTCCACCCACTTTTGTATTATTTTTATGTCGGCCATTCCTTTGATTTTTAGTGTCTTCTTCAAATGTTACAAGCTTACAAATGATTGTGCACTGGAATTTGTGGGATTAATATAAATTAGTAAAAGTAAGGGGGAGTCCAAGGACAGACCCCTGAAGGACCCCACTTCAATTAACCAAGTCAAGATCCAGTTTTGTACAGCAGGTTATCTCTCATGCTAACAACTTCCAGTTTCAACATTTAACGTTGGTATTTGGAATGTCTGGAAAGCTTTTGGAAAGTCACAATAAAATGTTATCATGAGAGTCACATTTGTCTACTCCTGCAGTTGTTCATCTCAAAGGAGTCTCACAGATTGGTTTACCAGGGTTCTCCTGCCATAAACCCCTGCCAGCTCTGATTTAGGTGTTTGTTTCCATACACGCCGTTTTCTCGTTTATCTCTGGAGTTGAAGTCGGACTTACTGGTGTATAATCACTGGCATGGACTCCCTTCTTGTAGGTTGGAGCCTTCTGTGTAAATGTCCCGTCCTCAAGTCCTTCTCTGTCTAATGTGACCATTGGAATTTGACTCTTAAAGGTTTCTACTGGTCATACTACTGTTTGCTTAGCATTTGTGCTGAGGTCTCTCTTCTCATGAGTTTATGTTTTCAAAGAATATTTTGACTTTAGCATCATTTATTACACTTTCTTTAAAATTACTGTTATTTTTCTCCTTTATTATTATCTTTATTAGGCAGTTTTTGACCAAGCATAACCGTACTTACTGTATGCGTGAGCTGAACTGGCCTGCAGCGGCCCTGAAATGATTCCAGATGTATCAGTGAACACTTGGTGTTTGTTTTGCAAGGAAATACAGAAGTCCTTCTTAACTCCTTTACTTTTATCTGTCAGATAACTCACCCAACTGCAGCTCAGTCACAAACACACCATCATCAGAATGAAGTGGTCCACCGTGACCCTCATCTTGATGGTAACAGAGGGCGGCCGTTGACTCAGAGTGTGTGGCAGTAGGGTGAGCTGTGAAGAAGAAAGCGATTCATCATGTGGTGATGGGCTCAGTTCTTCAGAGATGACCACTGATGGTGTGACAGCACCTTCCTCCAGTGATAGTGAAGCATATGGTGGCTCACACCGCCACTTTATGAACATGTGTGGTGTGACAAGAGTGCTGGGCAGCTCTCAAAGCTGTCATTCAATGGATCTCCAAAGCCCAAGGTAGAGATACAGAATTTCAATGTGTTAGCCCACCAGACGTGCACAGAAACGTATCAAGCAGCTGTGGAAAACGTACCCCCAAACACAGACAGACTGACACCAGGATGTCCAAAGCACACTCCTTTATTTTATTTTTCCACTGCACCACAATGCCTTCTCTCACCAACTCTCTTTCCTTTCTTCTTCTTCTTCTTCTTCTTTCTCTCTCGACCTCCTTCCTCCTCCTCCTCCTCCTCCTCTTCACAAGCTTCGTCTCCTTCCTCCCATCTCTGGCTCGTCTACTAGAAGGAGGCGGCCCCTTTTATCATGACTTGGATGAGCCCCAGGTGCTCCCCTTGATGTCACTTCCTGGTGTGGCGGAAGTGTCAGGAAAGCACCTGGAAGCACTCCGGGTGTTCTTGGAATTATTTCTGGCAGCACTTCCTGGTGTGGCGGAAGTGCTGCCATCCAGGATTCCCTCACTGTCTGGGCGCCCCCTGGCGGTGGCCACATCCTCTCACAAATGTCCCAGGTCCCTCCTTGTGGCCCCCAAATAGTCCCGGGTGGCTGCCCTCTCGTGGCCGAGGAGTAATATTGTCCACGTCGGGGACTATCCAGGCGTCCCGGCTGGGCAGTGTCCCCGGACATCTGTGACACAGCACACACTGAAGTCAAATTACAGGGTGCCGATGAGGACCGAGGTCAGGTATGACAAGCGGCTGACTTTCTCTGCACTTTCCTGTACCTCAACAATCATCCTTTACTGTCACATATACAGAGTACAGTATGTAAGTATAATGAAACTCTCGCTGGTACAACCATCAACTAACAATTACAGTAATAGTGCAATCCAACGTACAGTAGAGCAACAATACAGACCAATGAAATATAAAAATATTGTGCGATGGCTCACAACATACTGTCTGGAGTACAGAAAATGAAGTTGAACAGGGCAGTGGAATAAAGCGAGCAGTTCTGAGGTTCAAGAAGAAGAATAAAGTGCAGAGCAGATCAATCAAACAGGACATCCAGTATGGAGATCACAGTAAGCAGCTCACACATAAATGGCAGGCACAATAGGAAAGTCTGGAGCTGAAATGCACTCGTCAGCTAAACCTTTGAAGTGCCTTATGGACAGCAGATCACGAGTTATAGATCAGCTTTAGGACTCAGGTGTTTGCATTTCTATGGACATCGACTTATCTGGCACTTCACGCAGTATTCCTTTTTAAACACCAAGCTGTTCTTTGACAGAGCGATTCCCTCGAGTCCCCACACCTGAGCAGAGTGTTGTGTTGGACGAGCCCCTCGTGTTCTCAAGTGGGCAGTTGGCAATGCCAGTGCTGAGCACCTCAGACATGGGCGTTGCTGTGCCAGTGTCTCTACCGAATAGCAGATGAGGTTGTTTGGTAGCATCACACGAGGTTCAGGGTCTGCAAACTGTTCAAACACAAAGTCTGCTGATGTTTCATGTTCCATTTTTGTTTTATTTTTTTTTTGTTTTTCTATTTATTTATTCAATTTACTTTTCTTTCTTAGTTTTACCTTCACAGCTGAACATGCCTGATATTGTGAAAACTGTTCTGTTCCAGAATAATGTTTTTAATTATTTTTCCCTCCCTCTCTCTCTGAAAATGGATCATTTAAAGATCCTAGTCAATTCTTTGTAACATTTGACATGGCCGACTCCCACTTTTGTTCTTGAGTTTCACTCCAATGGCCTCATTTGAAGCTTTGACCTGACATACTCTCTCCATTTGCTCAGGCAGCCCTGCTTAAAATGTTTAATGTCCTTCACATTAACATACATAAAACAATATAAATAGTTCAACCGTGTTTATAATGAAATTGTCAGTGAGTTAAAAAGAGTAAAAAAAAAAAAAAACAGTTCTCATTTGAAACATAATCTAAAACAAACGACATGTTGACTACTTTCAGAAATCTTACTACTGTAGTTTGCCCGAGATGCATTGAGTCAGTATGTGTAACACAAAACCTAACCTCAGTGTACTTAGTGCGTCAGGAGCCAAGTGTGTATCTCTTCAGCCCAGAGCCTCCACCCTGGAGCTCCACGTAGGTGGGGTTCACTCCAATGGTCGCCGATAGAGTCTACGCTCAGTTACACTGCTGTACAGTTTAGGGCAGTGGGAGGATTGTTATCTGACTCAAATAATGACGACTGGCCAGTAATCCGAATGACATAAACATGCAGTCCAATGGGCGGGACTCCTCCAGCTCAACTCCAGGGTGGAGGCTCCGGGCTGCTGAGGTACCAGACTCCCAGTAGTTGTCCTGCCTTTATTCCCATTGGTAAATCCAAACCCCCCCAAGTCAATCAGTCTGTCTGGCAGCAGGTGGGGGTGCGGGATGAGATCCAGTTGGCTTGAACATCAGGAATGTTTCAGCTGTGGAAGATTTGCTTGATAACACTGATTGATGAAATGTTGAGGCCTGCAAGAGGTAAATAATTTTATCTCGTTAAAAGTTTGTTAAATAAACAAAGAGCGGTTAACGTGGGTAATTGTGATTTATGAATTAGCATAATCATCTGTGTGGATTGTGGTAAAAACCCTCTGATATTAGTTAAAGAGGACAGAGTTACTTCACGTGCATTTATTATTAATCTGATTCAAGAGACGGAGTTCAGTGCCTGATAACCTGAAACAAAACACTGAAATACGCAGCAAACTCAGTAAATGAACGTATTGTTAAAATGTTTATAGCAAACTCAGCTTTGTCATCATAGTCACATTTTTTACATTTTCATGATATGCTCAACATAAGTTCTCTTCTAATAAAAATCTTTCTTTTTGGATTACGTGACATTTTTCTCTGAGATTGCGGCCACTTGCCTGTTTTTAGGTTGTCTTTGGACCCTTGATGTTTTCCTCAGGTGTGTGTACAGATGAAGCCTCAACTTTTCTTTTTCACCTTGGAGACTGAAGACTTTTAAGTGACCCACTTTTTTATGATGAATGTTAAAGGTTGCATGAACTTGTACTTCTTTTTATTCAGGAGTAGTCAGATCATGGATAATACTGATTGATTATCTACAGTATGATTTAGCATTATAAGTATTAATGTGTGTTTCTACTTTGAGTACTTGACATTGATGCTGAGGTATCTCTTAACCCTTTTACCACCAGCTCCCTAAATATTCCCCACACCGGGCGAAATCTGAACAATTTTCGGTTTTTTACTTTTTTACATTTATTCAAGCAGTATTTACCACTAAATGTTGAGCAAGTTCTAGAAATGGGCAAACACGTAATAAAACACAAACATGTACATTTTCTCAGGCTTCTGGATTTAGTGTCTACTACAAAACGGAACAGTCAAAAGCTATTGAAGTAGTTCGGTCAATCATAGTTTCATTCCCAGTATTTGAGTTTGCTGTGCCACAGGCCAAAGCAGGCAACTGCACAAAGTCCTGGATTGCTGGGACACTTTGAGCAGAAGGTCTTGACGTCTCTACGCTGACCCTTCTTTGAACATACATGACAGCGTGCCTGTGGCTTGGTGCAAGTTGTTGTTGGTTCGAGTTTGTCCGGAAAGTGACATTCTGTGAGCTTCACCACTGCCTCTACTCTATCTGCATGTTGTTCCTCACCAAAGAAATTGAAGTCTGCAATGACGTCATGTTCAAACTGCAGAAATGTTTTTGTGCCTCCATTTTTCTGGTACAGAATGTGAGCATTCAGCATTGTCATTTGGAGCAGATGAACTGATAACTTTTTATACCACTTCATAGTTTTTCTTGTAGCCAAATAGGGTTCCAATACTTGGTCCTGCTTGTCAACAGCACCCATGTTGCTGTTATATTCAATGATGCATTGTGGCTTGTAACGGACATCAGTAGGTGATGGGCGTCCTCTTCTGCGGGGAGCTTCCTGCACAGACTCATTGTGCTGAGTTGTTAGCATGTGAACATCTTTCTTGTCTCAAAATTCCAGGCACAGCAATGGGCCACTGCGGTATGCAATGTGCTGACCCAGTGCTGGAGCTCAATTGCGAACTTCTGGAGGGACCATGTCAGAACGAATTGTGCCACATCCTGTAGTTTTATGATGATGAAGGTAATGGAACAGCCTACAACTGGAGTACCAGTTATCCATCCAAATGGTGTACCCATTGTCCAATAGTGGTAGGGCAAGGTACACAACAATTTTCTCTGAAAGTCCAAAGTCCTTACATTCATTCGGCAACACTGATGAAATACTACTCATAGGATCCTCTTTGCCAGTGTATACACGAAATCTATAAATGTAACCTGAATTCTCAGCTAAGCAAAACATCTTGATACCAAACCGTGCCCTTTTCAATGGTAGATACTGTCGAAACTGTAAGCGTCTCTTCCACAACAATAAACTTTCATCAACTGCAACTGACGGGCCTGGTACGTAGGGCAACTGAAATGTTTCAAATAAATGGTCAATCAAAGGACGTAACTTGAACAAGCGGTCACGGTTTGGATCTTTCTTATCTGGCTCATTGCTGTTGTCATTCAAATGAAAGAATTTCAGCAGCAAAGATAATCGGTTACGTTTCATGATAGTTGCAAAAATAGGTGTTGCATACATAGGATCTGTAGACCAGTACATCTCAATATCTGGTTTTCTGATTATTCCCATCAACATCAAAACCCCAATGAATTTTTTCATTTCGTTTTTTTTTTATTTTTTTTTTTATTAATTTTATTGCAATCCATACAAAGCAATCAAGTTTTTACAAAAAGAAAAATTAAATTAAGAACAGATCGATCCCCACCCCTGAGAGAGAGAACAAGGCAAACGGCGTGAAATTTAAGGCTTGTAAACATACCTAAATTAATAAATTCTCTATGCTTCATGAACTTATTTTTAAAATATTACTGATTAGATCCTGCCATGTTTTGAAAAAAGTCTGTAAGGATCCTCTAACTGAGTATTTGAATTTTTCCAATTTCATATAATATAACACATCGGTTTCCCACTGACTTAAAAGAGGAGAGTTTGGGTTTTTCCAGTTTATGAGAATAAGTCTGCGTGCCAAAAGTGTAGTGAATGCAATCACAGTTTGTTTGTCCTTCTCCTATTTAAGCCCATCTGGAAGAACACCAAACACAGCTGTTAATGGGTTAGGAGGGATTGTGAGTCCAAGGCTGTCTGAAAGGAAATTAAAAATTTTGGTCCAGAATGATGTTAATTTGGTGCAGGCCCAGAACATCTGACCTAGTGAGGCTGGGACTTGGTTGCAACGTTCGCAGGTTGGATCATGCCCTGGGAACATTTTGGAGAGTTTTAGTCGAGACAGATGTGCTCGATATATAATTTTAAGTTGTATAATTGTATGCTTTGCGCATATGGAGCTCGAGTGAATTCTCTGCATTGCTACTTTCCACTCCTTTTCTGATATATTAATTGAGAGATCTTTTTCCCAGTGTCTTCTTGGATCTTTGAAAGGGAGGGATTGTAAAATAATTTTATATATTGCAGAGATGGTGTCTGAGTCCTTCAGATTGAGCAATATTTTTTCCAGCATGGATGAGGGTGCAAGATGAGGTTCTGTTTAACAAAGTTTCTGATTTGAAGATAGTGAAAGAAATGTGTAGCTGGAATGTTAAATTTGGAATGTAATTGTTCATAGGAAGCAAAGACGTTGTCTATATAAAGATCTCTAAGCAAGTTAATTCCAAAGTTTTTCCAGATATTAAAAACTGCATATGTTTGTAAAGATTGAAAGAGGTGGTTCTCTTGCAGAGGTGCCACAGATAGAAGCTTCTCTGTCTTAAAATGCTTTCTACATTGGTTCATATTCTAAGTGAGTGGAGCACAATTGGGTTATTAGTGTATTGCCGATAACGTGTGTTTATTGGAGCACAGAGCAAGGAATACAAAGAAGTACTGCAGGATTTTACTTCTATTGCGGTCCAAGCCTGTGTATGTTCTTCTATTTGTGTCCAGGTTCTTATCGCCTGTATATTTGCTGCCCAGTAATAAAACTGGAAGTTAGGTAGAGCCATGCCACCTTCTGCCTTTTGTCTTTGTAGGGTCGCTCTTTTGATGCGTGGATGTTTTGAATTCCAAATAAATGAAGTTATTGTCGAATCTAATTGCCTAAAAAATGATTTATTAATGTATATTGGGATGTTTTGAAATAAAAAAAGGAACTAGCAGCGGTGACAATGGACATCCTTGTCTAGTGCCACGTTCTACTTTAAAGTAGTCTGAGCAAATGTTGTTGATTCATTTCATTTCATTTTCATCAGTGTCTACCCAAGCATGAACACGGGAATGTGGAGGTAAATTGGGATTTTTCTCAATAAACTGTGCTGCATATAGATTTGTTTGATGAACAAAATGTCTGATCAAGTCAGGTGACACAAACAGCTCATAAAACTGCTCAGCAGTGTAATTGTTTACATCAACAGTAAATCCACACGTTGCCTCAAACGGATGCAAAAATGGTAGTTCACTATGGGCAGCAGTCCAGTTGAGATGTTGGGGATACACCCACTCATCGCCATCATCTGATGCGTCGTCATTCACAGTATCATGCAGCACACGTTGCTGATCATCATTGTCGCTAAAATCTTCTTCAGAACTGCTAAAATCGTGATCAGAATTAATGTCCAAAATCGCCTGCAAAACCTCATTTGAAGTCAGTTTACGTTTCGCCATATTCACAACTTTCATTTCCGAATCACAAAGTAAACAATGGTTATCACGTGACCAGCAAAGAAAAATTTTCTGGCCAATAGAAGCACAGAGTTGTCGAAATACAATGTACTAATAATACCCACGCCAAACCGTCAGTTATACTACGCGCCAGGCATTCACATAACCATAGGCAAATGTGCCAGATAATTCCGGCAGTATGGTGTCAGCAATAACGCTACGATGCCGGATATATCTGGCACAGGGTGGTTAAGAGGTTAATTCTCTCCTTTGGCGGTTGTACTTTTATGATATTATCTGGCTGGCACTTTATCATCACTGACATTAGTAATCTATGGTGTTGTGTAACACGCTGTCTCTTTCTCATTCCGTCACGTGCCTGATCTTCCACAGCTCCCTCCATGCAGCTCCTCTTTTGCTCTGCCAGTCTGCACCTTCACGCTGCTGTTTGTTCCTCACACCACTCATTTGGGCTCAAAGACAACACCATTGGAGATCACGTCATTAAGTCAATGAGCTGATCCAATCCCAAACTAGGATTCCCTCCAAGACACATGTGATGAGCACATACCCAGGGCCATGGATTTAAGCAGAGGAGCAAGTCTCACAAACTCTGCTCTTCATCATCATCGTCATCTCCCTGTCTCTCTCACATACACACACACGCACACATACACTCGCCCTCTGCATGGCATCTCAGGATGGTTCCACCCCTTCTAAGATAATCCAAAGTGTGAATGGCCTCAAAAAATTTTATTGCCAAAAACATCACTCCTTGTGTCACCTCTTAATCTCTGAGTTGTTCATCTTCTTCAGTCTTTCCCTGTCAGATGCTCTCCTGGGTCCCGGATCAGCCTAGCTGCCCACCTCTGGACTTCCTCTAGTGCTGCTTTGTCTTTTTTGTAGTATGGAGACATAAACAGCATGCGGTACTCCAGATGAGGCCTTTAGACTCTTCCTAGCCTTGTTTAGTTTTATTGTATGATTGTTCATATTGTTTTTTAAATAGTTATTTAGTTTTATTTTCATGATGATGATGATGATGTCATCACAATGCCATTGTGTGGTGATATTGTCCCAGCAGGCCTCACTGTTTTAGACACCACTCGCACAGTTACAGTCATATTGCTTGTTGCAGTCACCATCATTGGCAGTCACGTGTTGTTGGAATTATTACATGTGACAAATTCATAAAGCCAGTTCAGGATGGGAGGAATGTCTCTATGGACACGAGTTACTCAGTACATGGAAGGAGATGACTGACTTACAGATGATGGTGGCACTTCTTAAATACACTGTATGTGATTAGCTTCATTTCACATGTCCTTGCTAGTTACTGATAGATAGACCCTTGAAGTCAGCATTCTGCTACCTTTGACTGTACTCGTTCTTTTATCACTGCTTGTCCTTGTTGAGAAGTTAACACAGCAAAATAGAGACATATACACACATAATTACAGTACAAGTTGGCCATTTATTGTTCCACAATAGGCATATGCAGGATGCTTTTCAATCCAAACTGTCCCAAGTCATCTGTGTTTAGAAAATGACCACAGTGACATTCAGACACGAGGTGACTGCAGCAGGTCCTTCATAAGTGACAATGCATTCATTCCAAGTGTGTCTGCATGGTCACTGAGCAGAGATAGAAAATGGAAAAACACTGAGTTACTGAGCCCTGAGGTCTTGTAGATCAATATACAGTAGATATCCTCACCATGATGTCCTTATCATCCAACAAGAATGATTGCAGACTTTTAATATATCTGGACATATGAAAGGTGGTCTTCATTTAAGCAGTATCTATAGATAAGGGTGATAAAAGACAACAAACATCAGGGCACAATTACATTTTGTAGTCCATTTTATACTTTAAAGAAACAAAAATGCAAATTTCACATGAGGTAAACTTAAATGCAGCCTTACATTTCTCAATACCTCAGATATCGCAAACTAGAATGAGGCACAGATGATCAGAACATCATTGTAGAGGATTTAAACCTTCAACCTTTAGTTCGTTGTTGGAAGTGTGTGTTATCACCACGTCAAGACTGAAGAGCTCACATGATACGCTGAGATAGAAGGTTCTAGATTCCTATGAGTCAGCGAAGATATTTAAAAAGATCTCCAAACAATGGACTACAAAATGTAAACGTGGCCTGGGTAGCTTACCATCATAGAATCTACTAGAAAGTCTTCATTGTACCAGAGGATTCATAAGGATAACGTGAGACCATCTGTCAGAAGATTGAAGCGCAACTGAAAGCGGACCTTACAATATGACAATGACCTTCAACACACCAGTGCATCCACCAGGAAATGGCTGACAAGAAAAAAAAAGAAATGGAGGCTTCTGGAATGGCCAAGTCAAAGCCTGGATCTGAATCTCTTCAAGGAGCTTGGGGTTTGAAACACAAGACACCCCTCAAACATCACACCTGTGAAAGAACTCTGTCTGGAGGGGTGAGAAGACCTTTCTCTAACTCGATGTTACTGCTGGACAGTTATAGGAAATGCCAACCTGAGGGGGCAACACCAGCTATGAGAACCAAGGGACAACTCACATTTACCACAGACTGAAAGTCTACCCAATTTCATAGTTTTTTTTTTAATTATTAAAATCTCCTTTATTTTAACATACTCTTTAAATGAAGATCAAATCTTGATATGTCCACATACCGTATGTAAAAAAAGAAAAACAAAGCATTCCATGGGGTGTACTTGCTTTTCCCACAACTGTACTACACTTAAAGAGCCAGAGAGGATTGTGGAGCTCAAACACGAGAATGTTATGCTCACATCTCATGGAGTCTCCATGATGTTGGAATATGTCACATGACTTGCATGTCATGTGATCATAAATGGTCCTGGCACTCATAAACAGTAATGGCAGTTGTTCGTGAAAACCTGAAGTGACTCAGCTGGACCACCACACAGATGCTGCCTTCTGTCTCCAGACATCTTCATTAAACAGTCCACTTGACAAAGAGAGTGAATACGCTACTGCTGAGATGAGAAGACAGGAGAGTGTCTTTAAACATAGAAACAGAAGACAAAAAAAGTTACTTAAGAGGCTGTGATTTGCTTTGAAACACGCAGCACCATTAATGTAGTCAGACAAGAGTCACTTAGTGAAATATTATAATTCAACCAAAACAGAGTCACAACACTGAGACAGAGAACTGAGTTAAGATGAAAAAACTAAGAATCATACACCAGAATGCCGGGTCCTAAATCACTGAATCCCATTTGTTCACAGGGCAAGTCCGTAATCTCGGACAAATTCTATTTATGCAGAACTGGACTTTATATGATGTGAATCATGGGGTCTCTTTCTTTGGTCCTCAGGAAGCAGGTAAGGTTTCTTAGCAACCCATTATCTGCCCACAGAGAATACATCAATGACACTGTGAGGCGTCTTTCTCAGACACAGGAATAAAACTAAAACACACACAGGAGTGTAAAGCTTGAAAATTCAGCAAATATTAAAGTCTCATGGACTGAAAAAATTATCTAAAGCAAAAAAATATCCTTACATTCCAAAAAGAGATCACCAAGTCTTAAGATAAATTATATGACTGTGGACATGAAAAGTTCCCAAAATGGCAATGAGGGAGTAAGAAAAAAATAAGACAACAGCATTGTAATGACATCAAAATCTAATCATTTCATTTGAAAAACTGAATCCACGATAGTAAAAAAATACCAAAAATATCCCAATCTTAATTTATATGTTCATAAACATTAATGATGCTAACCTATAACGTTATGCTGTCCAGTTTATTATGATTCTGACTTTGTCGGGTTAGCTATTGTGCTCAGTATAATCCATGAGTTATTAACACTCCGTTTTCTTGTATGACAGTGCCCCCTTGAGGAGAGCTTCAGTCCATGCCAGCTGCTGTCTTTATCACACCATTACTCTCCATTTGCACTCCGATTGATGACCTTTTCATTTTAAATGGTGTCAATTCTCATTTTTCCTGTTCATTCCCTTCATTTATGACAGGATCAGCTTTATCTAAAGCCACCATCACGTATTATTATTATTATTTAAATGTTCCACAATTTGGTTCTCTGTTGAGTATTTTTTGGCAAAGAAGAGGCAAAAAAGTAATCCAGTAAAGGTGTGGAATGTCACCACTTTCAGGAGATGTAATTACATTTTTAATTTGAGTGGCATGGCGAATAATTCAGTTTAAATGATCAGCACTGGTCCTGCATTGTTCATTTCTAAAGTGGACGTCTGCTCACTCAAATATGTTTCAGGGAGTCAAAGTCAAAGAAGAGTCTGAGGGGATACCAGGTGTGGAGTCCTTCATTGATGAGGTGATGAAAAAGGACCAAGCAGAGCTGGTCAGCCTGTGGGAAGCGCTGGTTGAAGAATTTGTGAAATGTCCATCCCCAAACCTGAAAGGAATCCTGGATGAGGTGACCGAGCAGGGTGAGTTACTGAACTCATTTTTTTTAAGTCACAGTGGACTCTTCACTGTCCACACATGTAAGAGGAGGACGTAGAACCACAATGCAGAAGAACAGCTGTACATCATCTGCCTAGTCTAGTTTTGTTGACCTGTCCACACATCTCTCCCTGGACCCTTTGGCCTCTCTGGTTCCCAGTGCAGTTCCTCTTCTTCACTTCCTCTCTTTTTCTTTTCAAACACACAAGTCTGGGGTCCCACTCAATTGTTAGGTGTACTGCTGCCTCCTGCTGGCATTGATAGACACTTAAACTTCACCTCTTATCTAATGCCTGTTGAACTTTCAAGAGTCCCCCCCTGATGACTCAAGGGGTGTCTTTATGTCTTTCTAAACAGACTGAGAGTCACAGATTTTATTTTCCTCCTCTAAATGTCCTCACATCCTTCATACCCATCAGCTTGTGTCCACTTTGACTTGCCCAAGTTCTCCACAGATTACTGGATTGTCTCCTTTACTGATATTTACATTTATCTGCAAGGCTTTAATTTCAGACTCCATTGGGGCTTCTTTCCTTTCCTGAACATATTTGTGTTGAGATGCGAGATCCACTGTTAGTTACAGGTGATTGACCTCCATGTTATTCCTGTGCTGCACTTCATTCCTTTCCCATGATCCTCTCTGTGCCCCTGGTTTAGGCCACACCATCCAGAGCTCAGTATTTCATTTTTAAAGGAAAGCATTGGACAATTCCCTCCGTTCTGTGTGGCCTGGGGGCCTGCAGCAGTTTGGAAGTTTGTAAAGCATTGTCTGTAAATCAGATGAGTAAATTAAAGGCCTGAAAGGTCAACTGGTCTGTTATGGTGGACAGTTTGGTCTGTCAGTGTAGTTCAGTCCCAGTCTAGTTTATGGGTGCCATTTTCTAGCCCTTCTACTCTGGTCTGTATATGTCCAACAGTTTGTGTGGCAGTGCCAGTTCTTGATGTCTGCCATCTGATTGTGTCTGTCATGTTGTCTGTCATGCCATCAGTCTGTGTCAGGAGTTCACTGCCTGATGCATTATGTTGGATTGCTTCTTGTTCCTTGTGGCCGTATCTGCCTGTCCTGTCTGTCATGTTAACGTCCTTCAGAATAGATTTTCTGTAGGTCCTCGTGTTTATCACCTTTATAGCTAGCATGAACCCTTCAGTTTCACCAAACAGTTCACCACATCTTAGCCAGGTATTTGACGCCATAGTATCCACACATGGCTGATCGAGTTCATCACAATGTCTGCCATGCAGTGTTTTATGAGTCCATGCTTGTGTTTGAAGTTGTGCCGTTATGTCTTCTGTCATGTTGTCTGTGGTTTGTAGGCTTAGTGGTGTGAAGGTTGAGGCTGCTGAACTATTGTGGAGTGTTGATGTTTGCTGTTCTTACATTTTGAATCTGTGTTTTGTAAATTAATGATATCTGAGAGACCCTTTCCTCCATCAACACATGGAAGAGTCAGTCATTCTGTGGCTACTTTGAGGTGCTCTTGTTCAGGTTGTCCTGTCGTAGGTCTGTTTGTGATGGAGTGATACAGCGTGGTGGAGACACTGGAAAGTTCAATTTTAGAAAGTCGCACAGTGCCCGAAATAAAAAAAGAAGTTTTTAGATATCAAAAAAGGCAAGTTGCAGCCCACTGACTGTTTATTTTGTTTTAGACAATACTATAAAAGCTGACCCCCATACTAATGACATGATGCCGCTGCTGTGCCCAGAACATCTTCAGATGCTGGCTGCTCACACACCTCAGTGCACAGAAACCACTGGGTGGCCATCTGGCTGTGTGCTGATGGACTGTTCTGGGGTCACAAAATGCAATAATGGACGCTGTAAGAGATGTGACCAATGAACTAAGGAATATAAAGTCTCTACTATGGGATATTGACCACAATTTATATAAATTGGTTAAAAAAATAAATGCTGCATCTGCCTACCTGTTTTTACATTCTGCTAATTACATTCAAATGAAGATGTGATGCTGTCCAATTTGGCAGATCACTTGGTGGGTTAGGTGTGGTCAGAATTTAACATCTTATTAAAGAAAGAAAAGTCACCTAACAGGATGATTCAGTAATCAGGCAGGAGAAAAGCTGTTCATTGTATCTTTTAATTACTCCTCAGCAAAATACCTTTGAGGGAGCACTGATCAAAATCAGTCCGTTACAACCTGGTCAGAATGATCTAAGAAACAAAGAATGGACGTTCATGTTATAAAGTACTGAATTTACATACAGCGTCAATCAATCACTTTTTTAAGGTCCCAGTAAAACTGTAAGGACCAGTTTCCTACTGTAACTCTATTCCCAGTCGGTATAAAACTTGTGTATACTAAATATGTCCCCCATTTGAAGCTAAAGGAAAAGATTTTTGGCTACCTGTATCTGGGGAATAACAAATCAGTGGACATCACTAATACCCAAGATAAATCACATAATAAAATCAATAACAGTGAACACAGAAAATCGAGCCAAACAATCAAAGTCCTTTATCTTCAGAGTATACTGGCATTACATGCTTTCCCCTGTAAATGTTAGATTTGTGTCCCATAACCTCATAACGTGAGTAAAATGATAAAATATTATCAACAACTATTTGATTTCCTTCTTATTAAACAAAAAATTACCTATCTTAGTTCACATAAGTGTACCTAGTCCTGTATTTTTCATCAATGGTCACTTCATTTAATATTGTTGGTGGCGACACAGATAGCACAAGTATTTACCTGAAAACTTCAAAAAGTGTCAGTTTATGTTGCCCATAATGTATACAACAATAATCAGAGATCGAGTCCTCATACACACCACCATGCTCACATCCTTCTGCGCTCATCCACAAAGTTGCCTCAGTTTACATCCTGCTGTGGTCTTAAATTAGATGATCACCTTTAAAAACAGCTATCTTGCTGAAAGTAGGTGTCAATCCTCCCTTCAGAAGAAGTCAGCACTACTCTCATTAATACAAGCCACTGGCTTATGCCAAGGTCACAATAAAATTTTAAGTGATGTACCCAAGTTTCTTATTGATATTAAAATCTTCTGCCGCCAGGTGGGATCCTTAGTTTGCATCTAGGCTTTCCAATTTCACCAACTGCACACTCACCACTCCATGCATAAGACACTCCATCTCTGTTCTGCTGAATTATTACTTTGTTTTGCTATCTTCTATATTGCTTAGGCCCAACAAGCCATAATATATTATTTGTCCTATATTGCCACCAACTATTTCTGTCTATATGGCCCTAATTACCCCAGTTCCTAAAAGCACCGTTATCACTGTCCCACAAGCTTCATTTCCCTTATATCATGTTCTACAAACTTTAAATGTTTGTACTATACCTGGTATCTAAACATAAATTGGACTGACTTTTTTTTTTTTTTGGGGTTTTTTTTTTTTTATTTATTTTTATTAATTTTATTACAATCCATACAAATCAATCAATTAACCGCCATGACTCACTATTATGTATCAGAATAGTCCCGGGATCAGCTTTCTTAATTCCTTTTCTGCTTCTTCCTTGCTAGCGAAGACATAGAAATGACCCTGCCATTCCACTTTAAGTTTTGCCGGATACAAGAGGCTGTATTTGACGCTGGCTTGCCGTAATCGCTGTTTGATGTTGTAGAAGACTGCGCGTTTAGTAGCTGTTGCTGGAGAGAAGTCAGGAAAGATACGAATGTGGTTATTTTCAAATGTAATATCTTCCTTGTTTCTGAGGAGTGCCATCACCTCTAGCTTAAATGATAATCGTTCAAAACGAACTATAAAAGATCTTGGTCTGGGTCTAACGGTGTTTGATCCGCGTACGCGGTAAGCTGCTGCTATCTCAGATTCTGCTTTAAAGTCATCCCCGATTATTTTAGAAAAAAGTTTAGCTGCAAATTTCACCGGGTTTGAACTTTCTCGATTCTCAGGCAGACATTCAATTCTGACGTTTGTGACAGATTTAGGGTTTTTCTCGCACCCTTGTACCCTCGGACCACACGTCAGACACCAGATAAAAGTCCAAATAATTATTTATTATAATAATAACGTGCACAAAGCACGCTCCACTCCCAAATACTCCAATAATAGATCACACAATACAATAAACAATCCTCCAGCTCCCAGACGCGTTGCCACCCTTCCACCCAGCTCAGCTCGCCATCTGGGAGCTCCCACAGTCCTTTTATATCCCCCGACCCGGAAGTGTTCCCAATCCAACAGTCCACAAATCCTTATTCCTTCCGGGTCAGGGTAAACAATGCTTTCTCACCCCGGAAGCCCGTCGCTCTTCCTATGACGAACTTCCGGGTCATAGGGCACGAAGAACTCTTCGGTCCTCCCTGCAGCTCCCTCTCGTGGCCCCCATGGCATCCAGCAGGGCGGTGCATAAAAACTCCATTGTCCATGATGCCCTGCTGGTCTTCTGGGAACCTCCATGCTGCAAGGAGGGCTCCACCTGGCGGCTTGGGGGTATTGGCCGGGGTACATAGCCGGCCATATCTTACACGTTATACCTTCTACTTCCATCTTCCAAAGCAGCCAGTCTGTCTCCGAGTTTTTTGCATTCGGAGCTGACATTTTCTGCTTTTTCTTCAGCACTGGTAGCTAAATTTTCGGCTAATTCAATCCTAGTCGTAAATGTCTCCTTGAGATCCTCCAATTGATCAGTAAGCATTTCAATTTTACCCAGCATCAGTCGCATCTCCACTTGGATTTCTTGTCGCAGCCTTTCATTTGCCTGTTGGAGCATCAGCCGCTGCGTTTCGTTTGCTTGTTGCAACACCTGCCGCTGTGTTTCGTTTGCTTGCTGCAACTCCTGCCTCTGCGTTTCATTTGCTTGTTGCCATTCCTGTTTCAATACCAGCATCTCATGTTTCAATTCCTGTTTCAGTCTCTCATGTGCCTTTGGCCTTTGCTTTCTCATTTGCCTTCTCGGTTTTCTTTATATCTTGTACAATCTCAGCGAGCATCACCTCCAGTTTTGACATTTCAATTGTGCTTTCTTGTACCGTAGGTGAAGCGTCAAGCTCTACTGTAGCCGGTTTTCCCACTATTCCCAGCTCGCGTGGAGTAATTGAGATCGTGGACTGTAAGGCCTTTTCCAGTTTCAGGTGTTCTTCTCCGATTGGCGAGCTATCGAGATCTGCACTCACGATCATACATTCGCTCCCCTTTTCACTCTCAGCCGGCGACGATGTAGCGGACCTTGGTCCCGAAGAGTCTGTACTTTCGCCCAGCTCATCCAGGTCTGTCTCTGAAAGGCCGTATCTTGAGCTAGGGCTTGCTGATCTTAGCTTGGGTGCAGCTTTAGTTTTCTTTTCTTTCGGACCCCCTTTCTTGCTGGCCATGTTTATATATGTTTACATATATACTGTAGCAGTCTCCTTGGGTTGAATAGATACAGGATATCTCAGGATAATAAGCAAATAATATGAAAACAACACCGCTGCTAGCGGAGCTCCACTTCAGACGTCCATCTCTCGCATTGGACGAGACCAACCAAATTGGACTGACTTTTAACTGGTAGTGCTGCAAGTACTAATGATCATGTGTTAAATGTTGATTAACAGCCCAAATTACATATAAACGTTAAAAGATTATATTTTTTCCACCAAGTATCAATAGACGTATTAGAAACATTTATCCAGAAATATTTACTCTTACACATTGCCTGTACACTAAGAGCTGACCATGTTATGCTAATCTCATTTTCTAAACTTGTTAAATTATACTACTCCAATTGCTATAGAGGTTAAACAATTTAAATATAATTGTGCAGTATATCCATTAATAAAATAGTTACAAATATTCAATAAATATAGGAGTTTATTTGCCTTGCAGTGCTTGCAGATTGCCTTGCAGTGATTGCAGATAATTAGTATTTCCTTCTATACCATCCATAACTCCATAGTTCAAATCTTCCTTAACACTAGAATTACAGTACCAGAGCCTACGAAAAAACTCGTAGATCCGTCCCACCTTAAATCCCTTCTTAAATCCATTTTCACCTCTCTGCCAGCGTCTTTTGTTAATCTAAATGTGCCGATAAAGACAAACTGCAAGCAGCCGGCTATTCCATCCCCCCACCGACTTAGAACATGCACGAACTTCTCCCAGCTCATGTCTTGATTGATTATCTGGGAGTGAAGTGGAGTTTTAGAGTGGAAATAATACATCGTCATTTGGAACACACGCATTTCATGTGTGTTCAGTTTCTACAGTAATCTGTGTAAACACATTTCATATTTTATTAATAAATGTTACAAAATGTAGGCATAAACTATAGAATGTGTGAAGCATGAAGTCCAAACATCAAATAAACACTTTCATAAAAGGTTCAAGAATGACACAACAGCTTCTGTGGCGTACTGGTAAGATTTGCTGATTCAAAGCAAAGTAGGTTTGCTGTGCCTCAGAGACCCAAGTTTGATTCCCCGCTGGGCAGAAAATGTTATTTTTTTTTCTTTTTAACCTTCGCCACTCTGCCTGCCTGCCTGAACTCCCAGTCTATCTATATAGTAATAACAGTAATTTTATTATTATATAGCAGCTTCCCTGTCTGCCTATCATATAGTGTCTTTCCTTCCAATCTATCTATATATCTATCCCCTTAGCTGTTTTTTTATATATCTATTATACAGTGCCTTCTCTGTTTATTTATATAAAGTATCTAGTGACTTTCTCTGCCTGTCTGTCTCTCTATTACGCAGTGCTCTGTCTGTCTGTGTGTCTGTGTTATGGATCTTAAAAATAACAGTTATAAGGACACTTGTTCATGTTAATTGCAGTCTCAATTGTTAAAAAATATTTTAAAAGGAGCATTCCACATGAAAATATAACGATCTCATTAACTGACAGTGCGTACCAATTTATAAATTTTATGTCCGTTTGAGGCGCTGTTACAGAAGGCTTGAGCTTATTCAGTGCAGCAGTTTCAACGCACAGTACATGTAATATTATTTGAAAATGAACAGTGTCAGATTGGGCATATATTTAAACCCGATCTGTTTATTTGAGGTTTGGACTTCAGGCTTCAAACATTCTATAATTTATGCCTACATTTTGTAACATTTATTACTAAAATATGAAAAAGTTTCTGTTTTAACAATGTGTTTACACAGATCACTGTAGAAACGGAACACATATGAAATGAGTGTGTTCCAAATAACGATCCATTATTTCCACTCTAAAACTCCAATTCACTCCCAGATAATCAATCAAAGCATGAGCTGGGAGAAGTTCGTGTATGTTCTAAGTCGGTAGGGGGATGGAATAGCCGGCTGCTTGCAGATTGTCTTTGTCAGAACATTTACAGGACAAAAGACGCTGGCACAGAGTTAAGCAATTTAAGGTGGGACGCATCTACGAGTTTTTTCGTAGGCTCTGGTAATTCTAGTGTTAAAAGACAATGCTGCAGAAATATACAGGTTAGGTTGTGGTTCCAACTCCTGGGGCAAGAAGAATTCAAGTACTTGGTCAACAACTGTCATAAAATTGTAAATGAGTGGATGATTTGTAATATATATATATAATGTGTGTGTGTGTATGTATGTACAGTATGTATGTGTATATATATATAGAGAGAGATATAGATATAGATATATAGATATATATATAGATATTAGATATATATATAGATATAGATATATATACTGTATATATAATGTGTGTGTAGGTATGTATGTATGTATGTATGTGTGTATATATATATATATATCAAAATACCCGCGCTTCGCAGCGGAGAAGTAGTGTGTTAAAGAAGCAATGAAAAAGAAAAGGAAACATTTTGAAAATAACGTAACATGATTGTCAATGTAATTGTTTTGTCACTGTTGTGAGTGATGAGTGTTGCTGTCATATATATATATATATA
>JANRMT010028174.1:8858100-8872131 GCA_026402145.1 Polypterus bichir lapradei
CTTAAAACGCTTGACAGATGCCGAATGTCTCTTCAACACAAGTTCTACAAATACTGTCGTAAGGGAAACAAACCATGAAACTCAAACCGATTATGACAGCAGCAATCCAAGCTGTGAGATTTGAGACAAGATTACTGTTCACATGGCCAACTGTACGTTGCATGCTCAAGAGTAAGCTCAGCGCACAGCTACAGCTTGGTCATATTACAACTGGCGGGCCGAACTGACAACGTGGCATACAAAGAGATCCTTAACAAATAATTATTGGTATATTTTCCCTCACTTTAAAAAGGTTTAATTTTCTTCTTAATAAAAATTTTAAGGCAGTACTTTGCCGCTCCGAAGCACGGGTATTTTGCTAGTATTTTATAATTATCAAAGAACATTTTTCCCTAAGACTTGATCAGGGTCTGAAGGAAAGATGTTTTATACATATAAACATTTTTATAAGCAAAGTGGAGACGTTTTCATTTTATCGAATATTACACATTTTCAACATTCACATTTTTCTCTAAATTAACTCAGAGCTCTGTTAATTTATGAGACATTTCTAAATTTGTGTGCACAATATAGTTTTAGCAGACACTCTGAACACTCAGTTTCATACCAGTACATTTCAGATAAAGAAGTCCCATTCACTCGTCCTCTCCATTTCTCTTATTTTCTATCTGCACTCTCCTTGCATGCAGAACTTCACAGCACATTCAGATTGGACTATTTTAAAAGTATTTATTTTAACCAATCTCCCAATTTGTTAATAGGATCTTCCTTCTCGCCCTCCTTCCTACTTCACCATCAGTTCTCTTGATCTCACGTCCAGAACACTTACTGTTGCCTTTCATAAACACCAGTCACAAAGACTCTTTCCCTGTACTTGTTCACTTCCTAAACCATCTTTCGGCCACCGGCCATTACTCTGTTTCCTAAATTCAAGACCTGTCTTCTGTTCTACATACAGTATGTATTATCAGCTTAGAGTTTCCTCCAGCCTAACGACCGCAGTTTACACATGCAATCTCTCAGTCACAATAGTTACACCATTTATTTTCTTTCACTTCGCTACACACTCAGATATCTATTTATTTACAGAAAAAACAAAAATTACAAATCTATAATAATGACAAAATATCTTACCTTTAACCTTAGCCCTTTCTTTTTCTATTAAACAATTGTCTTTTTCTACTTTTAATCCTATTCTACCTGTGCTCTTCATCATCTCACGTATATAATGTGGCATCCACCATCCCACTATGTGCGTTAAGCATCCTTCACTTAAAACTACTTGAACCGACTCCAAGAGCCACCTGAACCAAAGCGATACAGCGGATTGATTCTCTGATCTTTACATGGCTATTTGAGGTGACTCGCTATCTTTAAAAGAACTGCTGGCCTTTCACCACACTAGTTGGATAAAGCGTCTATGACAGTATGAGTTAGCGTTTTTATAGGCTCTCCAGCTATAGATGATGTAATGCCAGCTCTTGCTATTGCAATGTGTGTGTAGCTGACCGCTCCGGTTACATGTGGAAAACTGGATGTTGCTGTAAATTGCACTTTGAGGTTTGCCAGTGTGGAAGCCAGCCCCGGACACAGACAGACAGACACCTGAATGTCTACAAAAAGCACATGTTTATTCACTCAGCTATTTACAATGTCCACACAGTCTACCGTGCCCCTGCACCACACACCCTCTTCAAGGGCCCTCCTTCGGTCCTGCACCACCGCCACTCCATCCCACCGAGCTCTATCTTCTTCCTCCCGACTGCGGCTCCCGTCTAGAGGGAGGCGGCCCCTTTTATTCTCACCCGGATGTGCTCCAGGTGCCCCCTGATTGACTTCCTGTGGCACTTCCTGGTGTGGCGGAAGTGCCACCTGAGCACCCGGAACCACTCTGGATGTCCCTGGTAGTCCTTCCGCCAGCACCTCCCAGTGTGGTGGAAGTGTTGACGTCCGAGGCCGCACAATCGTCTGGGCGCCCCCTGGTGGTGACCATGGGCCCTGATAGGGTTGAGCTTCTATGCTCAAACCCCGTGGCCCACATAGGAGGTGGGGCAGCTTCCCTCTCAAGGTCCTAGGAAGGCAAAGTTCCTCTCCTGGTCTGTCCAAGCATGGCGACTGGGCACAACCCCCAGCCAACCACCACACCAGTTTTAACCGCAGTGTAAGGAAATCTTATCTATCTGGACAACAAGCAGATGATCCCATCCTATACAGCTGGCATGGCATGACTCGGTGATGTTTGTGAAATACCCAATCGGTCAGCAAGTTCACGTTGAAAAGCTCCTGCAGCTAAAAACCCAGGAGTGGACAGAACTTGATAAGCAGTAGGTAGAGTGCAATTCCTCAAAGTCTGTCTTTGTAAAGCCGATGCCAGTTCAGCACACAGCGCCAAGAGGAGAGCTCTGGGAAATTGAAAACAACTTAGAAGACAGTCATCATCATTGTCACCATCTATAAATATGCGCTGTCTTCTAATTCATCCAATTCCGATGTCTTCTAACAAAGCTAAAGCAGCCACGGCAGTTGGAATAGTTTGGCCATTTCATGCATGATTATATATTGATTACAATCAAGTGAATTAAATTTGAATACAATATGCAATTAACTTTGGTGTATTTGATAAATCCTGCATCATGGATGCAAATCTGAAAAAGAAGGGAAATGACACAGAAACAGTAGCACTGCTTTGACATTCTGGGTGCCGCCAGTTTGTAAAACCAAGCAGAAGCACGAGTACACAAGGGGGAAAACAGCTGTGAGAATGAGCATGGCTTTATGGCAAGTTTAGTTTTTATATCTCAAAATGAGCGAGGAAACGGGCGTACGCAACACTTTAGTGTGTATGCACCATTTATACGAGAGGCCCCAGGACAGAGTGAGGTGTCCCTGTGTTGATGTGCCATTGGACTCTATTGATGTGTCATTCAGTGTGTGTCTGTAGAAGGGATTGTGAGTTGTGTTGTTTTCAATAATTTATATGGTTTTAGCCTTTGTATTTTCACTGCTGATTTTGGTTTAAATGTATTTATGTAGGTATCTACTGTATATGTTTGTTGTTCTTTTCATGTTTTGTGTGTGTTTTTATTCTCCTAAATGTTTGATGAAGGTTTCTTTGCAGTTTTTCTTCTTGTACTGTGTTAATTAGCCAAAGTCACGTCTAATGTCCTTGATCGGTGTTTCTAGTTGGTGATCCCAGGTGGGTTTGCTGGTTTGGTGTGACGTTGTTGTGTTTTGTCTCATTGAGTTTTCATTTCAATGTGGCTGATAGTGGGGACTGCAGATGTTTTACAAACAAATGTTACCTAATTGTTTCACATCAATAAGTGGGGCTGAACAATCATATATCATATATCCCCCAATTCATTAAACCCAGTTTCAAATACAGTGGGATGCAAAAGTTTGGGCAACCTTGTTAATAGCCATTATTTTCCTGTATAAATCGTTGGTTGTTACGATAATAAATGTCAGTTAAATATATCATATAGGAGACACACACAGTGATATTTGAGAAGTGAAATGAAGTTTATTGGATTTGCAGAAAGTGTGCAATAATTGTTCAAACAGAATCAGGCAGGTGCATAAATTTGGGCACCGTTGTCATTTTATTGATTCCCAAACTTTTAGAACTAATTATTGGAACTCAAATTGGCTTGGTAAGCTCAGTGACCCCTGACCTACATACACAGGTGAATCCTAGAATGAGAAATGAGAGTATTTAAGGGGGTCAATTGTAAGTTTCCCTCCTCCTTTAATTTTCTCTGAAGAGTAGCAACATGGGGGTCACAAAACAACTCTCAAATGACCTGAAGACAAAGATTGTTCACCATCATGGTTTAGGGGAAGGATACAGAAAGCTGTCCCGGAGATTTAATCTGTCTGTTTCCACAGTTAGGAACATATTGAGGAATTGGAAGACCACAGGCTCAGTTCAAGTTAAGGCCCGATTTCGGATAGGCAGAAGCGAAGAATGGTGAGAACAGTCAGAGTTAACCCACAGACCAGCACCAAAGACCTACAACATCATCTTGCAGCAGATGGAGTCACTGTGCATCGTTCAACCATTCGGCGCACTTTACACAAGGAGATGTTGTATGCGAGAGTGATGCAGAGGAAGCCTTTTCTCCGTCCACAGCACAAACAGGGCCACGTGAGGTATGCTCAAGCACATTTGGACAAGCCAGCTTCATTTTGGAATAAGGTGCTGTGGACTGATGAAACTAAAATTGAGTTATTTGGGCATAACAAGGGGCGTTATGCATGGAGGAAAAAGAACACAGCATTCCAAGAAAAACACCTGCTACCTCCAGTAAAATATGGTGGTGGTTCCATCATGCTGTGGGGCTGTGTGGCCAGTGCAGGGACTGGGAATCTTGTCAAAGTTGAGGGACGCATGGATTCCACTCAGTATCAGCAGATTCTGGAGACCAATGTCCAGGAATCAGTGACATAGCTGAAGCTGTGCCCGCCGGGGCTGGATCTTTCAACAAGACAACGACCCGAAACACTGTTCAAAATCCACTAAGGCATTCATGCAGAGGAACAAGTACAACGTTCTGGAATGGCCTTCTCAGTCCCCAGACCTGAATATAATTGAAAATCTGTGGTGTGAGTTAAAGAGAGCTGTCCATGCTCGGAAGCCATCAAACCTGAATGAACTAGAGATGTTTTGTAAAGAGGAATGGTCCAGAATACCTTCAACCACAATCCAGACTCTCATTGGAACCTACAGGAAGCGTTTAAAGGCTGTAATTTCTGCAAAAGGCGGATCTACTAAATATTGATTTCATTTCTTTTTTGTGGTGCCCAAATTTATGCACCTGCCTGATTTTGTTGGAACAATTATTGCACACTTTCTGTAAATCCAATAAACTTCATTTCACTTCTCAAATATCACTCTGTGTGTCTCCTATATGATATATTTAACTGACATTTTTTATCGTGACAACCAACGATTTATACAGGAAAATAATGACTATTAACAAGGTTGCCCAAACTTTTGCATCCCACTGTACATTTTTCAGATTCTTTTTAAAAGTGTAAAGTAATCCAAATATCTCACAGTGTCAGGTAGAGTCTGAGGGTTGTAATGTCCAAATAAATGCTAACCAGCAGGGTGCTGTTCACCGATCTCTGCACCCTGATAATGAGATCCTCGAGAGAGACAGGAGGAGCTGTGAAGACATTTAAAAATCCAACAAAAGAATTGCTAAAAGGAAAAGTCAGCCAATAAAGAGACTTGAGAACAGGCAAATGTGGTCCGTCATCACAGTGAGGGTGAGGAGTCTGGCAGCACCAACTTGGATTTTCTGCAGTGGTCAGCAAAGGGGTTTCACAACAGTCAGGCCTACAAAACACAAAGGCATGAAGAAGCCTCTCTCTGACACAATTAGTAATCAGTAGTCTTCTTTAAACATTTTACAGAGAGGCAAACACACCGTTTAGCAGACACTGCAGGTAAGTTGCTGTAAGCGGAGGTCTCTGTCACAGAGTTCTTGACCTGCATGTCTGTCCTTGCAAACGAAGAGAGCTGAGATCAGCCAGCATACATCATGTAACCTCTGAGTTTCATTACCAACTAAGTGTGTAACAAAGGTATGTATCAAATAATGATGTCAATGCTCATGAACAAAAGAGTAAGTAAGTAACTGGCATCACAGAGTTTAATCTCGATGATGTATAAAAAGACAGCAAAGTCCTTCCATTTCTCCTCCGAGTTCACTTTGTTCATTTCATTCATTAATTTTACTCTCCCAGTTCTTCCAATTGAGTGTTGCATGGAGTCAGACAATCATGATAACATCAAGACCACAGTAACAATTTGTGTCTAATGTTTGTTTATGGTTTATTAATTTTATTATCAATTCTTCTTTTATCGTTATTTTGGTGAAGATGTCTCATTCCTCACTTGTTTTTATGGATACTTTTGACACGGCACATTGCTATTCTCATCACGGTGGTTACACTGCTAGAGATGGCACATGTAACATCAAGTAAACTAAATGAAGGCCCCTGTAAGAGACGTGTGCTCACACACAAATCATTTCAGTTCAGAATCTCATCCTGATTGAATTTGGCCCCAGCTTTGAGTTTCTTGTAGCTTGTTGTACATTGTGGATTGATCTCAGTCATTCTAACTATACAAACTGTATGAGAGGTCCTGATTTTCAGCTCTTCTTAAACACAACATGGACAGCATGGCAGTCCATCACAGACCATACCCCTGTACTCAGCCACATGGGATCAGCTTAGTGCCTTCAGTTAATGTAAGATGCACATCACTAAGATGTGGCAGAAAACCTGCAGTAGCCAAGGAAAGAACAACAAAGACACGGGGAGAACAGAGGGTCTCGACACCGACACTGGAAGTGTTTGGACTCTGATGTTTGTAGGCAGAAGTGCAGACAAACACTAAATGATTCTGTTCTTTAAGAATATAAAGTACCTCTGAAACCTGCTGAAGCTTCTTTGCATTTATTGTTGTCTCTTCAGGACCAGACCTCTTGAAGGAGATCCAGGCCAGTGCCCAGTCACCTCTCCTTGAGCCTCATATTAAAGGTAAGTGGTCCTCATGTTTCTGGTCAGTTGCCCCTCCACTCCTTTGTTCATTCAATCACCTTACTTGTTCTCATTTTGACTTGCAGACCTCAGTGAGACACACAGAGCCACTGTGTCTGAATCCATGAGACTTCTGGATGATCAGCTTGCATCTGGAGATCCACATACTAGTGTGGTGGACCTTGAGACTCGATACATGGAGCTGATGGTCATCAAACAGGACATTACAGACGAACTGGTGATGGCTGGGAAGACTCAGGAAAGACTTGTAGAGAAAGGAGCGACAAAGAACTGTGAGCGAATCTGGACTGAGCAGCTGTTTAGGAGAAATCCTGGCAGTTTAAATCCCTCCAACATCATAGTGGTCAGTGGGGTGGCAGGAATAGGGAAGACCACCATGGTCAAGAAGATCATGTCTGACTGGGCCAGAGGCACTCAGTACCAGAGGTTTCAGTTTGTGTTCCTTTTTAAATTCAGGGAGCTGAACTTGATAGACATTGACAAAGAGTCACAAGTGTCTCTAATCAAGCTGATTGTAAGGCACTATAAACATCTTAGTAAGTAAAACATAAAAGAAATCCTGCAGAATCCTGAATCTCTGCTCTTTGTACTTGATGGGCTGGCAGAATACAAACACAAACTGAACTTCACAGACACTCAGCTCTGCTCAGACCCAGACGTTGATGTGCCTGTCCACATCCTGGTCACCAGCCTGGTCAGTCAAACATTACTGAAGGGCTGCTCAGTCCTGATAACAAGCAGACCAACAGCTCTGGGGTCTCTGGACATGCAGAGAGTTGATGGATTTGCAGAGATTGTAGGATTCTTCCCTGAACAAAGGCTGATGTACTTTAAGAAGTTCTTTGGTGAGGCTGCTCTGAGCACCAAGGCCTTTTGGTACTTTGAGGAACGAGTTCACCGATTTGCAGAGACTGTAGGGTTCTTCCCTGATCAAAGACTGATGAACCTTAAGAAGTTCTTTGGTGTTGCTGATATGAGCACTGAGGCTTCTCAGTATGTAGAGGAGAACCCCATCTTGTACTCCATGTGCTTCAACCCCTCGTACTGCTGGATTATCTGCTCTGCACTGAAGAGCCACTTCATGACACCTGAAGAAGAGCGAGGAGCTGCCCCCAGAACTGTCACTGAGATATTTGTGATGTTTCTTCACAACATCTTGACCAGTCATAGACAAGAAGCTGAAGACCAGATTCTGCTCAAACTGGGAAAGATGGCTTATTATGGTGTGGAAAACAATATTCATGAGTTTAATGAGAAGCAAGATATGTCCAATTTTAGTCTCCAGCCAGTCCTGTCCTCTCCATTCCTCTCTGGGTTACTGCAGAGACAAAGCACTCAGGAGCACACAACGTACATCTTCTACCACCTCACTCTACAGGAGTTCATGGCCGCCTGCTCTGTCTATCGTGATCCACCAGATAGCATCGAGGAGCTGCTAATGAAGTTGGACTCGTGTAAATTTGAGATTGTCACTCGATTCATGGCCGGACTGGCTTGGTGTCCTGTCCTTAAAACATTGGAGGGAATTCTGGGGGAGTTTAAGGAGACAGCCACACAGCGAATCCAGAAATGGGTGAGGCAGAAAGTTAAACAGGCTCTACGGGGCCAAGATAAAAGTGAAGCTGTGCGAGTCTGTCACTGGCTCTATGAGACTCAGAATGAGCAGTTAATCAGAGACGCCATTGGGAAGTACTTAGAGATGAACTTTACAAGCACAACTCTGTATCCTCTGGACTGTGCTGTGTTGGCCGCTGTCATCTGCTGCTGTGGAGAACTTCAGAAACTTGGCCTGTCACAGACACCTCTGACCCCACAGTGCATCAGGAGACTGGCGCCGGGGCTCAGCTGCTGCAGTGAAGTCTGGTGAGTGATGCGACTTTGACGAGTTCACTTTTATCTGTGAAGGCACTTTGTGTAAATAAGAGTCACTGGGGGGCACTGAGCTCCACTGTCATTGGACCTTCTAATAAACCCCACCCCACCCAACAGGAAGTGATGTCACACTTTTATCAACATGATCTTTTACAACATGTCTGAGCCAATCAGACTTTTCCCCGTCCTCTTTAACAGACATTCAGCTGTTGAAGCTCCTGTGAGCAGATAATGAGTCGACAGCAGCAATGTAAACAGGCAGATTTTGAAAAACACATTAAAAATCTCATTTTCATAACACACTGATTTCAGTTGTTATCTAAAATGTGAACTGGGAGAGAGCACTATAGGGTCTCAGGAGTGTGAATGTTAACATCACGGCTGAGGATTAAATGTAAAGTGTGATTTCTAGCCCAGAGCACTTTCCATAAATGGAGGTGTAGCCCCCCATGTGTATTCATTTTTATAGCCCCAGTAAAGGCTGACTAAACGTCTTGTTTGTGACGTCACAATGACTCAGGCCTGTCCCTCCTCGATGCACTGAACATGCCCACACTGTTTTAACGGTGTAATTCTATTCAGAAGAGGAGATTGATGACATTTTCCTTAGTTTTTGTACACCAAAGACCCCTCATTTACCACCCCAAACCAGGCCACTGAACGCTGGTGCTTAGGTGTGAATTTCTGTTTAGCACTTCCATCTCACACTTGACCACATTGCTTGTTCTTTTTACTTCGACAAATCCTCACCTGCCGCTGTTATCAACCTTAGTGAATGTTGGTGCCCAGGTGTGAATTGCTGTTTCTTTTCTGCAGACAATTAGACAATCATCACAAAGAAATGTCACCCTTTTAATCACTTACAGTCCGTCACTACGTGTGATGATGATGATGAGTCAAATATGAAAAACTATCTCACTGCAGTTATTTTAGTCATGGACCACAGAAAGCCTCTGTAGCAGGGGGTCGATTGTGGATACACAGAGAGGCAGCGCAGGACTCCATATTACAGGGGACTTCACCAGTAGCGTCGGTGATCAGTAAGGCTGTAAAGAGGATTACAAATAATTCAGTGTTGCTGTAAAAATGGCTAATAATGACAGCTCAGGACTACCTCATCAGTCTATGGGCCTGCACAACTGTCTACTGACGAGAAAAAGTCAAAGTTACTCATAGATTTCACTCGCTCAGTAATGCTGTGTTCAGTTCAGTTTTCTTATTCTCAGATTCTAAGCAACGGCTCAGCATATGCAATAAAATTTGATAATTAGTTTGTGGCGCTCCATTTTGTCTCATTGTCACTTCTCTTTATTGTATTCTCTGCCTTTTTCATTTCCTCCATGTTTTTCATTGTGTGTCCACGTGATATGCTCGCCACAGAAGGTGTGTAACGCTGAGTGTTGATTCTCATTGTGAACTCGGCGACGACGAGCCGGTGGATGATGGTGTGGACTCTGAGGCGTTGACTAAAAATGTACCGCGGTGTAATCAGTTCATTCCAGATATGCTGTCATGTGTACAAAGCACAATGAAACTTCCACTCGTTAAGCCACAAATGGAAGACTGTGAAGTTTTGTCCGCAGATTTGGATGGAGTTTGATAAAAAAAAAGAGAAAACAGACGTATGTTTGCACTTCCAGTGTGTTTGGAGACATTATCATGATGTTTAAAAGCAGAAAAGACAGACGTGAACACACAAGTGAAGAGCAATGGAGAGAAGGACAGGATGAGACGGGAGGGCAACTTGCAAACAGCTAAGCAACAACTGAGCCATCGTTTGATGTAAAGCACTCACGAGGCCATGGAAAGAGTTCTAATAAACTGATTTGACAAACGAGAGGGTTATGAGTCTCAACTTTATCTACAACGTGCAGAAGAACGACCAATGCAAGTGATCTAGAGTGCGTGTCTGTAATATGCAGGAGCTTGTCGGGCCATATATCAAAGTGAGGTGGGCCACAGGTTGAGACCCCTGTACCAAGCTGATGGTTTCATTTTTGTACAGAAAGCTGGACCTGGCGTGGCAGCTCCCACATGTGAATTTATCACTTTATTTATTGACTGCTTCATATTTTTGTGATCCCACCCGGTGAATGCAGATGCAGCCAATGAGACCCCCTGTGCTTTGTGTTGAGTTTTTTTTTTGGTGTGGGTGCCCCCCCCCCCCCCGCCCTGGCTCTAACAAAAGGGCTCAGGAGGTCCACTTTGTTTAAACCACATCTTTGTTATCTTTTGTCCTAATAAGGACTTTCTATGCTGGGCTGCTGTTTTTCTTTCTTTTTCAGTTTAATAACCCATAACACATACTAATAAGATTTATGTTTTCTTTTATGATAAACCTTCCATTATTTCTAATTTATTTTCCCTTACATTTATCCAAAGTTTTAGTCTCAATGTTATCTTTAAAATTTTTCTATTTTTATTAGTTCACTAATTACCTCAGAGCTTGATACTTGAATAAGAAAGTCTCTCTGTTCAAAAGTTCACTTTTAATGGCAATTCACAACTGATGAACTGCTTATTGTGGTTTTAAATTCTGGTGGTGTTCTTCTTGTCTCTGTGCTCAGCCTGGTACTTAATTTGGAAATCCTTCATCGTAACAGTTATGGCATTGCATGTCAGTTTTCATCTCTTGATATCTCTGTACCTCCAGTTCTTTTTGACACCAATCTGCTCTTTAGTTGAGCTGTCGCCAGTGGGTCGGGGTGATCTGTTATCTTAGCAGTGCAGAACTGAATCATTTGTTACAAGCCATAGGTCCATACCAGAAAGACAGCTTACTGCCGGTAAAACCAAAACACGAGAGAAAAATTAAAGTCACAATTATCAGGTACAAGTCAGAAAAACAGAGAGAAAAACAAAACTAATTAGGTTTGAAAAGCAAGAAGGGCGTTTGGAATCCTTCATCTTGGATGAGGAAGAAAAGCCTTCAGCAACCTTTCAACCACTCACATTGTTTCCCACAAGTCGCCACTTCAGAGGACACAATCCTAACAATGGGAGACATTACCTTAATGGCAGGAGCACAATGTGGCAACGGCCGTGGAAAAACAAAATGGCTCAGAAAATATTATCAATAATACAAGAACACAAAATAATTGAAAACTGACCAGTGACTAGAAAAAGTCACAAATCACCTAAAATGATCTCCTAAAATGAGAAAAGCACCTAAAGATTAAACAGACGTCCAAATCATAACAATGGTACTCAAAATCTGGGAAGAAGGTGATGAGACTTGATGAGAGTTTCACAGGCAAAGAAAAAAATGTCGCCATTGACAATATCGGGTCCCAATCAGGGTGGTTCGTCATGTGGTAGGGGTGACAACACGATGTAATCAATGCATGTTCCCATCCTCCTTCTCCTCCTCCTAAAAACGTAATACAGTAAAAGCTATGCTAAAAAATAACCGTAGTAGACTGAGTCTCTGCTGTCTGCCTATGGCTTCTGGCTGAGGTAAAGATAGAGATGTCAGTGCTGAAACGCCTAATGGCAGCAGGAAGGAAAGATCCCCAGAGGTGCTTTTTGTTGCACCATGCCGATATGAGCCAGTGGCAAAAAGTACTCCATTGGGCTCCTGGGATGGCCAGTATTGTTCTATCCATCCATCCATCCATCCATCCTCTTCTGGTTATCTGAGGTCGGGTCACGGGGGCAGCAGCTTGAGCAGAGAGGCCCAGACTTCCCTCTCCCCAGCCTCTTCTTCTAGCTCTTCCGGGAGAATCCCAAGGCATTCCCAGGCCAGCCGGGAGACACAGTCCCTCCAGCGTGTCCTGGGTCTTCCCCGGGGCCTCCTCCCGGTTGGACGTGCCCGGAACACCTCACCAGAGAGGCGTCCAGGAGGCATCCTGATCGGGCTACACCAGTTTCATTCACAACAATGGTAAGTCCTCCTCCCTTCTTCTTAACATTTTCACTCACACTTCTGTCTGCCCACACAATGTTAAAGTCAACCAATGAAACCACAGAGTTTCGGCTCTCAGTCAGGGCTCCATGAAGCCCATGAAGGACTTGTATTCCTTGTGACTCCTGATCAGTGTTAAGAGCTCGTCTCTTTTGTTCACCAGTGATGGTAGAAGGCAGGTGAGGTCCATACCTTCTCTTCTTGTTGTGGAGCCAAGCTCTGCTTTCTTCCCTGGGTTATTCCACAGCGGCTCTATGGGGTGCCCAGTGATTAGGTTGACTCCAGCATGGTGGAAGATGAAGGTTGCAGGTCCATCAGGTGTTGTCATGTGTACGTGAGTGTTAGTTATTCCTCACAGGCTCTGGCTTCCATGGAAGAAAAATATATACCAGCAGTAAACAAACAAGAGCTGCTGTAGCTGGCAGCTGGTCGTGGCAGCACTGGTTTTAAGAATGACATAATGAATAGCATGAAATATGTGAGTCTGGCTGTAAATGTTAAACTATTTACACAGAAAAATATGAGTTTCTACTTCTTTGTTGTTCTACTTGCTCTGCTGATTGAGAAGTGATGTTCTGAAGTGACTTCATACCAGGCAGGGTTGACACTTTGGTAGCTTTCTGCTAAAATGAAGGTGAAAGCCAACAAGACACTCTGTACAAAGAACCCATTCATGTGTTCCTGCACTCATCTCATGGTAGGCTGTCTGTGGTGTTTGGGGCAGAGCAGTAGGGGATGCAGTAAAGACGGGCCATTGGTGAGAACAAAAGGATAATAACGCCACTCGGCGTAGATAAAGATCTAAAATAGTGTGATGTATGTCAGGGTGTTGGGCTGACCGCTCCTCACATTTGCCCTTTGTTGTTGATTTACATTCAGCATGTGCCATTTTCTTTTAGATTTTTGTTGCTGTGCTTTAACTATCAATGTGTGTTTAAGTGTCTTTGTCTCGTGATAATCGTCCTTTTTATAGCACCTCTCAGCCACAATGCTGGTCCTAAGAGCCGCATCCTAAACTAATGTATGTCACAAACACAGTTCCCTTATGTCTATTTTTTATTATTATTGTTGTGCTTGAAACATTGCTGATGTCTGCTTGAACTTCCTACTCTTCAAGGAACTCATTTATAAAATTTTGTGTAGATTCGAGCTGGAAAATATGCGTAAACCAAAAAAATAGCAAAACGTATACGCCATAAAAAAGTCAGATTTATAAAACCTGTTGTACGCTCATTTCTACACAATTTATCTTTTATAAATCACAGCTACTTTGCGAAATTTGGTACGGGAATGTGCATCAAACATTGCCCTGAAATATCCATATATGGCTCATGCTAATTAACCCTTATACATATGCAATCACGATGCTGCAGAACTTCATTACCACCAACATCTGAGCGGGGAGCCACCATCACCTGACACATGTAATGACGTGACTGCTGTTACTATGAATAGCACAGGCCACATGAAACACTAAAGGTTCAGCCAGTCACCTCACCAACAAGCCAGCCATCACATGCAGCACCATCATGTTTGTCAACATGTTTATCTAGCTCAAAATAAATGAATCCTGGATTGACTCAGGTCATTGGGACACAGCGTTTGCCAGCCATGTCTTGTTATCACAGTTGACTTGTGCATTAATGGAGTGTCACTGCTCACGGTTAACAAAAGCAACT
>JANRMT010028174.1:8882131-8914962 GCA_026402145.1 Polypterus bichir lapradei
ATCTATCTATCTATCTATCTATCTATCTATCTATCTATCTGTAATATAGTACCTTTCACATCTATCTGTCTATCTATTGTGGTGTATGGCCGGCCGTTTATCCTGGCCAATACCCCCAAGCCGCCAGGTGGAGCCGTCCCTGCAGTATGGAGGTTCCCTGAAGACCAGCAGGGCATCATGGACATTGCAGTTTTTATATGCAGCGTTGCTGGATGCCGTGGGGGCCACTAGGAGACGCTGCAGGAGGGAACAATGGGTATTTACCCTACGCCCTGGAAGTACATCCGAGTCATTAGAACATTAGAAAAATCTACACGAGAACAGGCCATTCAGCCCAACAAAGCTCACCAGTCCTATCCACTTGTTTCCTCCAAGAAAACATCAAGTCGAGTTTTGAAAGTCCCTAACGTCTTACTGTCTACCACACTACTTGGTCGCTTATTCCAAGTGTCTATTGTTCTTTGTGTAAAGAAAAACTTCCTAATGTTTGTGAGAAATTTACCCTTAACAAGTTTCCAACTGTGTCGCTGTGTTCTTGATGAGCTCATTTTAAAATAACAGTCTCGATCCACTGGACTAATTCCCTTCATAATTTTAAACACTTCAATCATGTCACCTCTTAATTTTCTTTTGCTTAAACTGTAAAGGCTGAGCTCTTTTAATCTTTCCTCATAATTCAACCCCTGTAGCCCCCCATAATCAGCCTAGTTGCTCTTCTCTGGACCTTTTCTAGTGCTGCTATGTCCTTTTTGTAGCCCTGAGACCAAAACTGCACACAGTACTCAAGATGAGGTCTCACCAGTGTGTTATAAAGGTTGAGCAGAACCTCCTGTGACTTGTACTCCACACATTGTGCTATAAAACGTGACATTCTGTTAGCCTTCTTAATGGCTTCTGAACACTGTTGGAAAGTTGATAGCTAAAAGTCCACGACGACTCCTTAGTCCTTCTCATAAGGTGTACTCTCGATTTTCCGACCACCCATTGTGTATTCAAACCTAATATTTTACTTCCTATGTGTAATACTTTAACACAATAAATTTCATCTGCCACAAATCTGCCCAAGCCTGTATGCTATCCAAGTCCAAGTCCTTCTGTAATGAAGTCCTTCTGTAATGAACAATGTCACATGGACAAGGGGAATGACGAGCTTCCGGGGTGAAGAAAAGGACTTTTGACCTGACCCGGAAGTGATACAAGATCACATGGACTGGGGATTGGGAACACTTCAGGGAATATAAAAGGATTGTGGTAGCTCCCAGACGGCGAGCTGAGCTGGGTGGTAGGAGGGCAACGCGTCTGGGAGTGGAGGATTGTATTATTGTATTTGTTATTGATTGTTTATGAGTATAGTGGAGGAGAGGGTGCTTTGTGCACTGTGGCGATTTAATAAAGTCAACGTTTGGACTTTTACCTGGTGTCTGGAGTCATGGACAGGGGTTCAAGGGAGCGATAGCGCCCCCTATCTATCTATCTATCTATCTATCTATCTATCTATCTATCTATCTATCTATCTATCATATAGTGCCTTTTACATCTATCTATCTATCTATCTATCTATCTATCTATCTATCTATCTATCCTTTCTGTCTGTGGTATCTCTGTCTGTCGATTACTCTGGTCTGGGGTGGGCGTGGTTGTTGGTTGCAGGTCCACTTCATTCGTTTGGGTCTCTGTGAGTATTTCTCGTTTTCTTTATCTATCTTTCCTTACTGTCAGTTTAATTTATAAAGATTTTTTAACTGATTTGCCATTTATTTAAAAGTTTATTGTTTACTAGCAAAATACCCGCGCTTCGCAGCGGAGAAGTAGTGTGTTAAAGAAGCAATGAAAAAGAAAAGGAAACATTTTGAAAATAACGTAACATGATTGTCAATGTAATTGTTTTGTCACTGTTGTGAGTGATGAGTGTTGCTGTCATATATATATATATATATATATATATATATATATATATATATATATATATATATATTTACACACACACACATAAACATATATATATACATATCTATACATATACACATATATATATACACACACACATATATACATACATATATATATATATCTACATATATACACATACATATACATACACACATACATACATACACACACATATATACACACAAATACATATATATATACATACACACACACATATATAAACATATATATACATATACATACATATCTACATATATACACACACAGCTATTTCGTATCAGTGCAAGACGCTGCTTGTTAAAATGGATAACTCCCGCTCTTACGTGCAAGTCTGCGTGGATATTATGAACTATCATATTTGTTCAAGTTCTATTTAAATTTTAAATAGAAGGAATTTTTATTTAGTCGACAGAAATATCTTTGGTAGGAATGGTAAAAACAGACAGGAATATTATTCCTGAATAAATCAACTCAAACCTTAAACAACTTATAATATTTTCCTCTCCATAAAAATATATCCTGTCTAAGTTATACAAGTTAGAAATAAAGTAAACGTTAAAAGAACAAACATTCAAATTTCTTTACTCTTATGTAATTTTATATAAAAAATAAACTTAGATTTTAAATATCCCAAAAGATTTTGCTCTCCATAAAAATATATCCTGTCAAAATTATACAAATTCAAATATGAACATGCTGCATAACAAAACCTGGAAATATAAATAAAATGTGTTCCTTTCAGCAATAACAAATCAAATCATTCAGTTGTCTTTGCTCATATGTCATTTTAGAGCTGGACGCCTGGCATCTTTTTTTGGCAACAAGTTCGTTTCTGTTTGGTGTGAGGTTCTGTGTTGTGGAGATTCTCAGGATGGACTGCAGGTGCTCATTAGTGAGGCGACTCCTGTGTGCTGTTTAGTTAGTCTTTATCACTGAGAAGAGCTTCTCACACAGATATGTGCTACCAAACATGCACAAGGTTCGAGCCGCATGTAGACGGACTTTTTTTGTTCTTCAAAGTCACCAAAGCGCCGTGCGCTCAGTTTATCAGTTATGAATAATATGTTTGTATTTATCAGACGCTTCTTATTTTTTTGCTGCCTTTTCAATTGTGTAATTCGGTTTTTGTTCAGCGCTCTTCGGAACTCTTGCTTTTTGTCTGTGCACTGCGTCAGTTCACGTGAGCCGCTCGGTGTACATGCATCGAAGTTTTCCAGCTGTGCTAGTGCCATCTCGTGCTATGTCCATGGCTGTATCTAATGCTACCGAAGTCCCGGTACTTAAAACTTTCTCTCGCAGTTTCGCTGAGTTTGTGCCAAACACCACCCTGACCATCTCATCTTCCTCTGCATAAGCACAGTCCTTCACCCGTGAATATTTAACCGTGGCAGTTTGCTATTGGATTGCCGCTGACGGACGGCCTTATATGGGCAGGCACTAAATTACAAACGCCAGCGGCAGCCTGTCTATGAACTTAATTTAAAGTGTAGGTTTACACTGTGCTTTGTTTCCGAAGTAGCAGAACTCATGAATATGGTTGTATATATCACTCGCTCGCTTCTTATTGTTTCGCTGCCTTCTCAATTATATAATGCATGTTTTCAAAAGCGCTTTTTGGGCCTCTTCCTGGTTTTCTACGTACTGCGTGATTACGTAGGAGGCGTGATGATGTCAGACGAAACTTTGCCCCCACGGGTTTCAAGCTCATCTCCATTACAGTAAATGGAGAAAAACAGCTTCCAGTTATGACCATTACGCGTAGAATTTCGAAATGAAACCTGCCCAACTTTTGTAAGGAAGCTGTAAGGAATAAGCCTGCCAAATTTCAGCCTTCTACCTGCACGGGAAGTTGGAGAATTAGTGATGAGTCAGTCAGTCAGTCAGTCAGTGAGTGAGTTGTTAGTGGTGGTTGTAATAGTCGGACGCGGCTGTGGCTCACCGCCACGGCTGCGTCCTGAGCAAAGCCTCCAGAGCTTAATTATGAGAAATTTTGAATATCTTTCCAGAAAAAACGGAATTAAGGTAGTTGTATGCCCGATGGTCTCTGTTGAGGCGTGTGTTGTTGAGGTGGCGAAAAGAGTAGGCTGTAAGAATGTGAAGTCTGCCTCTCGCATGAACAAAATGGTTGTGGTGTTTTTGAGTAATGAAGCTATGGTGCATACTCTAGTGCAGGAGGGCCTGGTGATAAACGGCTCGCTAGTTCCAGTGCTGCCTTTATCGACTCCTGCTAAAAGAGTTATAATTTCAAATGTACCACCTTTTTTGAAAAATGAAGCTTTATTAAACAAACTTCTTAGATATGGTGAAGTCATATCAGACTTAGTAATGATACCGCTTGGCTGCCGTTCTCCGGATTTAAAGCATGTCGTGTCTTTCAGGAGACAGGTGTACATGCTACTAAATAACACGCGTGAGGAGCTTGATCTGGCCTTGAAATTTAAAGTAGAGGGGTATGAGTATATAGTTTTTATCACTACAGAATTAATGAAATGCTTTAAATGTGGTCAGACAGGACACAAAGCGAGTCAGTGTAAGCGAGGTGAGATGACAGACAACTTGGATATGCCGGGACCGTCTGGTGAGCACAGAGAGCCCCATAAAAGAACATCGGATAATGAAGAGAACGAGTCGGTGATCAGTGATTCAAAAATGGAAGATCGGAGTTATGATTCTGATGAAGATCAGGTTGTAATAACAGTGGAAGTATCACAGCAGGCCCGGGACATGAAGCAGGGGAGCCGGAAGTGTCCAACGGAAAGCCTGGCTGAAATGGTTATGGCAACTGCTGGGCAGATTAGTGAAAGTAATGGGAATAACAAGGCTGATGTCAGCCGTGAAGAGGAGGAGGAGGTATCTAAAGTGGCACCAGGGGATGAATGTTATAAAGATGACTCTGCAGCGCTTCTCCAAAAGACACTGTCATAAATATGAGACAGAGTCATATAAAGGTTTGGGGGCAGCCACCCGTATAATCTGGTGTCCTGGCTGCAAAAGTAATGTTTAGCAAATACAGCACGGATGTGCACAAAACCGAGTCCAAAACAGAACTGAGGGACTAGGGAAAAGGTGCAGGTTTTTAAAGGGGAAGACAGGAAGTGAGATCAAAGGGGTTGGGCTTATGAAGGTCTTCAGCCATAGGTTCAAGCCCAGACGTGACATCACAGGGGCCGGAGCCGGTAAGGTCTTCTTTCATGGGCTCGGTCCCGGAAGTGACGTCAAGAGAGCCAGATGGGATCTCCCGTGAATAGTCTACAGGAAAGGGAGAAAAAGAGTCAGTGCACTCTGCCACATCCCAGCATGCTTCAGAACTGCCCTTAATCATGCCCTTTAGCTGCTTCCCATGTGCACATGTGTGACAAGGCCCCCCCCCTTAGCCCATACCCATCTGGCCAGGCGACTCTAACCGAGAGGTTGTGAACCCGAGAAAGAGCATCAGCGTTGGTATGGAGAGCGCCCCAACGATGAATGAGTGAAAACTTATACGGCTGGAGGTCAAGAAACCACCTGGTGACCCGCGGATTCGACTCCTTGTGCAGGGCCATCCATTGTAAAGGTTAATGGTCCGTGACAAGGGTGAATTCCTGGCCCAGCAGGTAGTACCTCAGCTGGGTAATCGCCCATTTAATCACCAAAGCCTCCCGTTCCACCGCTGCATACCTGGTCTCCCGGTCCAACAGTTTCCGGCTTAGGAACATGATGGGGTGTTCCACACCATTGACGCCTTGGCTCAGCAAGGCCTCCAGGTCTGTGTCCGAAGCGTCCGTCAGGAGGATGAAAGGCAAAGAAAAGTTAGGTGCCGTAAAATAGGTGCAGACGTAAGGGCCTGCTTCAAGTCACTAAATGCAGCATCTGTCTTCTCAGTCCATACCACAATGTTCGGGGCCCTCTTTCTTGTCAGATCAGTCAAGGGCGCCTCTCTCTCCGAGAACCGGGGCACAAACCAGCATTAGTACCCCGCTAACCCGAGAAAGGCTTGGACCTGCTGCTTGGTTTGCGGACAGGGCCATTTCAAAATGGCATCTACTTTGGAGCATTGTGGCCTCACGGTACCCCGACCCACCAGGTAGCCTAAATATCTGGCTTCACTCAATCCAAAGAAGCATTTCTTTGGATTGATCCAGAGCCCGGCCTCCCTCAGCGTCCGCAATACCACTTGGACCTGCTGTAGCTGTTACCCTCCACGTGCTGGAATAGATGACCATGTCATCCAAGTAGGCAGCACTGTATGAGTTATGAGGCCGGAGCACTTTGTCCACCAGACGCTGGAAGGTTGCTGGAGCCCCATGTAACCCAAATGGAAGCACACGATCCTGCCAGTGTCCACTAGGGGTGCTAAATGTGGTTTTAGCCTTTGCGGAGTCCGCTAAAGGAACCTGCCAGTACCCTTTGGTCATGTCAAGTGTGGTCAAGTATTGAGCCTGTCCAAGCCTCTCGAGGAGGTCATCCACTCGTGGCATTGGGTAGGCATCAAATTGGGAGACTTAATTAAGCCAACAGAAGTCATCGCAAAACCTCCAACTCCCATCAGGCTTAGCGACCAACACAATGGGGCTGGACCAGGGACTATGACTTTCCTCGATCACACCTAGTTCCAGCATGTGCTTGATCTCAAGCTCCACTTCAGCCCTTTTTACCTCTGGAAGATGATACGGGCGTTCTCAGACAATAACCCCGGGCTCTGTCACAATGTGGTGCTCAACCAGAGAGGTCCTTCCGGGGATTTCACTCACTACCTCCTGGACAGACCGGATAACTGTTTCCAGCTCCCGCCATTGTCTGGGACTCAAATCCGCACCGAAGCCGTGTGAGCAAAGAGTGAGCGGGGCTGTCCGGAGGAGGGATCGGGATCCCTGTCCTTCCACGGTTTCAGCAGGTTCACATGATAACAGGGGCCTCATGTATAAATGGTGCGTACGCACAGAAATGTTGCGTAAGAACTTTTCCACGTTCAAATCGTGATGTATAAAACCTACATTTGGCGTAAAGCCACGCACATTTCCACGGTACCTCATACCTTGTCGTACGCAAGTTCTCCGCTCGGTTTTCCAAACTGGCGGCACCCCGCATCAAAGCAGTGCTACTGTTTTCTTTCAGCTTCTCCCGTTAGGAGTTGTCACAGCGGATCATCTTTTTCCATATTCCTCTCACTGCAGCACTCGGAGTATTTATATCACTGTATCTGAGTGTGAATCACAGCAGCAGCTGATCAGAAAGAGAATTATCAGTATACAGCTTCAAGCACACGCTGTCTCAGCCACTGCAAAACATTTTAAAGCCTTTCCTGTACGGACCTTGCCGTTCAGAAACAGTTTCATCCCAAGAACTATAAACGCACTCAATCAATTGCTCCTTGTAGAACTGTCTGTACTTATAAGTACAATCACCCCACTGTAGACTTGCACTACAGTTATAATATCGCACAACCTGAGCCACTTTATAAAGCGCATATTTACATATGATGACGATATCATTTTTAAGGTGAAATGCAGCAAAATGTTTATTATATTATACAGATAAAATTTTAACTTCATTTAAATAATCTATATTCTTCACTGGGAGTGTCGTGAAGGATAGAATAATTAAACATGTACTACGAAGATATTTCAATGTTCCTTAAACGTTTTGAAGAATCAGCGCTAAGCTTACAGATGGCTTAATTTCTATTACAGAGCTGATTGTGTGGCGATCGGTTACTTAGAGAAAGAAAAGCAAGGACTGCAGTGGCGGATACGATGATGTTCTACTTTAATGACAAAATATACTACGTGATTAAAGTGGAAATGTCGAGATTGAAGTTGGCATTTCGTGCTTTTTCCCCACTGTGGTCTTTTTTTCTCTGTACCCTAATAAGCTTTCATATGACACTTAGACAGTGGGCTACAACTCGCCTTTTCACAGCGACTTTGATATTTGACTTCTTTTTTATTTCTGACACCATGCGATTTTGTGAACGTGAGCTTTCAAGTTTCTCCAACACGCTATGTCACTCGATCAACTTCCTTTTGTTGATTATACCACCGTTTAATTAAACAAATAGTATGTTTTTCCTTTGCCTCCACTTGGTATTCGCTGAAATTCTTATATTTTCCCCCTTGCTTTTCCCATTGTCTTTTCACAGAAGGCTGAGCTTAAGGGCGATTTATATTGATTTGCATATTAAAAGAGGCGTAATTCTGGGAGGAGTTGGGGCGTTACATAAACCGTGTGCACGAGCGTTAGTTTTCACGCTGATCGGGATTTATGTAGCGGAAGAACGTGGAAGTTGGAGTACGCACAGATTCCAGCATCTGGATTTTTCTGTGCGTAAGCACATTTTGGCTTTTGTGCTTAAGCCATCGCCATCGCCTCTTTGAATATGCAAAGGAAAAACATACTATTTGATTAATTAAACTGTGGTATAATCAACAAAAGGAAGTTGATCGAGTGACATAGCGTGTTGGAGAAACTTGAAAGCTCACGTTCACAAAATTGCATGGTGTCAGAAATAAAAAAGAAGTCAAATATCAAAGTCGCCGTGAAAAGGCGAGTTGTAGCCCACTGTCTAAGTGTCATATGAAAGCTTATTAGGGTACAGAGAAAAAAAGGCCACAGTGGGGAAAAAGCACGAAATGCCAACTTCAATCTCGACATTTCCACTTTAATCACGTAGTTTATTTTGTCATTTAAGTAGAACATCATAAACTTCATCTTAAAATCATTTAATTAACCAGTTTCTCAGATCACATCGTAATTAAAGTAGCACGTTAAATGCTTTGTTTTGTATTTGATATTCTATATGCTGTGTGTGTGAATCACTACTTGCTTCTTAAACCGGCTCTATTCCTCTGACTGGACACAGAATCCATTACATTCATGATATTACAGCTCTCTGAATAACTAAAATACTGAGATGTATACGTGATATCATTTTCATGGTGATAGGAGTTAAAGCACATTATTAAACTTGGGTTTCATGCGCAGTGATTGTGTGCGACCTTCGATTAAATAATTTATTGCAGCACTACTCAGGGGCGGCTCTAGGCTTGTGGTGGCACTGGGCAGAGGAAGAATCGGAGGCTCCTTCGCCCGCCAATGTCAGTAAGGTATCTTATGCACGGTGGATGGCCACGTCCGTTGCGGACACTGCATAGCTGCCTCATGCTCATGACACAAGCATTTAACTTTTGCCGAAATTTGTCGCTGCGTTTTTAGCTGTGTTGTTATTTTCTCTTTCTGTTTTATATTCAATATATATTGGCGTAGCCGCCCCTGCAGTCTTTGCAGTTCTTTCTCCAAGTAACCGAAGAAGGTGCATTGAGAGTAACAACGCTAAAGCAGTTATGGTATTTGGAATACTATGGCTGTTCCCTGGACCATTATATTGTTACAAGTTAATTACAATCAGATGCGTTACACTAATAAACAATATGCGGTTAGTTTCAGTGTATTTATAAAGCCGCGTGAGGAAAATAAGGTGTAACCACACAGGAACAGTACCATTGCTTTGACGCTGGGTGCCGCCAGTCTGCAAAACCGAGCGGAGAACTTGCGTACGACATGGTATGAGGTACCGTGGAAAAGTGTGTGGCTTTACGCCAAATGTAGGTTTTATACATCGCGATTTGAACGTGGAAAAGTTCTTACGCAACATTTCTGTGCGTACGCACCGTTTATACATGAGGCCCCAGGTATGGCACAGAAAACTCAGGAGGACCAGGCTAAATCTGGGGAGTATTGTTTGGTTCATGGAAGAAACTTTAGTCTGGAATCCTCTTTTAGAATGTCCGTTATTGCTTTCTGAATCATTTGTATCAATCCTTTTAAACAAAAGAATTTTGAAAATAAGTAACCTGATTGACACAAACATGAGGTGCTGGCACACCCCTGCCCACCTAGCGACAGTCCTGGGCATCAGATCAATACGCCTGGTTGACCTTTTTATCAGTCAGGTAATAACAGCACTGCGGAGGTCAGGCGCGAGTTCTCTGTGTGCCGAGAACTTCACAAGTGATGGAACACCAGAGGTGGAGATGACATTCACCCAACGTTATAGTGAGGTCACATGTCACTGACCACATTGGCAGACCTGGACACCTTCTCAAGTTTGGTACTTTGGTTGAGAATGACTTTGAACTGATTAACAAAAAAGAACTGTATAAACTGTGTGTCAAAGTAACATTTTATAATCAACTGAAAGAGTCACCAGATACACTGTGGAGGAAAGAACTGCAGGTCTTAGAGAACATCACACCATCATGGAGGGCTTTATATAAACTCCCATTGCAGAAAAGACTTGGGAATCTGCAGTGGAGGATAACACACTCGGCCTTAGCCACAAACTTATTTCTTTATATGATTACAGCTTCAGAGACTGACCAGTGCCCGTTCTGTGACACGAGGGAGACCATCTTTCACCTGTTCATTCACTGTGAACAGCTGAGGCCTTTGTTCATGTTCTTGGATTTTATTCTTAGTGGTTTTGCGTTTGGTTTCTCAAAAATTAACTTTGTCTTTGGTGTTAATTATAATCAAAAAAATAGGAATAAATCTGTTATTGGGAATTTCCTCTTAGGACACGCCAAGTTGGCAATCTTAAAAATGAGGAGAAATAAAGAGAAAAACCTCATGAGGACCGACGCTCTGCTTTTAAGATTTAATCAAAAGTCGACTGAAACTTGAATTCATGTATCATAAACTAACAAACAATTTAGAAATGTTCAGCGACATATGGGGGACACGACAGGTACTGTGTGCTATGGAGGGGGGCGAACTGGTGCTCAACTGGGAATGAAAAGTATTGGTGGGCATCAACAACATGTTCTAATTAATGTGCGGAGTAGGAGGAGTGTAAAGGGGGAGTAGTGACGGTTGTCTGATATATAACTTTTTGTTTTATCATGAATATTGGACTTGATTGTCTTTTGACTGTGTATATTGTTAATATTTTTCTTTTTATGGTCATAATAAAGGTCATTTTAAAAATAAAAAATAATATGTGTCTCCTTCCTGTTTTGCTGTCGCTGTGCATGCTGTGTGGTTGTCTCGAGTGTGAGTGAGTGGAACTGGTGGTGGACGCTGTGAGGTGAGTGTGGTGATTCTTTTTTCTTCTGATTTTCTACTTTCTTATTTCTATCTTTTCTTTGTTGTAAACAGTTAAACTTGTTTTTTACTGAGTGGCTTAGGCCACGGCATCTGCAATGGCTGCCAATCTTGAGCGTCTGAGCCACCGCCATGGGATTAAATTTATATCTGAGGAGTTTGTCCCTTTGTAGGCGGGAGTGTTGGCGGTAGGCGAAGTGGTCGAATGTGAGAATATCAAGTCAGCTTCACGAATGAGCGGCTCTATTGTGTTTTTCTGAGCTCTGTGCATTTAGTTCCCACAGTGGTTGAGAAGAGGGTCGTTATTAATGGCTCCTTTGTGCAGGTTTCCCCTTTAGCCGTCCTGTCCCGTAGAGTAACAATTTTGACTGTCCCGCCCTTTCTCAAGAATGAAACTATAGCAAAAGAGTTGGAGCGTCATGGACGTTTGGTGTCGAAAATTCGGTATATTCCTATAGGTTGTAAATCGCCGGATTTAAAACATGTCTTGTCATTTAGGAGACAAGTTTATATGGTTTTAAATAAAATGGATGATGAATTAAATGTGGCAATGAAGTTCAGAGTGGACGGTTTTGATTACGTGATTTTCGTCACTTCTAACGAAATGAAATGTTTTGGGTGTGGGAGTGAAGCCCATTTAATTAAACAGTGTCCTGAGAGACATTAAGGGAACAAGAAAAGTGGCCATGTAGATACAGAAATAGAGGGGCAGGAAGTGGAAGATCGTCCAGTAGTGGCTGATGGCACAGAGGTGCTTGTGGAGGCGCAGGGTGATCAGAATAGAAATGCCACTAGATCTGAAGGGCAGGAGGATCAAGTGCCTCCCAGAGATGAGCTGAATGAAGGCGGTAGTGAGACTGTAGATCAGACAGCGGCTGCAGCAGAAAGTGTGTGGGGAGACAATGAAATGGACGAGGGAGGCACCAACGAGCCTGAGGAAAAAAGTGAATTTAAACGTCCTGCTCAAAAGAGGCGAGGAGAAAGAGAAGATCGGGCACGTAAGAAACTTGTCTTAAGTCAGGACTCGGGGTCATTGGAGAGGATCCCGCCTATGGTCCTTGTCAGGAGGATTTTCCTGTCTTCGCGGAGACGGCCGATGACGTCTCAAATGCGGGGCGTGTTGGGGAAGAGAACGATGACGGCAATATCTCCGATGAGTCTGCTGCATTGGAGCCCCCAGAGTTAAAAGCCTGGGGGGGTTACAGCGCTCAAAGTGTAAAAGAGTTTATGGTGAATAAGGCCGGAAAAAAAGGGGGTGGACGTGGCCGAATTTTTCCCTGACATTGACCTCTTTATATCATCTATCCGCAGGTTGCGGTGAGACAAAGCAGCCTCCGCGATGTTTGACGTTAAAGAGCTCGTGAGGCTAAAGAATTTAACCAGTAAACTGAGGAAACAGTCCAATTTAAACACCACCTACTGGCTAAGCCCCCTGTTAAATCCACTCCACAGTCTTTGTGGTGGTCCTTGTGTTTCATTGTGAGTACATATATATATTCTGTTACCATGGCAACAGTACACATAGGAACCCTAAATATTAACAGGGGGAGAAGTCCAGATAAGAGGGTCTCACTTTTGATTTTATCAGGCAAAAAGATTTGAATGTCACTTTTATACAAGAAACTCACATTTATGAGCAAAATCAGTGGGAATGTAGCAGGGATTGGAAGGGGGACATTTTTTTAATAATGGGACGAATGTTACTGCTGGAGTAGCCGTTTTATTTCTTGGAGGGCTTCAAGTAGAAGTCTGCAGTACTGATGAGCTGGTGAAAGGGAGACTCCTGAAAGTGACAGTGAAACTTCATGGCAGTGTCGTCACTTTCATTAACGTGTGGTGAGGAGAGGCTCCACTTCTTTAACAAGTTAGGAGATCTTTTATCCAAGTGTGACCCTGAGGAAGTGGTGGTGTTAGGGGGGGATTTTAATTGTACACTTGACACCAGAATGGACAGAAACAATGGACTAGAACCGCACCCTCGCTCAGCACCAGCTTTGGGTAAAATAATTAAGGACTTTGGGCTGGCAGATGTGTGGAGGGTTAAAAATGGGGCCTGTCGGCAATACACCTGGGGGAGGACGAGTGGAAACACGATCTCAATGGCGAGACTCGATCATTTTTACATTTTCAAAAACCTGTTAGGTTTATTTAAAATGTGCTCTATTGTGCCTACTGGTTTCTCTGATCACAGCCTGGCTTGTTGTTCACTTCTTTTTACACGTACAGACCCCGTAGTCCGTACTGGCATTTTAACACACTCCTCCTTAAAGATCAGAACTTCAAAGAGTTATTTGTTCATTTCTGGGGAGGCTGGAAGGCTATGAAGAAGGAGTTCACCAGCTTACAACAGTGGTGGGAGGTTGGGAAGAGTCACATCGGGCTTTGTGTCAGGAGTATACCAGAACTGTCACCCACATATTGCGGTCAGAAATGGCAGTTTTGGAAAATCAAATAACTGAATTCCAACAACTACTAGAGAAGGGTCCAAATGAGCAGCTTCAGGCGAGCCTGACTTCTGCTAAACTGGGGTTGGCCCACCTGCTTGAAACGAGAGCTCAGGGGGCGTTAGTGAGGGTCCATTTTCAACGCCTGACTGAGATGGATGCACCAACTCAATACTTTTTTGGGTTAGAGAAAAGAAACTCACAGAGTAAAATCTTACATTGTATAAGAACACCCGATGGCAGAGAGACACAAGAGCCCAGTGAAATAAGGCAGGTGGTCCGTGAAGTTTATGAACTTCTTTCTGCTGCAGATGGTGATGGTGGCAGTGAAGACCAACAGGCCTTTTTGCAGGACTTACCGCAGCTTCCCAATGCAGATATGGCAGAGCTGAATAGTGAGGTGACCTTTGCAGAACTCACCACAGCCCTGGGACAACTGAAAACATGGAAGGTCCCGGGAATCGATGGAATACCAGTGGAGTTTTATAAAGAGTTCTGGGATGTCGTTGGCCTGGACTTGTTGGAAGTGTTCCGGTGGAGTTTTAAAACTGGTTTGTTACCTCAAAGCTGCCGTAGAGCCACAATTACGCTGCTGCCGAAGAAGGGAGACTTGTGTCTCATTAAGAACTGGTGGCCAGTGTCTCTCTTATGTGCAGATTATAAAGTTCTCTCCAAAGCCTTAGCTAACAGGATGGTCCAAGTTTTAGGGAGACTGGTGCATCCTGATCAAAATTACTGCGTGGCTGGCAGGTCCATTTTTAATAACATTTTTTTAATTCGGGACATTTTGGCTGCTGCAAAACTGTTTGGTTTTCGGACTGGTCTCATGTTTCTTGACCAGGAAAAAGCTTTTGACAGGGTCAGTCACTCGTTTTTATGGAATGCCATGAAGGCTTTTTGGTTTGGGGAGTCTTTTATTAAATATATTCACTTACTTTATAGTGACATTTCTGGTATCATAAAGGTCAATGGTGGCTTGTGTGCACCTTTCAGTGTCAGAAGAGGAGTCAGACAGGGCTGCTCTTTGTCCGGCATGTTATATGCTCTGGCGCTGGAGCCTTTCCTGGTGCACCTGAGGAAGGTGCTGACTGGTCTCTCCATCCCCACCTGCACTATGGACCCTGTGAAAGTCACTGCTTATGCAGATGATCTCGCAGTAGTCATCACAGGCCAGAAGGATTTGGACAAACTAATGGACTGTCTGCGGAATTACAGCAAAGTATCTTCGGCTAAAATTAATTGGATTAAAAGCAGTGCAGTGCTGGTTGGGAACTGGACAGGATGTAGTCCTCCTCAACTGGAGGGGGGTCTGCAGTGGACAACTGGGGGCTTCAAGTACTTGGGAGTCCATCTCGGAGATGACCACTACATTCAAAACAACTGGGAGGGTCTGTTGGACAAGGTTACAGCTCAGCTCGCCAAGTGGAAGTGGATCCTACTCAGTTATCCTATAGGACGACTGCTGGTCATTAATAACCTGGTGACCTCCAGGCTGTGGCACAAATGTATTTGTCTGCAACCGCCACCTGTGCTTGTTCAACAGATACAGGAAGAGATCATGGATTTCTTTTGGACTGGTACCCATTGGATACAGAAGGACGTTCTATTCTTACCATTGGATGAAGGCGGACAAGGACTTATTGACATTAACAGCAGGATTGCTGCTTTCCGCCTTCAGACCATTCAAAAACTGCTGTACCCTGTTGAGCAGAGCCAGTGGATGAACTTGGCCGTACTTTTCTTTATACAGGCCAGGCAATGGGACTTGGGAAAAGTTTACTGCTGTGCCACTTTAATAAGATCAGGACTTTACATGTGCCAGAGTTTTATTAAAGCCTTCTAGCAGCGTGGCAACTACTGTCGATAAAAAAGGACTGTGATGACATCTCCCCATTTTGGGTCCTTGATGAACCACTGCTCTACAATCCTGCTGTTGGTACTGCTACAGGACTTTCTGAAAACTTTATTCATCATTTCATAATACATGGAATAACCAACATAAAGGACATAATTGACTGGGAAAATTACACTTGGAAAAGTGCACAAGTGGTAGCAGAGGAGACAGGATTGCACTCAGTGCGCCTAATGGAGAAGTTTCTGTGGCAGATAAGATCATCAATGGACAGGGAATCCATGACACTCCTGCATAGAATTTTCTCATCACAACTGAAGCCAACTGACGAAACGCCTTTTCCAACGCTTACTGTGTCTCCGGCTGTTGAACTGACGGATGGTGAGACTGATGTTGTTTTGCTTTAAGTTCTCTTGAGGCTTTATTTCTGCCTACGGTGACGGGGAAGCAGCTCTACAGGATATGTGTGAAGGTGAACCACCTGGAACAGCTGAGGACATGAAGACACGACACACCTTGGAGAGACAAGCTTGGAGCACCTCAAGGACTGAACCCCACCTGGAGGTCGTTGTACAAGCCGCCATTGGCCAGTAGGGTGGGAGACCTGCAGTGGAGGTTGGTGCATGAGATACTAGCGGTGAACTCCTTCTTATCGATTATATGTCCGGGGGTTTCAGATTGCTGTCCTTTTTGTGGTGTGAGAGAAACTGTTTATCATGCTTTTATGTACTGTGAGAGGCTCCAGACCTTCTTTAGTGTAAGAGAAAGAATAGTAGAAGTGCTGGGGGTCCTGAATAATGGCACAGTGTTTGTGGTGAGTAATTACTAAACACACAAGAGAAAATATGAACTTAATTAATTTTATTATTGGGCAAGCAAAACTGTCAATATGGAAGACCCAGAAAAACAAAATTATTCGGAGTGGGATTGAAGATATTGTTGTCGTTTCTAGAAAAGTGTGTGAAAGTAGAATATTAGTGGATTTTAATTTTTATAAGTCCACAAATAATTTATTAATTTCTGAGTTTATTCAATAAAGTTTGGTTTTAAAATATCTATCTATCTATCTATCTATCTATCTATCTATATATCTATCTATCTATCTATCTATCTATCTATCTATCTTGATATTCCAGTTCACTTCCTGTGGCCTCAAGTGTCCATCACAATCCCCAGCACTTTCTAGTACTTTCTGATTTCAGTTGTCCAACCCTGTGACCCTTAGTGACAAAGTGACATTTGCTCAGCCCCTCTCTGTAGTCACTTTTCTGCTCCTGATGTCCACAAGCTCCTCTGTTGGTGTCCTGCACATCAGACTTGTGACGTGACCCCATTGTCGTGTATTCTACCCTCACAGCTCGAGTCTCGCCTGTTTCTTAGACAAATCGTCACTTGATTGATGACAATGGTGTCACCCATTATTACAACGCTGGCACCTTGAACAGGGGACATGTCCTCATTTGAATGTTCAAAGTGTCTGCAGGCATCGGCATTAACAAGCATATCCTAATGTGACATCGAGAACACAAATGACGGGGGTGTCCTAAATATGGGAACAGCTGCAGTGGACCCCAATACTCTTTAATGTCACACATTGTCATTGGCACAGAGTGTCATTTTTAAGATTTATTTAGTTACATATGTTATGTTTTATTGTTTGCCCTGAAGAAGCCATTGAGAGAATCGTGTTGGCCCTAAAGACTGTGAGGTTTATTTGGTCGGACCTCGAGAAGCAGGACCCCTCAAACAGGCTGCAATGGGGGGTCTTCACTTGTGTCTTCAGAGCTAAAAGGATTTGCTTGTGATTTAGGACTGAGCTATGAAGAGATGATTGTTTGGTTTTCTTTTTCATTCTTTCACATTCTGTCTGTTTATTATGGGATATATTGTTGTTCTTGTGATTTGTCTCCTGATCTTCACAGGTGAGTTAATCCTGGTGGTCTGGACTGCTGAATTCCTGATGATTCTCATCTTTTTCTGAGCCCCTGACGTGTTCTTCTTGTGATCTTCTGATTCTTTTCTCTTTCGGTGGCCCAGCCGCTGTTCTTCTTCTCTTTTTCTTCTTTAATTCTCCGTGTGGTTTGATGTCACTGAGATGTCACTTGTGTCATTTCTAACACCTACCAGCAGGTGGCGATGCTAGACGGTCACTCTGACATTTTGCTCTGAATGGGCAGCTCAGGTCAGAGGAGAGCTGGGAGTGGACAGCAGTGGTCAGCAGTAATGGGGGTCACTTCACAGTCCACTCAGACCACCTCTGTGCCCAGGGGACTGGACTTTGGGATGCTGAGTGTCCATTCAGAGCTCGTCCACTGGCTTTATTACAAATTAGGAGAGAAATAAGAAAACTGAGGTCACCAGCAGTGAGGCCTTTAGTGGACTGAGGTCAGCTGGTCAGTGGCACCGGTCAGCATGTGACGTGTGAGTGTCAGAAGTGTCACATGTGAGTCCTGTCCACTCTGTCCATTATGTCACTGATCACACGGTCAGTCCAGTCTTTGTCACAACAGACAGAGTGTCCTCATCGTCTAAGTGGTCTGACATCAGGAGAGCCCACCATGACAGACACTCCAGTGTCGCATTCTCCATTGTCCAGCAGAGACACAAATCCAAGGTGGTCCCTCCGCTGTCATCGGCTTTGAAAGGTTTGTGTGGACACTCGAGTGCAGGACACTGTCAGCCTCATGTCCTTCACATTCCTGTCCACATGTCACTTTGAGTGACTTGTCACCGGTCACTGTGGCAGGAAGGCAGAAGACGCTGTCAGGTATATAGTGCCTTACCTTATAAGGACAGCGGTGGTCTTAGAGTCAAAGTGCATTTCAGTGAAGACGGCGCAGTCATTGAGCCCTTGTGCTGTGTGTCCTTCTGTCTGTCTGTCTGTCCTCACTCGTCTCTCTTCTTCTTCACAGGTTGTTCTCTTGTGGTCTCACCTCGGCCTGCTGCTCAGCTGTCTCCTCGGTCCTCTCGTCTCCAAACTCACGGCTGACTGTAATGGGGATGAACTTCAACAACAACCTGGGAGATTCAGGGGCTCGTGAGCTAAGTGAGGGGCTCAGGAGTGACAACTGTAAATTAAACAGACTGGAGTAAGTAAAGAGGGGGAGGGGTGGGGGTGTGAATGTGTTGTTGATGGGTGGGCTGATCACATGACAGCACATGGAGTGACCAGAGTGACAGTGACAAGTGGAGCTGACTGAGGTGACAGACAGGACAGGAAGGACAACAAAGATAAGGAGAGACAGACAGAGGAAGATGAGGAGGACCTGCTCTGTCAGATGAGACCACCTACTTGAGCTCCGGACCCCATCTCCACCACTCTTTTTTATTTTTTATTTATTTTATTAATTTTATTACAATCCATACAAAGCAATCAAGTTTTTACAAAAAGAAAAATTGAGTTAAGAACAGATTGATCCCCACCCCTGAGAGAGAGAGCAAGCCAAACGGCGTAAAATTTAATGCTTGTAAACATACCTAAATTAATAAATTCTCTGTGCTTCATGAACTTATTTTAAAATATGCTCTGTCAGATGAGACCACCTACTTCATCACCGGACCCCATCTCCACCACTCTTCTCAAATCCTGTCTTCATGACCTAATCCTAATTGTTGTGACAATAATTAATCAATCCTGTGACACCGGCTCTGTGCCAGCGACCCTGAAGGTCTCTTCTGTATCACCCTCATTTTACTACAGTCTGGTCTTGATGTGACAATCTGAGATAACAAGTCTCAGTCCATCACTCACTTCTCTATTCTGCCTAAAGTTCTCAAGAGTGTTGTGACCTCCCAACTCACCGTCACGTAACTGATAATCAGCTGAGAGCGGAAACTTTTAAAAATGGAGGATCTCAGCAGGATAACACGACATGTCACAGAGCAGGTGTCACCTCAAGGTGGGTCAGCTAATATGACGGTGAATTCAGTTGACACCAATGGCTGTACGTTCAGTCCAGTAAAGCACTTCTAGGATGGGCTGGAACTGCAAGTGAGGAGCAGAAATGTGAGGCTGAGAAGTCTGAAGGACTACGTGATGTCAACATGGAGACAGAAATCCATAAGGAGACATTTATGGGGCCTCTAGAGGTCAACAACTTGGGGAGTTCAGGCTCTTTAGAGGCTGTGGTGCCCACCTGGTGTACCTACTAAAGTGGCCACTGGGTGCCCCTGCAGATCTTGAGCACTTTGCTCTTCTTCTGCACACCCGCTTTACACTCTTTAGTCCAGCGGCCATGTCATCATCTGCACTCACTCGTCACTCTTTGTGTCTTCTGCTCGTCTCTCCTTGTCGTCCTTCTTGTGTCCCCCATAGAAGGTTTGTCCCCCACATGTACTTTTCTCTGACACTCCACCAGGGGCCTCATGTATAACGCCGTGTGTAGAACTCGCACAATAACATGGCGTAAGCACAAAAGCCGAAATGTGCTTACGCACAGAAAAATCCAGATGCAGGAATCTGTGTGTACTCCAACTTCCACGTTCTTCCGCTACATAAATCCCGATCAGCGTGAAAAGTAACGCTCATGCACGCGCTTTATGTAACGCCCCAACTCCTCCCAGAATTACGCCTCTTTGAATATGCAAATGAATATAAATCGCCCTTAAGCTCAGCCTTCTGTGAAAAGACAATGGGAAAAGCACGGGGGAAAATATAAGAATTTCAGCGAATACCAAGTGGAGGCAAAGGAAAAACATACTATTTGTTTAAATAAACCGTGGTATAATCAACAAAAGGAAGTTGATCGAGTGACATAATGTTTTGGAGAAACTTGAAAGCTCACGTTCACAAAATCGCACAGCGCCGGAAATAAAAAAGAAGTCACATATCAAAGTCGCCGCGAAAAGGTGAGTTGTAGCCCACCGTCTGAGTGTCATATGAAAGCTTATTAGGGTACAGAGAAAAAAAAGGCACACAGTGGGGAAAAAGCACGAAAAGTCAACTTCAATCTCGACATTTCCACTGTAATCACGTAGTTTATTTTGTCATTAAAGTAGAACATCATAAACTTCATCTTAAAATCGTTTAATTAACCAGTTTCTCAAATCACATCGTAATTAAAGTAGCACGTTAAATGCTTTGTTTTGTATTTGATCTTCTATGTGCTCTGTGTGTGTGAATCACTACTTGCTTCTTAAACTGGCTCTCTTCTCTTCCATTACATCCATGATATTACAGCTCTCTGAATAACTGGACATTTTTATGATGATAGGAGTTAAAGCACGTTATTAAACATGAGTTTCACGGCGCAGTGATTGTGTGCGACCTTCGATGAAGTAATTTATTGCAGCAGTACTCAGGGGCAGCTCTAGGCTTGTGGTGGCAGAGGGCAGAGGAAGAATCGGTGGATTCTTCGCCTGCCAATGCCAGTAAGGTAGCTTATGCACGGCGGATGGCCACGTCCGTTGCGGACACTGCATAGCCGCCTCGTGCTCATGACACAAGCATTTAACTTTTGCCGAAATTTGTCGCTGCGTTTTTAGCTGTGTTATTATTTTCTCTTTCTGTTTTATATTCAATATATTTTGCCGTAGCCGCCACTGTAGTCCTTGCTTTTCTTTTCCCAAGTAACCGATCGCCACACAATCAGCTCTGTAATAGAAGTTAAACCATCTGTAAGCTTAGAGCGCTGATTCTTCAAAACGTTTAAGGAACATTGAAATATCTTCGTAGTACATGTTTAATTATTCTATCCTTCACGACACTCCCAGTGAAGAATATAGATTATTTAAATGAAGTTAAAGTTTTATCTGTATAATTTAATAAACATATTTTGCTGCATTTCATCTTAAAAATGATATCTTCATCATATGTAAATACGCGCTTTATAAAATGGCGCAGGTTGTGTGATATTATAACTGTAGTGCAAGTTTACAGTGAGGTGATTGTACTTATAAGTACAAACAGGTCTACAAGGAGCAATTGATTGAGTGCATTTATAGTTCTTGGGATGAAACTGTTTCTGAACCGCGAGGTCCGTACAGGAAAGGCTTTGAAACGTTTTGCCATGGCTGAGACAGCGTGTGCTTGATGCTGTATACCGATAATTCTCTTTCCAATCAGCTGCTGCTGTGATTCACACTCAGATACAGTGATATAAATACTCCGAGTGGTGCAGTGAGAGTAATATGGAAAAAGATGATCCGCTGTGGCAACTCCTAACGGGAGCAGCTGAAAGAAGAAGAAGAAGGTGCAGTGAGAGTGACAACGCTAAAGCAGTTCTAGTATTTGGAATACTATGGCTATTCCCTGGACCATTATACTGTTACAAGTTAATTACAATCAGATGCGTTACACTAATAAACAATATGCGGTTAGTTTCAGTGTATTTATAAAGCCGCGTCAGGAAAATAAAGAGTAACCACACAGGAACAGTAGCACTGCTTTGACGCTGGGTGCCGCCATTCTGCAAAACCGAGCAGAGAACTTGCGTACGACAAGGCATGAGGTACCGTGGAAATGTGCGTGGCTTTACGCCAAGTGTAGGTTTTATACATCGTGATTTGAACGTGGATTTGCCGGCAAATTTCGGCAAAAGTTAAACACTTGTGTCATGAGCACGAGGCGGCTATGCAGTAGTAGTAGTAGTAGCTTATTTATATAGCGCCCTTCACAGACAAGAGGTCACAGAGCGCTGAACAGCAAATACAGAATAAATACAAACAGTTGAAGCAAAAACATAAACAAAAACAATAAAAACAATAAATAAACAAACCTGAACTATTTAGCGCTCATTGAAAGCTTGTTTAAAAAGAAATGTTTTTAGTTGTTTTTTAAAAGAATCAACAGACTCGACTCCACGCAGACCACAAGGCAGGCTGTTCCATAGTCTTGGTGCCACAGACTGAAAGGCACGATCCCCATGGGTTTTTAGCCGAGTGCGTGAGACAACTAGAAGACCCTGTTGCCCAGATCTTAGAGTCTGGCAAGCTGTATGGCGTTGGAGCAGGCTGATTAGGTGCTCAGGGGCCTGTCCATGCAAAGCTCTGAAAGTAAGTACCAAACCTTTAAAATGAATTCTATAAAACACTGGGAGCCAGTGCAGTGTGTACAGAATGGGAGTAATATGATCACTCCGGCTAGCACGAGTTAGGAGCCTAGCAGCTGCATTTTGAACTAACTGAAGGCGTGAGAGAGAGGACTTGCTCAAACCTGTACAGAGAGCATTACAGTAATCAAGCCGTGAAGAAATAACAGAATGAACAAGCATCTCCAATTCTGATTTAGAAACAACATTTCTTAGTTTTGAAAGATTTCTTAAATGAAAGAAACACGAGTGGCTGACTGACCTTACATATTCATCAAGTGTCAGGGACTGGTCAAAAATAACCCCAAGGTTACGTAGACTCGACTTAATAACAGGAGAGACAGAAGATAATTTTAAACTGATCTCAGAATGAAGAACAGGAAGAGCAACAATTAGTACCTTAGTTTTTCCTGAATTCAACTGCAGGTAATTACTACTGAGCCAGTCGTTAACCTGAGACAGAAAATCAACCAAAGTGACCAAAGTATTAATTTGGTTAGGCTTAAATGAAAAATAAAGCTGTATATCATCTGCATATAGATGATACGAGATGTCCTTGAAAGAGTTAAGAATCTGTGATAAGGGAAGAATATATAAAGAGAAAAGTCCAGGTCCAAGAACCGATCCCTGTGGCACTCCACATGTCAAAGGAGCAGAGTCAGATGAAAAGCCAGCCACACCGACTGAGAAACTCCTATTTGACAAATAAGAGGAGCCAGGGACACCTAACAGCTCTAATCTATTAATTAAGATCCGATGGCCCACTGTATCAAAAGCTGCAGTAAGATCTAACAGTACAAGCACAGAGCACCTGCCTGCATCAGCAGCAATTAAAAGATCATTAAAAACCTTTAGAAGAGCTGTTTCTGTAGAATGTCGCATCCGAAAACCCGATTGAAAAGAATCAAAGAACCCCTGCTTTTCTAAGAAGGCACAAAGTTGCTGTTCAACCACCTTTTCCAAAACTTTGGCAATAAAAGGCAGTTTTGAAATTGGCCTGTAATTACTCAAAATAGAGGGATCAGAATTAGATTTTTTCAACAACGGTTGAATTACAGCATGTTTAAAATATGATGGAACCACACCAGATCTCAAGGAGCAATTTATGATATTCAAAAGGCACGGACCTATAAAACTCAAAGATTTTAACATTAATGATGTTGGCAACAGGTCAGTAGGACATGATGAAGGTTTCATCTTCCTGAGCAAGTCAGAAAGATCCGAAAGTGAAACTTCTGAGAACACAAAAGACTCAGAACACGAGTGAATGAGAGCACCAGGTAAGACAGCTGGAACAATACTAGCCTGAATAACATTTACCTTGTCAATAAAAAATCTAAGAAAATTATTACAGTCACTGTCAGAAAAAACCTGAGTAACAGATTGAGATGGAGAGATAATATTGTGAATAGTATCAAATAGCACTTTGGGATTACGCTTGTGAGTCTGAATAAGATTAGAAAAATAAGCTGTTCTAGCATCCCTAAGCAAAGAATTAAAAGAAGCAATTAAATCCTTTAAGTATGAATGATGAACTTCCAGATTAGTAGACTTCCATAGGCACTCTGCAAATCGGCAGGAACGCCTAAGATTACGAATGGAGTCATTCATCCAAAGAACTGAGTGGGTAACAGAACGCTGCCCGATCTTAAGAGGAGCGATCTTATTCAAAATATTGGTACAATGGTCATTAAAACATTGAACTGCTAACTCCACATTATCAATATTACTGCCGGCATCAGATGCCACAAATAAATCAACAAACTGATTCATCACTGACTCATTAATAAAACGCGTAGAGTTAACACAAGGTGACAGCTCTAAATTTGAAGACAGGTCAAACAAAACACACTTATGATCACTAAAGGTTACATTACAAATTCTAACATCATTCAAGCCAACTCCATAAGAAAAAACCAAATCCAATGTATGTCCCCCACTATGAGTAGGACCAACAACTTGTTGTACAAAATTAAAAGAGTCGGTGATACACAGAAAATCAGAAGCCACACTACATAAAATATCATCCACATGGATGTTAAAGTCACCAAGCATTACTATTCTTATCCAGTTTAATAATGGTGGATACAAAATCTTGAAAATCAGTAAGAAAAGGACTAATCGCACCAGGTAGACGATAAATTAAAATACAATATATTGGGGTTACACGCCCAACTTTAACAATCTGAAGTTCAAAAGTCTTATATGAAATGATAGGAATAGAATGACATACAAAAAACTTCTTAAAAACCATGGCGATCCCACCTCCACGGCCGGTGTGCCGCGGTGTGCTAATGAAAGAGCAGTTCTCAGGACACAACTCTATCAGATTAGTAAAATCAGAATCACGCTGCCAAGTCTCTGTCAGGAACATGAAATCCAAATTATTACTAGTAAAAAAGTCATTCAAAATAAATCACTTGTTTGCGATAGTGTCAGTGTAGTGCAGTGTCTGCAACGGACGTGGCCATCCACCATGCATAAGATACCATATTGACATCGGCGGGCGAAGGGGCCACCGATTCTTCCTCTGCCCAGTGCCACCACAAGCCTAGAGCCGCCCCTGAGTACTGCTGCAATAAATTACTTCATCGAAGGTCGCACACAATCACTGCGCCGTGAAACTCATGTTTAATAACGTGCTTTAACTCCTATCATCATGAAAATGATATCACGTATACATCTCAGTATTTTAGTTATTCAGAGAGCTGTAATATCACGAATGTAATCACTGTGCGACTTTGTGAATGTGAGCTTTCAAGTTTCTCCAACACGCTATGTCACTCAATCAACTTCCTTTTGTTGATCATCACACTTTTTATTTGAACAAATAGTATGTTTTTCCTTTGCCTCCACTTGGTATTCGCTGAAATTCTTATATTTTCCCCTGTGCTTTTCCCATTGTCTTTTCACAGAAGGCTGAGCTTAAAGGCGATTTATATTTATTTGCATATTCAAAAAGGCGTAATTCTGGGAGGAGTTGGGGCGTTACATAAAGCGCGTGCACGAGCGTTACTTTTCACGCTGATCGGGATTTATGTAGCGGAAGAACGTGGAAGTTGGAGTACGCACAGATTCCTGCATCTGGATTTTTCTGTGCGTAAGCACATTTCGGCTTTTGTGCTTACGCCATGTTATAGTGCAAGTTCTACGCACAGCGTTATACATGAGGCCCCAGGAAACAAATCCAAAAAACAAGAACATCCCATAATAAACAAACAAAATGTGACGAGAACATCAAATGAGAGCCTGTTCATAGCCCAGTCCCACATCACACACACAAATCCTTCTAAAGGCTCAAGTGAAGCCCCCCATGGCAGCCTGTTTGAGGGTCCTGCTTTTCGAGGTCCGACCACATGAACCTCACAGTCTGATGGCCAACGTGTTCTGTGTTTCTCTCAATGCTGTCCTCCGGTCAGACTAACAGATGTCAGTATTCTGGAGTAAACACACACACACACACTCCACATAAATGTCACCTTATTTAATAAAGGATGCCGCAGACCACCATCACCACCATCTCCCCCAAAGCCACTAAGCCCTCGTGTGCTCCTCGTCAACTCAGCAGACCAGCAGCTGCTGTTGTTCCCAGTTTGACAGTCCAGTTCTGTTCTTGTGGCCTCAAGTGTCCATCACAATCCCCAGCACTTTCTATTAGTTTCTGATTTCAGTTGTCCTACATTGTGACCCTTAGTGACAAAGTGACATTTGCTCAGCCCCTCTCTGATGTCACTTTTCTACTCCTGATGTCCACGTGCCCCTCTGTTGGTGTCCTGCACATCAGACTTGTGACGTGACCCCATTGTCGTGTATTCTATCCTCACAGCTCGAGTCTTGCCTGTTTCTTAGACAAATCGTCACTTGATTGATGACAATGGTGTCACCCTTTATTACAACGCTGGGGACATGTCCTCATTTGAATGTTCAAAGTGTCTCCAGACATCGGCCTTCACCAGTGTATCCTAATGTGACATCGAGAAGACACAAATGACGGGGGTCATTTGACACGTCATTGTCATTGTCACAGAGTGATGTTTGTAGGATTTATTTAGTTACGTGTGTTATATTTTATTGTTTGCCCTGAAGAAGTCATTGAGAGAATCGCGTTGGCCCTCAGACTGTGAGGTTTATGTGGTCGGACCTCGAGAAGCAGGACCCCTCAAACAGGCTGCCATGGGGGGCTTCACTTGTGTCTTTAGAAGTAAAAGGATTTGCTTGTGATTTAGGACTGAGCTATAAAGAGACAATTGTTTGGTTTTCCTTTCATTCTTTCATATTCTGTCTGTTTATTATGGGATGTGTTGTTGTTCTTGTGATTTGTCTCCTGATCTTCACAGGTGAGTTAAAGCTGGTGGTCCGGTCTGCTGAATTCCTGATGATTCTCGTCCTTTTCTGAGCCCCTGATGTGTTCTTCTTGTGATCTTCTGATTCTTTTCTCTTTCGGTGGCCCAGCTGCTGTTCTTTTTATTCTTTAATTCTCCGTGCGGTTTGATGTCACTGAGATGTCAATTGTGTCATTTCTAACACCTACCAGCAGGTGGCGATGCTAGCAGGTCACTCTGCCATTTTGCTCTGAATGGGCAGCTCAGGTCAGAGGAGAGCTGGGAGTGGACAGCAGTGGTCAGCAGTAATGGGGTCACTTCACAGTCCACTCAGACCACCTCTGTGCCCAGGGGACTGGACTTTGGGTGCTGAGTGTCCATTCAGAGCTCGTCCACTGGCTTTATTACAAATTAGGAGAGAAATAAGAAAACTGAGGTCACCAGCAGTGAGGCCTTTAGTGGACTGAGGTCAGCTGGTCAGTGGCACCGGTCAGCATGTGACATGTGAGTGTCAGAAGTGTCACATGTCAGTCCTGCCCACCCTGTCCATTATGTCACTGATCACACAGTCAGTCCAGTCTTTGTCACAATAGACAGACAGAGTGTCCTCATCGTCTAAGTGGTCTGACATCAGGAGAGACCACCATGACAGACACTCCAGTGTCACACTCTCCATTGTCCAGCAGAGACACAAATCCAAGGTGGTCCCTCTGCTGTCATCGGCTTTAAGTTTGTGTGGACACTCCAGTGTAGGACACTGTCGGCCTCATGTCCTTCACATTCCTGTTCACATGTCACTTTGAATGACTTGTCACCAGTCACTGTTGCAGGAATGCAGAAGACGCTGTCAGGTATATAGCGCCTTACCTTATAAGGACAGCGGTGGTCTCAGGGTCAAAGTGCATTTCAGTGAAGACAGCGCAGTCATTGAGCCCTTGTGCTGTGTGTCCTTCTGTCTGTCTGTCTGTCCTCACTCATCTCTCTTCTTCTCCACAGGTTGAACTCTTGTGGTCTCACCTCGGACTGTTCCTCAGCTCTCTCCTCGGTCCTCTTGTCTCCAAACTCACGGCTGACATATCTGGTCCTGAACAACAACAACCTGGGAGATTCAGGGGCTCAGCAGCTGAGTGAGGGGCTCAGGAGTGTCAACTGTAAATTAAAGAGACTGGAGTAAGTAAAGAGGGGGAGGAGTGGGGGGTGTGAATGTGTTATTGATGGCTCTGGTCTTGATGTGACAATCTGAGATAACAAATCTCAGTCCATCACTCACTTCTCTATTTTGTCTGAAGTTCTCAAGCGTGTTGTGACCTCCCAACTCACCGTCACGTAACTGATAATCAGCTGAGAGCGGACACTTTTAAAAATGGAGGATCTCAGCAGGATAACACGACATGTCCCAGAGCAGGTGTCACATCAAGGTGGCCCATCTAACATGACGGTGACTTCAGTTCACTGCACGTCCAGTCCAGTAAAGCACTTCTGGGATGAGCTGGAACCAAAAATGAGGAGCAGAAATGTAAGGCTGAGAAGTCTGAAGGACTACGTGATGTCAACATGGAGACAGATATCCATAAGGAGACATTTATGGGGCCTCAAGGGGTCAACACCTTCAGGAGTTCAGGCTCTTTAAAGGCTGTGGTGCCCAATTGGTGTACCTACTAAAGTGGCCACTGGGTGCCCCTGCAGATCTTGAGCACTTTGCTCTTCTCCTGCACACCCGCTTTACACTCTTTAGTCCAGTGGCCATGTCTTTGTGCACACGTCATCATCTGCACTCACTCGTCACTCTTTGTGTCTTCTGCTTGTCTCTCCTTGACATCACTCTTGTGTCCCCCATAGCAGGTTTGTCCCCCACATGTCCTTTTCTCTGACACCCCACCAGCTGCCCCTCACACTCACACACTTGAACCTTTGTTCCTGTCTGTGTAGATCTCATCTTCATGACGCTCATTTCTGTTTCTCTTATTTTGATCTTCTTCTTTTTCTTTATTCTCCCAGTATGTCCTCACAAATTCCCAGTCCATGTGGTCACCGGCCCAGTAAGGTCACTCTGATTCTGGTCACTCCTGGTTGGTGTCACTAAGTGGCAGGGCCTCTCCCAGTAGCAGGAACTGAACAGAAGCAGGCTGGACAAGCCATCACAGAGGGTCCACACTCAGCAGGTCTAACTGACCACCTCAGCAGATCAAATTCTTTAAACATCAAATTAGGAAAAGAAGACAACTGTGAAGGAAAAACTACTGAGAGAAAAGGAGGAAACAAATGCGGACCCCCAGTTCTCCTCCCCGTCCTAAACATGTCACTTGTCACTGAGATTTGACCTCGGCAGGCTAAGCTGGTGCAGGACGTGATGTCAGGCCGAGTCTTCAAGGCAGGCATCCTGAGCACATGGCGGACCACCACAGACCCTCACGGTTGTTGTCCCCTTCACTCAGATGACTTTCTTCTCATGAGAACACTAAAGATGTCCCCTCAGTGACTGTGCTGCGTGTTGAACCCGAGTCTCTGTGGCCTGTAGACACACTAAGGCTGTGTGCTGTATAAGCCAATCAGTGATCAAAGATCAGCAAATGTTACAAACTTCAGGAAAAAACGACTGACATGCGGCATTATGGGATAGGAGGAGTGGCCAACATTAAAGGAGATGGAAATGGAGGAGTTATTATGGGATATCAGGGGACAGGAGAGTGGAGAACAAAAAGAGAAGCAAATATGCAGTCAGGAGAAAAGGAGAAGAAGTGAGAGCTGGAAATGAAGGAGAAACCCAAGGAGACGAGTGACACGGCCTCACCAGCAGAGGGCAGGACTTGGGGACCTGCAGGACTGGCTGACGTCAGACACCCAGATGTCTTATAAGACGTCCTGGACTGTCAGATGAACACGTCTGATCACCTTGAGAGAACTTCCTCCATCACAGTCCTGATAATAATAAGAATATTAAAAATAATAAGGACAAGACTGTCACCTGATGTCACCACTGAGCTGCTTGTCCTTGTCCCATCTCGCTCCTCGTTCTTCAGATCTCATTGTGTCCATCGATTTCATCCAAAAGTGTGATGGTTTATAGCTGTGATTTGAACTCACGTCCTCTGATTTGATGTCATTTAACGTTTTCTCTGAATATTTAGTGACTGACTTGTCACAGCACATTCATCCTCATCATTGTTTTCTCGAATGTTATTCAGATTTTCAGTTCAGTTCACTTTATTGTCACTCTTGTCTTTATGTCACTCAAAGTCCTGTGACCTCATGCTGTGTCTGTGTCCTGGTGGTCGTTCAAGGTGACACAGTGAGTCAGCGGTGGGATTTGAACTGGAGTCACTGTGGTGGTCAGGCCTGTCCCTCAGCCACTGGGCCACTGGGCCACACTGTCTGAGGTGAAAAGTTAGCTTTGATAGAGCAGATGGCCGACTTGTGTTACTTCTGGTGGAGGTTTGAGATTTCAAAGCTTGTGAAGGTCCTACAATCTTTAGCCCACCCACTTGCTGTCCGTTGACCTGTCCTGCCTGATTTGATGTCAAAGATGGAAAATGAAATCACAAACAAATGAGGAAAACAAGAAGGGGACAAAGATGGCAGTCATGTGACCCCCAAAAGTGTCAGGGCTGTGCATTTCTAATGCCCAAGAAGAAGCTCAAATACAAAAAAAAAAGAATCCGAAGACCCCAATGAGAACTGTGATTGTCTGAGAGGAGCTCAGGGTCACCTGGAATTCATCAGCTCAGCTCATCGTCATCAGCCTGTGAAGATCAGGGGCCTCATGTATAAACAGTGCGTACGCACAGAAATGTTGCATAAGAACGTTTCCACTTTCAAATCGCGATGTATAAAACCTACACTTGGAGTAAAGCCACGCACTTTTCCACGGTACCTCATACCTTGTCGCATGCAAGTTCTCCGCTCGGTTTTGCAGACTGGCGGCACCCAGCGTCAAAGCAGTGCTACTGTTCCTGTGTGGTTACTCCTTATTTTCCTGATGCGGCTTTATAAATACACTGAAACTAACCGCATATTGTTGATTAGTGTAATGCTTCTGATTGTAATTAACTTGTAACAATATAATGGACAAGGGAACAGCCATAGTATTCCAAATAACATAACTGCTTTAGTGTTGTTACTCTCACTTCTCCTTCTTCTTCTTCTTCTTTCAGCTCCTCCCGTTAGGAGTTGTCACAGCGGATCATCTTTTTCCATATTACTCTCACAGCACCACTCAGAGTATTTATATCACTGTATCTGAGTGTGAATCACAGCAGCAGCTGATCGGAAAGAGAATTATCGGTATACAGCATCAAGCACATGCTGTCTCAGCCACAGCAAAACGTTTCAAAGCCTTTCCTGTACGGACCTCGCGGTTCAGAAACAGTTTCATCCCAAGAACTATAAACGCACTCAATCAATTGCACCTTATAGAACTGTTTGTACTTATAAGTACAATCACCTCACTGTAAACTTGCACTACAGTTATAATATCACACAACCTGAGCCACTTTAAAAAGCGCGTATTTACATATGATGACGATATCATTTTAAGGTGAAATGCAGCAAAATATGTTTATTATATTATATAGATAAAACTTTAACTTCATTTAAATAATCTATAATCTTCACTGGGAGTGTCGTGAAGGATAGAATAATTAAACATGTACTACGAAGATATTTCAATGTTCCTTAAAAGTTTTGAAGAATCAGCGCTCTAAGCTTACAGATGACTTAACGTCTATTACAGAGCTGACTGTGTGGCGATCGGTTACTTAGAGAAAGAAAAGCAAGGACTGCAGTGACGGATACGCCAATATATATTGAATATAAAACAGAAAGAGAAAATAACAACACAGCTAAAAACGCAGTGACAAATTTCGACAAAAGTTAAACGCTTGTGTCATGCGCACGAGGCGGCTATGCAGTGTCTGCAACGGACATGGCCATCCACCGTGCATAAGCTACCTCACTGACATTGGCGGGCGAAGGATCCACCGATTCTTCCTCTGCCCTGTGCCACCACAAGCCTAGAGCCGCCCCTGAGCACTGCTGCAATAAATTATTTCATCGAAGGTCGCACACAATCACTGCGCCATGAAACTCATGTTTAACTCCTATCATCATAAAAATGATATCACGTATACATCTCAGTATTTTAGTTATTCAGAGAGCTGTAATATCATGAATGTAATGGATCCTGTGGCCAGTTGGAGGAAGAGAGCCGGTTTAAGAAGCAAGTAGTGATTCACACACATAGAGCACATAGAAGATCAAATACAAAACAAAGCATTTAACGTGCTACTTTAATTATGATGTGATTTGAGAAACTGGTTAATTAAACAATTTTAAGATGAAGTTTATGATGTTCTACTTTAATGACAAAATAAGCTACGTGATTAAAGTGGAAATTTCGAGATTGAAGTTGACATTTCGTGCTTTTTCCCACTGTGTGCCTTTTTTGTTTCTCTGTACCCTAATAAACTTTCATATGACACTCAGACGGTGGGCTACAACTCGCCTTTTCACGGCGACTTTGATATCTGAAAACTTCTTTTATATTTCCGGCACTGTGCGATTTTGTGAACGTGAGCTTTCAAGTTTCTCCAGCACACTATGTCACTCGATCAACTTCCTTTTGTTGATCATACCACGGTTTATTTAAACAAATAGTATGTTTTTCCTTTGCCTCCACTTGGTATTCGCTGAAATTCTTATATTTTCCCGCGTGCTTTTCCCATTGTCTTTTCACAGAAGGCTGAGCTTAAGGGCGATTTATATTGATTTGCATATTCAAAGAGGCGTAATTTGGCGAGGAGTTGGGGCGGGACATAAAGCGCGTGCATGAGCGTTACTTTTCACGCTGATCGAGATTTATGTAGCGGAAGAACGTGGAAGTTGGAGTACGCACAGATTCCTGCATCTGGATTTTTCTGTGCGTAAGCACATTTCGTCTTTTGTGCTTACGCCATGTTATAGTTCGAGTTCTACACATGGCGTTATACATGAGGTCCCAGGAAACAAATCCAAAAAATAAGAACATCCCATAATAAACAAACAAAATGTGACGAATGTGACGATAACATCAAATAAGCATCTGTTCATAGTCCAGTCCCACATCACACACACAAATCCTTCTAAAGGCTCAAGTGAAGCCCCCCATGGCAGCCTGTTTGAG
>JANRMT010028174.1:8914972-8976812 GCA_026402145.1 Polypterus bichir lapradei
CAGCTGGTCAGTGGCACCGGTCAGCATGTGACATGTGAGTGTCAGAAATGTGACATGTCAGTCCTGCCCACCCTGTCCATTATGTCACTGATCACACAGTCAATCCAGTCTTTGTCACCATAGACAGACAGAGGGTCCTCATCGTCTAAGTGGTCTGACATCAGGAGAGTCCACCATGACAGACACTCAAGTGTCATGCTCTCCGATGTCCAGCAGTGGCCGGCGTGTCCAACAGGAATCTGTGGATGGGGTCCTGCAAATCAGTCAAAGCCCCTCCATGTGCTGAGTCCTCAGTTACAGACACAAATCCAAGGTGGTCCTTCCGCTGTCATCGGCTTTGACAAGTCTGTCTGGACCCTCGAGTGCAGGACACTGTCAGCCTCATGTCCTTCACATTCCTGTCCACATGTCACTTTGAGTGACGTGTCACCAGTCAGTGTCACAGGAAGGCAGAAGACGGTGTCAGGTATATAGCGCCTTACCTTATAAGGACAGCGGTGGTCTCAGGTCAAAGTGCATTTCAGTGAAGACGGGGCAGTCATTGAGCCCTTGTGCTGTGTGTCCTTCTGTCTGTCTGTCTGTCCTCACTCGTCTCTCTTCTTCTTCACAGGTTGGTCTCTTGTGGTCTCACCTCGGCCTGCTGCTCAGCTCTCTCCTCGGTCCTCTCGTCTCTAAACTCACGGCTGACATATCTGAACCTGCACGACAACAACCTTGGAGATTCAGGGGCTCGTCAGCTGAGTGAGGGGCTCAGGAGTGACAACTGTAAATTAAAGACACTGTGGTGAGTAAAGAGGGGGAGGGGTGGGGGGTGTGAATGTGTTATTGATGGGCGGGCTGATCACATGACAGCACATGGAGTGACCAGAGTGACAGTGACAAGTGGAGCTGACTGAGGTGACAGACAGAAAGAACAACAAAGATAAGGAGAGACAGACAGAGGAAGACGAGGAGGAGGAGGAGTGTGAGATGGACAAGAAGAAGAAGAAATGGACAGCAGCTGAGTGTCCAGCCAGAGACAGGGGGACAAGGACACAGAGGGGGATCAGGACAGCAGACAGTGTGGACAGGAGGAGAGGGGGACATGACAGTCCGGGGGCTGAGGGTCATTTGGAACAAACAAGAAAGAGCAGAGCAGCAGACGGGGGGATCAGTGGACAAGAGGAAGAAACAAGATGGAGGATGAGAGACGAGCAGGAGAGGAAATGAGAGAAGACATGAGAGTGAGGAGGAGAAGAAGAGAAAATGAAGGGAGACGGAGCACTAGAGAGACAGACAGGAAGTGACCGCAGGGGGACAGAGGGGGCAACAGCACGTCAGCTGGACAGACCACCGTCTTTATGAAATGTGACGCGACCAGCAGGCCTTCAGAGGATGTTGACCAATCGGTGAGTGGACTGAGTGACTGACAGGCCGACACACACGTCATGTGACTTAGATGAGCACAGACACTGAGAGGAATTCTGGGTGACATCAGGGGGCGTGTCAGTGTGACAGTGCAACGTGTGTGTGGCGCCCCCTGCTGTTTGTAACTCACACTTGTGTCTCCTCACAGGCTGTCTGATAACAGGATCAGTGAGAGTGAGAAGATGAACCTGAGGTCAGTACAGTGGGGGCTGAGGAGGTCTGGACGTCAGCTGACTCTCAACATATGAGAAGACCAGCAGTGGTGATCAGACTGACCCCACTGTCAGTGATGGAGCCACCCATCCACTCACCCTTAAATTCTCCTTTTTCTTCTTTTTCTTCTCCTCTCAGCTCTGCTCCTCATTTAATAAACTCTCCGTGTTCCCTCATCCTGTGTGCTCCTTCTTTAATGTCACTTTTATTTTTAACACCTTGAGACCCCCAACTGGTGACAAAACTCAAGTAGACTCAGATCTGCAGACCCCTGAGTTTCACTACTAGAAGCAGTAAAGCAATGGGGGTCATCCTGTAAAAAGCCTCCCAAGGAGGAGCAAAGAGAAGTGGACAGTCCAGCTGTGGGGTGACAGGGGGGCCTGAGGCCGTAGTGACACTGGGGACGAGGCTGGGACAAACCCTGGACAGGACGCTAGTCCATCACAGGACTCCATCAGTGCTCGTCTCCATCATCACTCAGTGTCATTTGAGCCCGTGTCTGCTCAGTGTCCCCAAAGTCCTGTCTGCCATCTGCTGATTCTCCTTTGGTGACACTTTAACTCCCATGAGGCTCCGTTTTGATTTTCATTTTCTTTTTTATTCCGACGTCTCCACTTCACCGTCCCCTCCAGTCGTGTCCTCGTAGTGAGCAACGACCTGAACAAGTGAGCTGTTAAAAAGAAATAAAAGAAAAGACGAGAAGAAACATGGAGGAGTGTGGAGATGGGATGGACTGGTGCCGTCCAGGGTGGGGTCCTGACTTGATGTGGACAGACGGCCACTGAAGGATCACCACCTGAACTGGACTGAGGGGGCTTAGAAAATGGATGGACAAACAGAGGGGAATAAAATGAACTGGGAATTAAGAAAGAAACTGGAAAATAAAACAAGAGTGGGAGTGGGATGAGGGTCTAAAGGAAACAAGTGGGGGACCCCAGCCTGAGGGTGGGCTTCTATAGGACAGCTGGGTAATAAAAAGAGGAACAGGGACAAGAGTGGGAGAGAAAAAACAAACAGAGAGATGAACAATAGGGGCAAAGAGGAGAGAGTTAGAAAGTGAAGGACAGTCAGTGACACCAGAGGGACGAGGAGGAGGAGGAGAGGAAGACAAGTCAAGTTGAGTCCATTTTATTTCTAAAGCTCATTTAAAAAACATCAGGGGCCGACCAAAGTGCTCCACAGCTTCACCATAAGTACCCCAAATACACACTGCAGACACAGTAAAGAAATACTGACGGACAAGTTTAGGAAGCCAAGTCAGAAAGGTGGGCTTCAGGTGGGATTTCAAAGTGACCATCTGCAGTACAGCGCAGCGTCCAGAAGGAATGTGAAATTGTGCAGAAAGACTCAGTTTAGCTCCAGAATTGTAGGCTGTGCTCTCGTATGTCTGCCATTTCTAAAAGAACACAAACCCAGGCAGCAAGCGCTCTCTGCTGGGCACAGGAGCCTCTTTAAAAACTGTGATGTGTAAGATGTTTGAAGTCCAGGTGGCTACAGACCCCCATATCAGTAACAGCAGAGCAGGAATCTTCACGTCACTCGAGTAGACATCTGCTGTCTGTGAAGACGACTTCAGGCACCTGATATTATAAAGTGGGGTTACAAACACATTATATGTGCACTGCTGATTAATGGGCTTCTGAACTGGGGGCACAAGCGGCCCCCTCACATGCCCTCACACCCTATTAATGCCCACCAAGGCCACTGACACTCGTTGTCATCACCCGCTGCTCATTCATCTCTGTCTCTCTCTCGTCATTTTAGTTTTCATCCTCACCCATCACACTCTCTTCTCAGTTATCTGTGTTGTTACTTTCTTCATCAGATTTCTCTCGTCGTTTTGATCTTCTTTTTCCACGTTGACCAGATGGTGATGTCGGTGGGCTTGGGCCAAATAAACCTGTGAGCAGAACCAAAGCTGGAGCAGCAGGAGCTCCTTCTCAGTGTTTTGTGCTTCAGTGCGCCTGATGTGTGCTTAGCCATAGTGGGACAGCATGGGGGGGGACAATCCTGGTGACAACAGGAAGTGGGGGACAAGCCTGGTGATGACAGCATGAGGGGGACAAGCCTGGTGACAACAGCATGAGGGGGACAAGCCTGGTTATGACAGCATGTGGGGGACAAACCTGGTGACGACAGCATGAGGGGGACAAGCCTGGTGACAACAGCATGTGGGGGACAAGCCTGGTGACGACAGCATGAGGGGGACAAGCCTGTTAAAGACAGGAAGAGTTTATATGGCTACAACAGCCAAACAGCATCCTGTCGTATTTATATTATTTATACCTCACTTCATATTAGGAGGTACCACAATGTGATTTAGTCATTTTTATTTTTGTCAGGTTTGTGGACCCCCGTTAGAGTGTGGCTAGGAGTGATCGCCCCCTGCTGGCTCCACCACTGCTCTTATTACATGTCATTACATTCTGTGACTGCTGTGATTTGTGAATGTGACTCACTGTTAATAAAATATGAAATAAGCCAAACTGTGACAACAGACCCTTTAATGAAGTGACTAGAGGAGTCTCAAATGTCCCGACTTTCAAAGCAGCTGAGCGAGTCACCAAACACACCTGAATGTCACGTCTCACACGCCTGTCACTTTTCACTTCTCCACCCGCTCGTCGTCTTCTCCACTTTGCTGCTCTTTGTCACCAATAACTGAGGATGTTGTCCATCTTTACGTCTTCACACCGAGACACATGTGTCACTGATCTGCATGAATCTGAACTGAGGCTCAGTGGAGTGAAGGTCTGGTGGTCTTTTAGTCCATGAAGGTCTCATTACAGGTGATGCCAGTCAAGATGGCGCTAATATCTCCTACAAGATGACTGACCTTAGAAATACAAATGTCTGCCCTTGTCGAGTTGTTTGTCTGCTTTTCTTCTTCATTGTCCTTTAATATGGCTGCTCTCTGCTGTCCCCCACTCCTTGTCTTCCTCTCCTTCCTCTTCATTCTGCCTTCTCCTCCTCTTCTGTCATCTTCTGTCCTCATCCCTCTCATGTCACTGTCCTTCACTTTCTAACTCTCTTCTTCTTGTTCGTTCTCATTTATTTTTCTTCCCACTCTCTGTCCCTCTTGTTCATCTGTTTCTTATTCAGCTGTCCTGTAGAAGCCCACCCTCATGCTGGGGTCCCCCACCCTGCCCTTCAGGCCACCAGTTCTTATTTTATTTTGGACTCTCATCCCCAGTTCCACTCTTGTTTTATTTTCCAGTTTCTTTGCTAATTCCCAGTTCAGTTTACTCCCCTCTGTTTGTCCATCCATTTTCTATGCCCCCTCAGTCCAGTCCAGGTGGTGGTTACTCAAGTCAGGACCCCATCCTGGACGGCGCCAGTCCATCCCATTTCCACACTCCTCCATGTTCTCTTCGTCTTTTCTTTAATTTTTTTTTTAATGGCTCACTTGTTCAGGCCGCAGCTCACTACGAGGACATGACTGGAGGGGACTGTGACGTCACCTTACATCTGCCTTTGAGTTCCTAGCTTCTCACTGTGCCCTGATTACCCCATATAAGTATGGCAGCATAACAATCAAAATATGTCGCGTCCAGCCCAATATTCAGGTGATCAGCACCATCGCCTGGTGGGCTCTGTGTGACTGGGGAAGCAGTGCCACTTTCACCCGAGTGAGGTTGAGCCCACCTTATGAAGCTCCATTGGTATTGCAGATTTACTGGCTTATTCATCGAGACTCGCACTTTCACTGTGCAGAATGATCAGCGTGCCAGATCAACAAAAGAGCGGGTGCCATACTTTACAGCAGCGCTTCCCACCCTTTACAGTGTCAGGACCCCGTGTTTCTCACACAAGAGAGTGAATCTTCAGAGTGTTGGGGGTCCTCAATGAATCGTGTGTGATTGTTAGAATGGGGAGGTCTCAGTCATCAAAGCAGGCGTTTGTCCAATGGCAAACATCATCAGCGGTGGTCCTCCTTGGAGGTGGTGACTGATTTACATGTTATTATCACATCAATATGGCAGCTCTAACTCAGCTATTTCTGAGAAAAGGTAGAAGCAGCCATTTTGGTGTATAATTTTAAAACTCAGGTTTGTTTAAACAGCGGCACGTTTGAAAGTGGGCACTCAACGGTTTCGGATTACGTTTTTTTTTTGTTTTGATGATAAAGTCTCACTGAGTTATTCATGGAAATAAAAAACAAAGCGCCTCTAAACTTACTGGTGTCTTCTCCAGAGGGTTAAACCTCTAAAGGAATTCACACAAGTCGGCCATCTGCTCTGTCAAAGCTCAGGTGTCACCTCAGACAGTGTGGCCCAGTGGCTCAGGGACAGGCCTGACCACCACAGTGACGCCAGTTCAAATCCCACCGCTGACTCACTTTGTCACCTTGAATGACCACCTGGACACAGACACAGCAAGGAGGTCACAGGACTTTGAGTGACATAAAGACAAGAGTGACAATAAAGGGGACAGAACTGAAAATATGAATAACATTTGAGAAAATGACGATGAGGATGAATGTGCTGTGACAAGTCAGTCAGTAAATATTCAGAGAAAATATTAAATGACATCAAATCAGAGGACGTGAGTTCAAATCACAGCTGTAAGCCAAAGCCCATCAGTGAGAAAAAATAATCGTACATTTGTGTTGTAAGCAGATATCAGATGTCCCCAGTTCCTACCGAGTTCCTTTAGGGATTTATACTGGCTATTATCATTTAAAATGGGTACAGAAATTAAATTATATGCTACGTTTGGGTGGATGTAATCAGAAAGGCACTGATGATTCCAAAGATCAGTCAAGAAAACTGTTGGAAAAATGGGCAGAACTCTTTTGGAAACAAGGATTTTTCTTATAATTTTTTAAAATTGGACCTTTACAAAGATGATTTTAGATGCTTTATTTTCTAAAGATGCTTTATTTTCATGTTAAAGGAATCGGTCATTTTACTTGGCTACTGAAAATGTATTTTGTTCACTAATGCTTTAGTGTTTAATTAAGAATTACCTGAATATTTGATCATTAGTTAAGCAGAAGGAGTAATTAGCTCTGCTATTTTGTGAGCTATACAAGCGTGCTGAGCTGTTGGCTCTCATTTATGAGGTCACTAGCATGAGCTAAAGCTGCTGATTTGAAAAAAAACCATGATTTTAGTTCTATGAACTTCGGATGTGCAGAAGAGTGCTTCTTACATCCCTTGCCTCTAGTTAAACAAGCACACCTCACTATAACCTCCTGGCTCTAAGAGCAGAAGCGTATGAGCTATGAATTAATTTTCAGAGAAATTTAAATGTAATAAAGGAAAAGTTGTCTTGGAGACAGGATGCCCACATCATACCTAGATTACCTTTATAAAATCAGTACAAAAGCTGGTCAAAAAAGAATAAAAGAAAGATCTTGACTTATGGCTGATACCTCAAGCAACGCAAAAAATGGGTCACCTGGAAAAAACAAAACCTCCAGCAATACCAGGTGGTGTGGTGTTTACACTTTATTTTGATTTTATTTTATGGCACTGTGTATTTGACCTATAATACTTTTCTCTTACCTGTTATGGAGTTCTGTCTAATTACCTAAAGTTACAGGAATTGGGAAGTGAACTATTTTGGTAAGAATATGTGTTAAGGTCTACATAAGAGAGAGTATAAAGGGCAAAAGTGTCACCCTAGGACCCTACCATGACAAAACAAAAATCATAATTGGGCTTTTCTGTTTTTAACTTTTTAATTAAAAATAGTGAAATGTTTTCCAGTTATCATCTGTGTTAATAGAAATAATTATAGTTTTTTGAGTTGACAGAAAATATTAAAATTTGTGCTAGTGTAACAGTGAGTGCTTTTACATGCACGTACAAAGCTGGGATAAGGTAGAAACCTGCTTTTCTTATAAATCTCTGCTTAAATGCACAAGTGTATTTACAGAGTGTTCCTTTGTCAAAAGGCTCCTAGGTGATAGAAATGAGCTAAGGAAAAAATTAAAAATCATCACTGACCACAGCAAATCCTAAAACACACATGGAATCAATCTCTCTTGTGTGGTGTGGGGTTACTTTTAAAAATAACTTCATTATATTACTCACACGTCTAAAATCACCCTGATTTTGGGGTTACTATTCTGTTTTAAAATAATCACATTTAGCGAAATGAATGAAACACCGTTACAGTAAGCTCCTGGAGGCTGTCTCCATCCGGTTGTAACAAATGAGAGTTTATAAAGTAAAAATGTTTCGTTATCTCAGCCTTTTAAAAACAGGTGGACCCGTGCAGAGATTCCCCTGCTACAGTGAGCCCGATTCGAAAGAGTAGGCATTTCACAAACAGACCCTTCTGTACGTAGTTCAGAATACTGACCTCTTATTACACCAGAGCTGATACACACCCGACCTGCACTTTTAAACCACGCCTGAATATTCTCAAAAAAGAGGCTCTGCTTGAATTTTCAGATGCCGAGACAAAAACTACTTGATTGTAAAGCCTGTTTTGGCATGAAAAACTAATATTGTTTGCTTCAGTCCTGTGAATTTGTATATTAATCATCGTACACGTAGATAGAAATAAATGCTGCATCTTATATTATACGCCCACACGAGCGCACTCACGCACGAACTTGAGAATCAACTTGGAAATATTAATATTAAGGATAAAATATAAGGATTCAGCCCTCCATTTTTTAAAAACATACTTGTTTGGTGCATATAATAATCATGAATAGGACTTACCGTGATCCTTGATCTTGCCGACAAGATTCGGAGTCCTCTTTCAGTATTAATGGCCTGCTGAGTAATGGACTGCTTTGAACACTTATTTATATTCCAAAAAGAGCGGTATTTTTTGAAATGTGTACGGTGATCTGTGATAACAGATGCGTACCCATCATTTTAACTGGACATCCGTGTAATGTCCATTGTCCGTCACAAGGCTGACATCTAAAATTCCTTACATCAAAAAATCCAGAATTTTTAAAATAGAATCTATTGTAAGATGTAAATTTCTTTAAACAGCTGCGTGCTTCTCCATAAGATCGTTTTCACATTTCCCAAAGTTTGCTCGGCCATGAGGTTAAAGGTCATAAACTGGCCTGAGCCGGGTCCCAGCTGCTGCCTCTGAGATGTGATTCGACACTGCTCCCCCACACCTACCTTAGCTTCAGGCGGCCGGAGGTGGTGCGGCGCTGTGCTTTGGAAAAAGTGGTTTTGCCAAAGAGTATTTTAATTCACTTTTTTCTAGCCCGAGATATCCAATCTGATTAAGGCAATCTAACTTTTAGAAAAAACTAAACGCATTTCTTCATTATGGGAGGATTAAAATGGGTGGTATTGGATATACTTTTTTATATAAATTATACATCCAAGGTTAGATATTTTTTAGACATCTCAAACGCGATTTAAAAGGGATCTGTTGCATATTATTTAACTGTTTGATTTTTAATGGGCTTATATTGAACTAGTTATCTCAAGTTTTACACGTTATCATTAAAGCCTTTAACTTTTAAAGATCCATCCGTCGTTGGAAAAGTAGCTGCATGCCAACCGCATGGGGATGGGAGAAGGGGGTTTACGTCCAGGTATTGACAAGCTTACGCGCGCAGGGACGAACACAGCAGAGCCTGACAACTCCGAGCATATGGCCTGCAGAGGCTGACGGCTCCCGTAGCGCTCCGGGGCTCATACAATTGCCTGCTCGGGGCCGTGCAGAGGTTGCCTGCTCCTTTCTGTGTGCGATGTTGAAGGCTTTTTTCAGAGCCGGGCCTGTCTGTGAGATGGAAGATTCAGCTGTTGGAGGTTTAGACCTTTCTGTGAAAAGATTTTCAGTGAGATGGGAAAGGCTGGACCTGTAAGTGGGCTTAGATAAAAAAAGATTACAAATGATACAGCAAAGGTTAGATAGATATTTTAAAAATAACAGTTACATAGATACAGGTGGTCTTACCCAAAGCAATATAGGCAGGAATGGCTACAAGGTAGATTAGTCCAGCAGAAGCATGTGTGTGTGTGTGTGTATGTCCTCGGAAGAATTGTACCAGGAAGTGGAGGGGCCAACCAACAGGTGCTGCCCAGCCATCAGCTGCTGCCTGACCAGGGGTCTAGGCAGGCCCTTCAGGCCGGGTACATGTCTCGACATGTAGCTTGGTCTGGCTGCAACATGCTTGAACTTGTCTTCCAAAGATGGGGGCTGGGAAGTGGTTGGGGGTGGTGATGGGTTCAAGGAGAGGGGCCTAGGCAGACCTTGAGCATGTCTGGACTTGCCCTAGTGAGATGGGGCAGGGCAGGTGGCCAAGCAGGTGGGTGGGGTGGTGGTGGGTTCAAGGAGGGGGCAGACATCCATCAAAATACCCTTGACAGTTTCCTGGGGCCCAAACAGTTGGATGGGATGGGGTCAAGAAAGGGTCAGACATCCATCACAATGCTCTTGACAGAAAGGAGAACCAATCAGCTGGAGGGGCGGGGTCACATCATTCAAATCCACCAATCAGGTGGAAGGGGCAGGTCTTCCTGTCATCAATCAAAAGGGGCGGGACTTAAGGGCATCAATCAAATTTGAATTGACAGTTTGACAGAAGGTGCATAGCTAATACTACTCATACTGTATGTATAGAGATGTCACAACACGGCAGGATGTCACGTTTACACCTAGTAAAGATAATTCATAAAAGGTTACATTTGGACCAAATTAGTCTTTTTGAATCTCTTTTCATCTCCAATAAGCTGATCATGCTGTCCTCTATCATGGAACCCTTCTGGTCTTTGTCTTTCACCTTAGATGTTGAGAAAGTTTAACGTTTACATTTTCTATGGTCAGTTTTTCATTGCAGGATTTTTGATAATTTACTTTTTCTTTTTTTTTATAAACACGATTCAAAGCTTTACTCCCCAGTCTGAATAAGTCAAATGCTGTCCTTATACTGAGAGGATTGTGCTCCAGATGTCCCCTCTCCCTACTCTTGTCAGCGCTGTCCCTTGAGTCTTTGGCAGTAGCTGGCCATTGATTCCTCATGTCTGAAATTTGTTCCACAACAAAAGCACTGATTTTCATTAATTGGAATGAAAAGTTTTTTCTCTTTTCTCTTTTCATGACACTTATAATGCTCTATTCTTATGTTTGTCTGTTAATGACTTTTCTGCCTTACTCCGCGCTGTCCTTGCAACGCTGCCGCAGAGAGTTTAAACAACTCGGCACATCCACATAAAAAACAATAGGGGTGAGCGAGCTTTCTTGAAGGCTTTTACTGGACGTACTTCATTGTAAACTGAAATATATACAAAAGAAACATACAGGCATCTACAGGTGTACAATCAAAGACAATAAAGAATGATTTATATAGCTGACAGTGTACATTAAACAATGAAGCTTTAAAAGACACTTATAAGGCGAGTGATTTCCACGGTTGGATCAGGACAAAGAGAAGCACGTAGACAGAGGTTCAAATTGCTGCATACCACAACTAACCAGACCTACTGGTTTATATACCTTAAAGATACACTTCATACGTGACCGAAACGAGATAAAAGGGGTGCCTACGTGAGACACATGGGGTGTATTGTATTCAAATGTTTATTATGGGACCTACGTGATTTACGTGAGTTTCATAGACTTTTATAGCACCACTGTGAGTGTGGGACGTGACTGACTAGTGTGTTAATAAATGACAAGATGAAGCGGGAGCACAGCTCAACAAATAGCTAACAGCTAACAACAGGTGGGGCAGAACAATGGCAAATATGTTTGGAGATTTTTAAGGTAAGAGAGGGAGATACTTCAAGGTAAGGAAGTTATGTTCACTGATCATGGTGCTGGAGAGCATTGCCTATTGACTCAAATACTCCAAGCATATGACAGTAAAGACTCTTAATCCTAAACCTATAACAATGGCTGGAACCTCTTGAGGCCTGTATATACACTGCACAGCTCCTCTCTGTGCCCATGGGGTGACCGGTCCACTTGTTCTCCAGTTGAATTCTTCTTGAACCTCCTTCTCCTCCTTCACACCCACTCTGGACTCTCTTCCTCCCTGCCATGTGACCTCTTGACACTCATCCTCTCTCCTCTCCATGCTCAACTAGCAGCTGTCAGTATCATCCAAGTTTCTGGATATATTTAAAAAAGAGTTTGACAAACAAATTCTTTAGAGTTTTCCCTGTAAGGATATTCAGTGTCTTTTTAGTTAACTACTTTTGTAGTGTTTTGGCTTGAGCTGAGGATGTTAATGAATTTAATTTTGTTCTTAATCTGCTGGTCCATCCATTTTCCTATTCCTCAGTTCTGTGTTCTCTTTAAGCACAACATTCTACTGTTTACATGACATTGGTACGCACTGAGGTGCACTTAGCATTAGGTGGCATCACTCTGTGTTGGTTTCAAGTTTCTATTTGTTTTGAGAGAAGGTCTTGGCCTGCAACATGTGCTGTATTGAAAACTAAACCACAACCCCAAGAGGTTTAGACTGATGACAATTGAAGCCAAAGAAACAAAACATAAGCTGATATCTGCCAGTGCCATATATGTGTGTGTGTGTGTGTGTGGTGGGATTTAAGTTTACTTTTTCCAAAGCCATTTATCCTCCAACAAGAAACAATAAGGAAAGAAATTGATGGAAATACACTCATGATGTGTTTTCTGCTTTTACAGTCGACAGTTTGAAGGAAGAGCTCCAACAAGAACTGCTGGATGACCTGCAATACTAACATAAGTTGGTAAGAAAATGTGGGCTACTGTGTTATCGTAGTATTTCCCTCTACTTACCCTTTACCTGTTTCCTCAAGGGTAAATGTTCTCGTCAAGTTCGTTATCGGGTTGGTCTACTGTTGCACTTCAAGATGAACACACACACACACACATAGATAAACACAAACACAGACCCTAACCACAACAGTGCCCTATGAATGACACACACATGCTGATTAACCCTTAGCACTTTAAACCACACAAGTGCTTTAGGAATAACACAGCCTGTGACTCAGCACTACAAGAGACTTACTTATTATCGGCACGAACAACATACGATGTTTTAGTGATATCTCAGACCTAAATATTACTTTTGGTCTACAAGAATACATTTAAACATACAAAGACTCAGCACTCTTGACTATATGCCATTTATCAGCCAAGAAAACCTTCTTTATCGTATTGTCCCTAACTATTGAGTAGCGTCCTCACTCTCAGCCTTATAAATCTCGCAGCACAGAAATAATAGCAAAAATCCGGCTGTCACCAGGTGCTCAAAGAAATCTAACTTATTACTTCAATCACTCTAGACATTAAGACAAAGCATAGAAAGTTAAAAGCAGCATGTAATTTATTACAAGAATAATAATAATACCACTGGAACAAAGAATAATAGAAAATAGGTACTGATAGGAAAGTCTGAATATATATAGTCTTTAGAAAAAGCTTACGAAAAAAGGTAGAGATGACAGGAATGAATCTCCCAGGCAGGCGTTTGATTTAGCAATCGATGTTCATGATGCCTTTTTGACGACCAGTGCCGTCTTCATCCGTTCCTCTTCTTCTTCTCCTTCTTCTTTTTCTTGCCTTCTGTCTCAAACCAAGGCATTTTGATTATGAAAATATCATGCCTTGGTTTCACAACACATGCACCTGATTGGCTGGCTGTCAAAATGATTGATGAATTAATTCCTCAGGTAATAAAGTTCTTTGATATTGCCTCAGTTTCCTTTCACAGGCCATAAACCCAATTATCATCCCAGATGTCCATCCATAAAGTAATCAATAGCATTAGGTATCAGCTCAGCATCCTTTTTCAGGCTGTAAACCAAATTAGCACTAAGCTATGAACAAGTGTTATAAAAGTAAGGTGTAAGGGCAGAAAACCTGCTTTGATTTGTCTTAGTTTATCTGTTGTCTTGTCTCGAACAAAATATAATGGAAACCAAAATGTACAGATTTTATACACCATAACACTATTGTTTTATCTTGGTAGAGTAATATATATATTGCTCTACTTTCCCCAATTGTATTATTACTATGCAGCCTTAGAATGCCTGATCTCACAGACTTACCACTGTTTATAAGGTATTATTCTATATAACTTATCCCCACCTTCCCTTCTATATCTATAACCTCAGGCAATTAGATGTAGTAAAAAGACAAGCAGGAGTTAAGTTACACATACAATAATGTATTACTGATAATATTCATAAATAATAACAAAATGCAAAGTACATTTGAATATTGGCAGCCATACAACCTGATTAAATGGTGATGTGTAGCTCAGGTGGCACACAGACTTGTAGTTACTTATAATGTCTCTAGTTAAGGCATCATTGGTGCTCAGCTTTTAGCCACATGTCTGTTCAATATGGCTGCTGAGCTGTGCTCTTCATTGTGTCTTCTTCAGTTGTTAGCAAGAGAAAGATACTTCTACATCATCACAGGTTAGCAAGAGAGATGCTTTGTCATCATATGTTGGTTAGAGAGAGAGAATGTGGTTGAGCAAGCAAATTTATAGGTTTTCTGTCCAACTCCCTACAGCCAATAGGATATCATGGTACTTAAAGGCCTCTGAGACAAGCCAATTCCAAACAGCCATATCTCGGACCAATGGGGAAAATAGTACATCTTAACACCTGCAACCCCCCCCAAGACCATATGTTAAGCTAACCTGGCTTTATGTGGGGGATGGGAGAAAGACTTTAGCAAAGAAACACTCGCCAAGCTGGTTTAAGACACATCCCCAAATCCTGTCGTAAAATTACAAAGGAAAGTCGTAAACTTGAGGGGGGGCAAACACGAATGCCTCTCACCCATGTAACACTAAATTACATTGCTTCGCTTAAATTACAAATAAAGACATACAAAACATTTATCAAGTTGTATGCAAAATCTTACATCACAACAGCTACAGATACAAAAAACAAATTATGAATAATAATATTCTGGACGCTTCTCTGAGGCATAAAAATATTAACAGATCCATCGGTGTGATGGAGACGGGGTGTTCCGCTCTTCATTAGTTTATCTTGTTTGCTTCCTGCCACTGCAGAACATCATCAAAGTTGTGTTTAACTTTAGTTTAGTTAAAGGTGTCTCCACCTAATTAGGATCAGCGTCCTAAATGAAGTCATGAATATTTCAAAGCCTCCCCAGCTCTCATGGCGATTTGCGTCTATGAAGGCTAAAATCACAGCAGGTATTCCAAAGTCACATATGAATGTTGTAGTCCTGTGGTCTCCTTCTACTGATTTGATCAGCTTCTTCTTTGTTTTTTAGCCCAAAGGGACCAATCCGGAAAAGAAAATTAAAAAAAAAAAATGTCATTGCTTAAAATAAAATAAACTGAAATGCATTTAACTGATTGGCTCTTTGTCGACATGTTGAAGTTTTTGTTTTTCAAGTATATGTTTTATTTGATTTATTTTGTTACATTCATTACACAGAAACTATCATATTGTACAGATTGATCTCAAGAATGACTTCTAGGCTGACCTGTCAAAAAAGGGGATTGGAGTAATCGGCAGGATTCACATGTTGTCAATGCTTTATCTCAAATTCTTATTTACGTTCCTTTGAAGCACAATTACTGATATGTGAGTGATGAAGGACGCTCTCCACTAAGGTCGTCCAGTTCTAGGTGTCATGCTTCACACTATTTTCCTTTTCTAACTAATTTCTTAGCATTTTTATTTATTTTTCAAGCAGATATATTTTTATTATTTTTGAAATTACATTCTGTATTGGTTTCTATATGCTTTGCTGGTTATTTTATTTAGAGGTGTATTATGACATCTCACCCCACCTATATAAGATGGTGGTAGGTTTACCTTGCATTGTAGCTTTAGGATATTTTTAAACAAACCCTGTGCTTTGCACAGGTTTATCACCCACTGTGAGTGTAAGGAAACTTGACATTTGATCAGAAAGTAATTTTAACTTTATTTAATAAAGGCCAAGTAGAATAATGTAAAAATGTCCCTAGACATAGGCCCAGGAAATCAGAACATTAGAACAACGTGAGAATGGAAGATTTGGCCCAAAACAATATTTTTTGTCTACAATAAATTTTCCATACAAAGGCTGTAACTCAAAGTGTTTTACCAGAAAAAATTAAAAAGAGAAACATTAAAGTGAAAATATTAAAAATTATCTAGAATAACAAAGATACAGAATTGTATGGTCACATGGCCAGGCAGGATGCGAGAAGTCTCCAGAATATATGGGAACCAATAGCTGCAAACATTCCTCCTGGAGAGGAATGCCATGAGCTTTTGAAGAACAACAGTCATCATGGCCACTTCTTCGGCAGTAAGTTTTTGGAGTAAACAGGCAGTTGAATTGTCACAAGAAAGAACAGTGATGGAAGTGCCAAGGGTTAAAACACCAAATTGAGGATAAATCAAAGTAGCCACAATCTGTCCTTTGGTAAGGACTCTCCTGGTCTCCTGTCGGGAAAATATTTGATGAACAGTCACATGAGTAACAACATGAGCAATATAACAAGAGCCACACTATCATTGGTGGGTATCCAGGAATATGCATTTTGACCACACACAAAATACAGTAAGTTCCATTGAGGGCCACTAGAGCTTTAGGAAGAGTCACTTGCAGAACAGGTTTAGGATTAATGTCCCAACCTTCATAAAATTTGGCAGGATGACACAGCACACTTGCATTACTCAGTTTAGAACAAGTACTTTAGATTGGCAAGGAAGTACCACAGTCTTCTTCAGTAACACACCTTTAAGGGGCACAATCATAGCACTGTGACCAATCCCATAAATGTAATGGCATTTTGTATATCAACCCTCCAGTGTGGGCCGCTAAACAGTTTCTAAAAAGACAAATCTTCCCCTTATGTTAAGAGCCAATACAGAAATGGGGGATTCCATCTGGAGCAACATGACATCACTCAATATTGTTAAGAGTAGGTATAAAAAGTGGTGTTGTGATGTGAAATTTTGAATACAAGTTGATAAATATTTTGTATGTCTTTATTTGTAACGTAGAACAAAGCAAATGTAATATTATAGATAATAACAGCAATGGTTTGATGGTTTAAGAACCCCTTCCCCCTTTTAGGAATGAGTCTCTTTGTAATTTTACGACAGGGTTGGGGTGAAGTGCCTCAAACAAGTTTGGCTAATATTTCTCTGCAGGACTCCCAGTCAATCACCATAGGAAAGCCAGGCTGCCTAACTGCCAAGCTATACCTTAACACCTACAGTAGTTTGGAGGGCAGACATGAAGATGTTCTCTGCCTCATTGGTCTGAAGTATGGCTTTTTGGAACTGGCTTGTATCAGAAGCCTTTAAGTACCACAACACCCTATTGGCTGTAGGGATTGGACAGAAAACCCATGAGTTTGCTTGCTTTACCTCATCCTCTCTCTCTCTTATCAAACTGATGAAGAAGCATCTCACACACACCATGAACTGAAAAGGACACAATGAAGAGCACAGCTCGGCAGCCATATTGAGACAGGCATGCGGCCTGTCCTTAAGAAAGCTGACCACAAATGATGCCTTAACTCGGGACATTTTAAGTAACTAACAAGTCTGTGTGCCGCCTGAACTACACATCACCATTTATCAGGTTGTATGGTTGCCAAAATTCAAATGAACTTTGCATATTCTTATTATTTATGAATATTATCAATAATATATTATTTAAATTGTAACTTAACTCCTGTTTGTCTTTTACTACACCTAATTGCCTGAGGTTATAGATGTAGAAGGGAAGGTGAGGAGAACTTATATGGTACAATACCTCATAAATAGTGGTACGTCTGTGACATTTGAGGCATTCTGACAAAGGCTACACATTAATAATACAAAAGGGGGATGTAGAGTAATATATTTCTCTACCAAGACAAAACAGATAGAATTTACCTGAATGTGGAAAGCCAGTACAAACCCAATAGGGATATGACAGAGAAGGCAAAATAAGTATTAATACTATCTGCACCATGAGTGTATTCATGCTCATCCGCAGTGAGAGGTCTCTTTTATTGAGGCAATAGAGATACATGCTTTATATGGATTTGTAAAATGAAGGATATTAGTGAAATTCAGGAACTTATCTGGGCATCTGTAATCTGTGAAGTCCTTTAAGAGATGCTTAGCCACAGCTGTTGAAGCAGCTTTCCTACAAGGAAAAGCTTCTTCTTCATTTGGCTGCTCCTGTTGGGGGTTGCCACAGAGGATCATCTTTTACCATATCTTCCAGTCCTCCTCATCACTGTTACACCCCCCACCTGCATGTCCTCTCTCATCACATCCATAAACCTTCTCTTAGGCCTTTCTCTTTTCTTCTTGCCTGGTACCTCTCTCCCTAGCATCCTTTTTCCAATATACTCAGCATCTCTCCTCTGTACATGTCCAAACCAACGGAATCTCATCTCTCTGACTTAGTCTCCCAACCGTCCAACCTGAGCTGACCCTCTACTGTACTCATTTCTAATCCATCCATTTCTAGTTGATCCTCGTCACACCCAATGCAGATCTTAGCATCTTTAACTCTATTTCCAGCTCTGTCTCCTGCTTTTTGGTCATTGCAACCATCTCCAACCCATATAACATAGCTGGTCTCACTACCGTCCTGTAGACCTTCCCTTTCACTCTTACTAGTACCCATCTGTCAAAAATCACGACTAACATTCTTCTCCACCCATTTCACCCTGCCTTCACTCTCTTTGTCACCTCTCTTCCACAATTCCCATTACTTTGTACTTTTGATCCCAAGTATTTAAACTCATCCAACTTCACCTACTCTACTCCCTGCATCCAACCCATTCTAGTGACCTCCCTCTCATTTACACACATGTATTCTGTCTTGTTCCTACTGACCTTCATTCCTCTCCTCTCTAGAACAGATCTCCACCTCTCCAGGGTCTCCTCAACATGCTCCCTACTATCGCTACAGATCACAATGTCATCTGAAAACATTACAGTCCACGGAAATTCCTGTCTAATCTCATCTGTCAAACTGTCCATCAAAATTGCAAATAAGAAAGGGCTCAGAGCCAATCCTTGATATAATCCCACCTCCACCTTGAATGCATCTGTCACTTCTACCACAGACCTCAACACTGTCACACTTCCCTCGTACATATTCTGTACAACTCCACCATACTTCTCTGCCACTCCCGACTTCCTCATACAATACCACAACTCCTCTCAAGGCACCCTGTCATATGCTTTCTCTAGGTCCACAGAGACGCAATGTAACTACTTCTCGCCTTCTCTATACTTTTCCATCAACATCCTCAGAACAAACATCGCAACTCTGGTGCTCTTTCTTGGCATGAAACCATCCTGGTGCTCAATAATCATCACCTCACTTCTTAACTGAGCTTCCACTACTCTTTCCCATAACTTCATGCTGTGGTTCATCAATTTTATCCCCCTGTAGTTATTACGGTCCTGCACATTCCCCTTATTCTTAAATATCAGCACCAGTACACTTCTTCTCCACTCCTCAGGCATCCACTCACTTTCCAAGATTCCATTAAATAATCTTGTTAAAAACTCCACTGCCATCTCTCCTAAACACCTCTATGCTTCCATAGGTATGTCATCTGGACCAACAGCCTTTCCATTTTTCATCCTCTTCAAAGCTGTCCTTACTTCCTCCTTGGTAATCCGTTGCACTTCCTGATTCACTATCTCCACATCATCCAACCTCTTCTCTCTCTCGTTCTCTTCATTCATCAGCCTCTCAAAGTACTTTTTCCATCTGCTCAACACACTCTCCTTACTTGTGAGTATGTTTCCATCTTTATCTTTTATCACCCTAACCTGCGCATATCTTTCCTAGCTCGGTTCCTCTGTTTAGCCCACCGGTCCTTTTCTCTCTCCTTAGTGTCCAACCTCTCATACAATTCATCATACGCCTTTTCTTTTGCCGTCACCGCCTCTCTATTCACCTAATGCCTTATCTCCTTGTACTGTTGTCTACTTTCTGCATCTCTCTGACTATCCCACTTTTTTGCTGTCATCTTCTTCTGTATACTCTCCTGTATTTCCTCATTCCACCACCAGGATTCCTTTTCCTTTTAAGTTTTGCTCTTGGAATTCTAAGGAGACACTCATTTGAGGAGCTGAGGTTACGATTTGGAATATAAGGTGTCAGACACTCCAATATATAAGATGGGGCGAGATTATTTAAGGCTTTATAAACCATAAGCAGAATTTTAAAGTCAATCCTGAATGACACAGGTAACCAGTGTAGTGACATCAAAACTGGAGAGATGTGCTCAGATTTTCTTTTCCTAGTTAGGATTCTAGCAGCTGCATTCTGCACTCATTTGCAAAAGATTTATGTCTTTTTTGGGTAGTCCTGAGAGGAGTGCGTTACAGTAATCTAGTCGACTGAAAACAAATGCGTGAACTAATTTCTCAGCATCTTTCAAAGATATAAGAGGTCTAACTTTTGCTATGTTTCTTAAGTGAAAAAATGCTGTCCTAGTGATCTGATTAATATGCGATTTAAAATTCAGGTTACAGTCAACAGTTACCCCTAAGTTTTTTACTTCCGTCTTGACATTTAATCCTAATGCATCAAGTTTATTTCTGATAACCTCATTGAATCCATTATTGCCAATCACTAAAATTTCAGTTTTCTCTTTATTTAGCTTGAGAAAATTACTATTCATCCATTCAGAAATACCAGTAAGACATTGTGCTAGTGAATCAAGAGAGTCGGAGTCATCAGGTGCTATTGATAAGTACAGCTGTGTGCCATCAGCATAGCTGTGGTAGCTCACGTTGTGCCCTGAGATAATCTGACCTAACGGAAGCATGTAGATTGAGAAGAGCAGCGGACCCAGGATAGAGCCTTGTGGAACACCATATCGGATATCATGTGTCTTCGAGTTGTAATTAACACAACTAACAAAGAATTTTCTACCTGCCATGTAGGATTCAAACCAATTTAAGACACTGCCAGAGAGGCCCACCCATTGAATAAGGCGATTTCTAAGAATGTTGTGGTGCTCACCTCCTCCCGTCTTGATGTCATTCCAACTGTGTATCTTTAGAGAGACTTTTGATGTTATTGTTGACTCACCATTGTTACTGTCCTTGCATCTTTAAAACATGCAGTGGTCCACCCTGTATTTAAAAAGATTCTTTCTTTAGTAATTTCTGTCTTGTTTTTAAATTGTGATTCCTCTCTAAATTCTTGAAAAGTTTGTTTTTTCTCATTTGCTGCTTTTCCTTGGTAACGATAATCTAATGGAGTCACTCCAGTCAAGTTTAGACCTTTTCAAAGTATTGAGTCTGGTCTTTTGAAGGTCACCAAAGACAACAGATACCAAATAGACAATCAAAGATGGACAATCAGACAAGTGGACAAGGAGCCAGCTAGTCTGCAGCATTACATTTCTTTTTATTTTAAATTAATGAACATTCCTTGACTTCTTCTTTCTTGGTAATGATTGATATGGTTGGTCCTTTTGGCCTACAAGAGAAGGAGACAACTGGCCAAATGAGTAAAAGGAGTTCAAGCCCTGAACTTTCATAGATGACTTTTTAGACTCTGATGTGAGTTCTGTGATCTCGTGAATTAACAGAAAGGAGAGGAGAGTGAAAGGTGAGGAGAGTGAAGGCCTTCAGCAGCGTCTGATCAAATAGCTGGTTGAGTCAAATACAGGGAGGAGTGTAAAATGATGATCCTAAAAAGGTCTCACCATTATATTTAATTTAAACATAACTTTTATTGCTATTAAAATAAGAGGAAACTAAAACTAAATGATACGTTTTCAAGTATAGGACACCCTCTCCCCTTCACCTGATGCCACACCTTTAGGATCAATAAATGTTTTTAAGTCTGCAAACAAATGAATCCTCCCTCCATTCAGCCAGACATTTACCTCTGTAGCCCACACATGCTTACCAACTTAGTGAACTCCTGAAATGTCATCCTCTAGATCCTCTTACTTCTACTGGAATTCTTTCATGAACCCTGAAGGAGTAAACATAGGTGACAGATCAGGAGTGCATTTCCATCCCTGTCCTTCTCTGCTCTTCTTTCTAGTTGTATGACAGCTGGCCTAGTAGACAATACATTTTGTTCTAACCACATAATGCAGCACATTCTACAGGCCTGGACCAAATGTTGTGTCCACCATAGAAGACTCCTACCTGGTCCTAAATCCTCTGGGTGTAAACACCCCTTAAAGAGCAGGCTGCCATTAAAGCTTCATCCCATCAGACCTCACTTACCTGCTTGCTGTGCCCATCACAGTATGGAGGCTCAGGTCGTCTCCATCAGCGCTCATGGCTCTCCACACACACACATTTAATGGACTTTAGATGTTCAGCTGTCCTCTCATTGTCATATTGTATGTTGAAGGTTTGGAGATAGCACTGAATTTATAATGATGAAATGAGAAAAGTCTTTTTTGTGGAAAAAAGTCAAAGTGATAGAAACTAAAGTAGGAGTAAAGGGAGGGAGACAGAAACATTGTATAATAACACAACCACTGATTCCAAGGAAGTGAAGAAAGGCACCTGGAAACAAGAATCATTACTTGTAAGAAACAACCAGGATAATGACACAAGAAAGTAGAAGGCATCTTAAATACCTCTGAAAAGTTCACGTTGGAAGTCACAAACATGCCATGGAGACACCTTAGAGAAGTTTCCTTAGAGAATCTTTGGTCTCTACCTGCTTCACAGGATCAATGATTATCTCTGTGCCTCAGAAAGCCACAGAAGATTATCTGTGTGACTCCAGGCTGGTGGTCTCCAGTGGTGATGAAGGGTCCTGACAGATCAGTGCTGGGGCACATTCAGTAGAACATTCCAGAGAGTCCTGATCTTCTCCAGTTTGCATATTGTCACAACTGCTCCCCAGAGAATGTCATATCTCTTGCTCTTCATACCACCCTGGCACATACTGATAATTATTATTCCTTATTATTTGGATGACACCTTTAAACACCTTACAATATTTAAGATATCGTTGGTCACATTTCTTTTGGTTTTCCCAATTGCAGTGAAAGCAGGTGAAGTGACTTGCTCGTGGACACAAAGTGTCAGCAGCAAGAATTGAACTCACAGCCTTAGAGATTGAAGTCTTGACCGCTATGCCACACTGTCTACAAGCTGTTATGGTAGACAACCAAATCCCTCCATTTAGGACTTGATGCCACTGCAGTTGGCTTCTGGACCTTCTAACCAGCAGACCTCAGTTTGTGTGACTGGCTGCGTCATGTCCTCCATGCTGGCTCTCCACAATGTATTGTGCTGAGATATAAACTGGTCAGGTTTGAGCCGAGTAAAGATGTATGTGATGTGAATGAGATGGTGAATAGATGAGAGGGTCCAGGATCAATGATAGGGCATGTTAGTTAAGGGGTACAGTACGTGTGTCTGTGTGTACATGTGGGGTCCTTCTTACAGCTGGGTCTGGTTAAAGAGCTTTGGCTCTGTGAGAATTCGGACACAGAAGGTCATATCAATTTGATGACAACTGATATTAAGTAAGGAGATGTAATCAGGCTAATCAGAGACAGTTCAACATCAGGAGAAGAGACCCTGGAAGCCCCCTTAACACAAGTCAGAGTGGACACCTCTCACCAAATCATCCCACCAACATTCAGAACAGTTCGGAGACAAGTGATGTGGTACTATGCCAGTGTTGAGAGGGGGACATGAGGTTAGATCAGCAAGTGATGCATTTCTAGCCAGGAACAACGTTCATTTGGATTTATTTTATAAAAGTTGGGAGGATTAGAAAAACAAACACCAGACATGTAGAGAAAATATTATGGGAAAGAACTTGAAGGTGACAGCACTACCCTGAATTCTGTTTAGCCTGGAGTGGAGGAGGGCCATCTGGAGGACCACTGACATCACTTTCAGCAGGAGCAGCAGTCAGTCCACACCTGAGACTTCCACTCCGCTACTTAAAGACTCTGATTACAAAGACACCTCATCATTTATGGCCTCACAAGGACCTGCACACAAAAGACTGAAGTCTTGGTGTTGAGTATTTGGCAAGTGAAGTCAAGTCAAATTGTATTTCTAGAGCACATTGAAAAACAACAGAAGTTGAAAAAAGTGCTGTACAGCTTAACCATAGATACATCAAATACATACAGTATATCCATCCATCCATCCATCCATCCTCTTCCGCTTATCTGAGATCGGGTCACGGGGACAGCAGCTTGAGCAGAGATACCCAGACTTCCCTCTCCTTGGCCACTTCTTCTAGCTCTTCTGGGGGAATCCCAAGGTGTTCCCAGGCCAGCCGAGAGACATAGTCCCTCCAGCATGTCCTGGGTCTTCCCAGGGGCCTCCTCCTGGTTGGACGTGCACAGAAAACCTCACCAGGGAGGCATCCAGGAGGCATCCTGATCAGATGCCCGAGGCACCTCATCTGACTCCTCTCGATGCGGAGGAGCAGCAGCTCTACTCTGACCCCTTCCCGGATGACCGAGCTTCTCATCCTATCCTTAAGTGAAAACCCAGACACCCTGTGGTGGAAACTCATTTCAGCCACTTGTATTCGCGATCTCGTTCTTTTGGTCAATACCCATAGCTCATGACCATAGGTGAGGGTAGGAACATAGATCGACTAGTAAATTGAGCTCTTTTTTCACCACGACAGACCGATGCAGAGCCCTCATCACTGCAGATGCCACACCGATCCGCCTGTCGACCTCACGGTCCATTCTTCCCTCACTCGTGAACAAGACCCCGAGATACTTGAACTCCTCCACTTGGGGCAGGATCTCGCCTCCAACCCTGAGAGGGCACTCCACCCTTTTCCGGCTGAGGACCATAGTCTCGGATTTCGAGGTGCTGATTCCCATCGAAGCCGCTTCACACTCAGCTGCGAACCGATCCAGAGAGAGCTGAAGATCACGGCCTGATGAAGCAAACAGGACAACATCATCTGCAAAAAGCAGTGACCCAATCCTGAGTCCACCAAACCGCACCCCTTCAACACCCTGGCTGCGCCTAGAAATTCTGTCCATAAAAGTTATGAACAGAATCGGTGACAAAGGGCAGCCCTGGCGGAGTCCAACTCTCACTGGTAATGGGTTTGACTTACTGCCGGCAATGCGGACCAAGCTCTGACAACGATTGTACAAGGACCGAACAGCTCCTATTAGGGGGTCCGGTACCCCATACTCTCGGAGTACCCCCACAGCATTCCCTGAGGGACATGGTCGAACGCCTTTTCCAAGTCAACAAAACACATGTAGACTGGTTGGGCAAACTCCCATGCACCCTCCAGGACCCTGCTAAGGGTGTAGAGCTGTTCCACTGTTCCGCAACTAGGACGAAAACCATACTGTTTCTCCTGAATCCGAGGTTCAAGTATCTTACCGAACCTTCCTCTCCAGGACCCCCGAATAGACTTTTCTAGGGAGGCTGAGGAGTGTGATCCCTCTGAAGTTGGAACACACCCTCCGGCCCCCCTTCTTAAAGAGGTGGACCACCACCCCGGTCTGCCAATCCAGAGGCACTGTCCCCGATGTCCATGCGATGTTGCAGAGGTGTGTCAACCAAGACAATCCTACAACATCCAGAGCCTTGAGGAACTCCGGGCGTATCTCATCCACCTTGCCACCAAGGAGTTTTTTGACCACCTCGGTGACCTCAGTCCCAGAGATGGGGGAGCCCACCTCAGAGTCCCCAGGCTCTGCTTCCTCATTGGAAGGCATGTTAGTGGGATTGAGGAGGTCTTCGAAGTACTCTCCCCACCGACCCACAACGTCCTGAGTCGATTTTAGCAGAGCACCATCCCCACCATATACGGCGTTGACACTGCACTGCTTCCCTCTCCTGAGACTCTGGACGGCGGACCAGAATCTCCTCGAAGCCGTCCGAAAGTCGTTCTCCATGGCCTACCCAAACTCCTCCCATGCCCGAGTTTTTGCCTCTGCAACCACTGAAGCTGCATTCCGCTTGGCCTGCCAGTACCTTTCAGCTGCCTCCAGAATCCCACAGGACAAAAGGGTTCCGTAGGACTTTCTCTTCAGCTTGACGGCATCCCTCACCGTCGGTGTCAAGAAACGGGTTTGGGGATTGCCGCCTCGACAGGCACTGACCACCTTACGGCCACAGCTCCGGTTATCTGCCTCAACAATAGAGGCACAGAACATGGCCCATTTGGACTCAATGTCCCCCACCTCCTTCGGTACGTGGTCGAAGTTCTGCCGAAGGTGGGAGTTGAAGCTACTTTTGACAGGGGACTCTGCCAAATTTGGGCCTACCAGGCCTGACCGGTATCCTCCCCCACCATCGAAGCCAACTCACCACCAGGTGGTGATCAGTTGACAGCTCCGGCCCTCTCTTCACTCGAGTGTCCAAGACATATGGCCGCAAGTCCGATGACACGATCATTAAACTGAGGCCTAGGGTGTCCTGGTGCCAAGTGCACATATGAACACCCATATGCTTGATCATGGTGTTTGTTATGGACAATCCGTGATAAGCACAGAAGTCCAATAACAAAACACCGGGGGGGCCATTCCTCCCAATCACGCCCTTCCAGGTCTCACTGTCATTGCCCACTTGAGCATTGAAGTCAACCAGCGGAACGAGGAAGTCCCCAGAAGGTATGCCCTCTAGCACCCCCTCCAGGGACTCCAAAAAGGGCGGGTACTCCAAACTGCTGTTCGGCGCATACGCACAAACAACAGTCAGGACCCTTCCCCCCACTCAATGGCGGAGGGAGGCTACCCTTTTGTCCACCGAGGTAAACCCCAATGAACAGTCTCCAAGTCGGGGGGCAATAAGTATGCCCGCTCAGCGCCTCTCACCGGGGGCAACTCCAGAGTGGTAGAGAGTCCAGCCCCTCTCAAGGAGATTGGTTCCAGAGTCCAAGCTGTGCGTCGAGGTGAGTCCGACTATATCTAGCCGGAACCTCTCGACCTCGCGCACTAGCTCAGGCTCCTTCCTCTTCAGAGAGGTGACATTCCACATCCAAAGAGCCAGCTTCTGTAGCCGAGGATTGGACCGCCAAGGTCCCCGCCTTCGGCCACCACCCAACTCACACTGCACCTGACCTCCTTGGCCCCTCCCATAGGTGGTGAGCCCATGGGAAGGGGGACCCATGTTGCCTCTTCGGGCTGTGCTTGGCCGAGCCCCATGGGTACAGGCCCGGCCACCAGGTGCTCGGCATCGAGCCCCACCTCCAGGCCTGGCTGCAGAGGGGGGCCCCGGTGACTCACGTCCGGGCGAGGGAAAATGTTGTCAAAGTTTTCATTCCTCATATAAGGTTTGTTGAACCGCTCTTTGTCTCATCCCTCACCTAGGACCAGTTTGCCTTGGGTGACCCTACCAGGGGCATAAAGCCCTGGACAACAGAGGTCCTAGGACCATTGGGACACACAAACCCCTCCACCACGATAAGGTGGTGGTTCGAGGAGGGGACATACAGTATATACAATAAATAAACCTCATATACAAAGGTCGACTAATACAAAGCTGAGAGGCAGCTACAGCAAACGCAAGGGCCCCTCTAAGCTTAAGTGTAGAACTGAGCACAACAAAGAAGTCCTGGTCAGAGGACCTCTGAGATCATGAAGGAGAATAAGGATGTAAGGAGTCAGTAAGATTAAAGGGGGCTAAGCCATTCAGGGACTTAAACCCAACAGTAAAATATTAAACTCAGCCCTGTAGTGAACAGGAAGCCAGTGCAGAGACGCTAAGACTGGGGTGATGGGATTCTGTTTTTGTGTCCCTTTTGGAAGCCTGGCAGCAACGTACTGGGTGAGCTGAAGATGAGCAAACTGCTGACCGATTAACTCCAATGTGTGTCAAGCCGAGAAGAGACAAATACATGAATTGGTGCATCAAAATCATCTACAGAAAGAAACCTAATTTAAGAAAGCCTCAGCTAATACCCTGAGCTGATAGAACAGACTTTAACAATGGAGTTCATTTGTTTATCAAACTTGAGGATATTATTAATGACCTAAGCCATTGCAAATCAATTCCTAGTGTACCCACAGATTGCTCAAGATGGATGATGAGGATGCCATGATCAGCAGTATCAAATGCTGCAGTCAGATCTAACAGCAATAAGACGGCTGTATCCACAGAGTCACTTATTAAAAAGAGATTGTTTAGAATCCTTAGAAGTGCAAACTCCGTGCTGTGGTGTGTGTTAAAATTAGAATGAAATACAATTTTCATTTAAGAATGTTTGGAGCTGTAGAAAGACAAACTTCTCCATTATTTTAAAGTGAAGGGGCAACATGGAAATGGATCTGAAGTTTAACAAGTCTGTAAAGTTCAGATTTGCTTTTTTAATTAATGGCTGCACCACAGCATGTTTACAGAAGGCTGGGACTGAACCAGTCTGAAGACATCTGTTTATAATGGCCATAATGTAGGCCTGACCACTTCAGAAACATCTTTAAGAAGTTGTGGGATTAAGGTGACTGATTACGTCTGACAATAGATGGAGAGATACAGGCTCAAAGTGACGACAAATAGCTGTACACATAGGAGGGACAGACGGGTCACCAACAGAGGGTTTAATGTCAGATCTCATGTTAGCAATTTTATGAACAAAAAATTGGAGAAAATCCTCACAGACTGTTGTTGTCGTGTAAGGCCATTTAGGAACAGACAGGTGAAGAATACTGTTTATAATGTTAGGTTTATGACAATTATTTGAAATAATATCTGAAAAGTACTTTATCCTAGCAGATTTCACAACTTTCTGATAATTAGATGAACTGTTCTTTAAAATATCAAAGGACACCTGAACTTGTCTTTTTCCACTTGCGCTCTGCTCGCCTACATGCCCACCTCAGGGTGTGACTGGCATCATTTAATTATGACTCAGGTTTACATTTTGAGCACTTGACTTTAAACAGAACAACAGAGTCTAAAATGTTAGAACAAGTGTCATTAAACAGAGTGACAAGACCACCGGTGCTCAGCTGACGTGGGGGGAATCACATGGCATCCATAAAAGCCACAGAGAATTTACTAGTAATGGTGGAGTTCACTATGTGAGAGCAGCGAGTCTCAACACTAATGTTGATTGTTTGGCAAGTAAAGAAGCCTCAGTTATAGCGGGCATGTGATCAGATAAGCAAACACCACCGATATCACTGTTACAGATGAGTAAACTATACGATAAAACAACGACTAATGTGTATCCATGCTCATGTGCTGAGCCTCGCACAGACTGAACAAGGTTAAAAGAGTCAGTGAGGTTTAAAAAGTCTTTAACTAGGGGTTTACTCAGGCAGCACACATTAAAATTTCACAAAATTAAAAATCTGTTATAATTTGGTGTAATTTTTACCAGACATTCAGAGAACTCATGTATAAAATCCTTGTTAAATTTTGGAGGCCGATACACCTCGGCACAGAACACAGGACAGAGCGGCCCATTTCAAACAATTGTAATTTAAAGCTGGAGTAACTGTCAGTTTTCAGTTGGTGACAGTAATAACGGCTTTTAAATATTGTCACTAATCTACCCCCCTTAACAGCAGACTGTGGGGAACTAAAAAAATGAACATTCAGAGGGTACAAATTCAGTGAAAGCCGTTAACTCATAGGCAGGTAGCCATGTTTCAGTCACAAATCTAAAATCTAATCCTTGTGAGGTGAAGAAATCTTTTAAAATAAACGTTTTGTTAGCTAGGGATTTAGCACTTACTTGTTTAGCTATCTTCATTTGAATCAACTGAACGGACTGTTTGGGCACACAATCCAGATGACAAAGGTTCAGAGAATCCACTCCACCTCTGTGGAAATGTGGCGATCGCCAAGAAAGGAGCTGATCATGGCGACTTAAAACAACAGGCCAGATCCATTTATACAAATGTTCCAGGGAGCGCCATGAGATGAAAACATAAGCTGAACCTTAGTGAGGATCAATCACCAGAGAAGATGGTAGGTGAGATTTCAGCATCTACAAGTAGGCCTCCGCACTTTCCTCATCTTCTATGATGCTTCCTTCAGGACAATAGGCAGGACTTACGGAACGAGTTAGCCGGTACATCTAGCAGAAAAGATGGAGGGCGGGTACTCTGACTTGCATGATTGTAATTAAAGGTTTTGTCAATTGTCAATCTTATGTTTAAAAGCAATTGACAATTACAGACCATTAAAGAAAAGACTTTGTGAATTAAAAAAAGATGTAAACAGGGCAATCAAAAACCAAAATGAACGTATATGCAGACGGCACCATCTTAGGTTTAGCCAAGACATCTTTACAATGTGTATTTTTGATTTAATCGTCTGAAGTCCTATAGTAATCTGGACATTACATGGTGGTTCCACAACCCTTCATCATGTCTTGTTTTGATTCATTTATATCCAGTTAATCTTGTGAGAAGAAAAGGAAACTCATTTTAGGACATGTTTGATGTCTGCCATAGCATTACTGAAAAGTAATATAATATCATCAGCACAGAAAGAAATGACATGGAGAGACTTTGAAAGAAATAGAAAAATCTCATTATATTGATGTCCAGCTACAGACAAAGGCTCAAGGGAGAGTGCTAACAAGAGGGGTGAAAGTGGACATCTTTGACAAGATCCTCTCAGTATAACACATCAATATGATGTATGACCACTGAGGAAGGAGGACTAACTCATGTTAATAAAATATCTTTAAAACTCCTCCACAAAAAAACTCATTTTAGTTATCAAAAAAAAATTTTCAGCAACCAAAAACAAAAGTGTGGCAGGATATCTGAAGTGAGGTGCTGCCTTTATGGTGTGGAGCACTCACTCTAATCATCTGAGAACATTTAATATCATTTTTAATTAAAGTACCTTGGTACAGATGGGACAATTTATTAATTAAAAAGTACAATATTTATCACTCATGTCACATGAATTTTTTAGCACAATGTAAGACCCCTGCCATGATTCAGCAGTAAAGTGGTCTCATGTCCAAGACAGATGGTACTGAGGGCTAGCAATGAAGCATCTGACTTTCACAGCTAGACAGCTGATCTCAAAAAGCTCCTCAACATTTAGTCAGAATTCCCTCAAGTTCAGGGGTTTGCTGTTATTCATGGCAGGGAGTGTTAGATTTGAATATTTTAGAGGAATTTTGGCATCAACTAAAGAATCTACTTGCTTTATTTTTTACTGCAGGTCAAAATCAGAAACAAAGGAAATTATGTTTATAAGGGATGATAATCATTCTGATGAAAATAATAGCAGGACTAGGAACAAAATACAGTATATAGCATTGAACAAACCAGATAAATAAATAAAGAACAGTAAGATAATAAATTCAGAGAAAATCCTAACAGACAACATAATTGATGGTCTCACACACACACACACACACACACAGGTTACATGAGCATCTTGACATGAGAGGTAAACTGAGAGAAGGGTAATAAAGTCAAGTAGAGCTAAAAGCCTTCCTGAACAGATGAGTTATAAAAGAATTCATGGAGTCAGCTGACCTGATTAATTTCGGTAGGTCATCATTCCATAGTCTGTACGCTTTAGAGCTGAAGGCCCTGCTGTCACCCATGGAGTGTCGATTAGTGTGGGGCACAACAAGATTACCAGAATCAGAGGACCTTAGTAGGTGGGCAGGCACATAGTGATGAAGAAGGTCACTGATGTAGTTTGGCGCGAGGTTATTTAAGGCTTTGTAGGTTATTAGTAGGATTTTATATTCGATTCTGTAAGACACAGGGAGCCAGTGAAGACGGAGCAGGATGGCTGTGATGTGCTCTATGTTACGGAGGTGAAAGTAAGAAAGTTTCCTAATGTGATTTATGTGGGTGGAATAAGAGAGGGAGGAATCAAAAATGACACCAAGATTCTTTGCAGTAGAGGCAGGTCTGATGAGATCACAGTCAAGATGGACTTGGAAGGAGCTCATTTTATTAAGTTGCACTTTAGTCCCCATTTGAAGAAGTTCAGTTTTGTTGCAATTTAATTTTAAAGAGTTCTGCTCCATCCAGGTTTTAATTTCACTGAGGCAAGTTGTGAGCTGAGAAAACTCTCATGAAGTTGAACTTTTAACACTGAAATAGAGTTGAGTATCGTCTGCATAAAAAATGATAACCCAGTCCAAAGCTACGAATAATATGGCCAAGTGGAAGCATATAAACACAGAAGAGAAGAGAGCCAAGGACAGAGCCCTGAGGAGCGCCTTGTGTGACTGGCGCTGAGTCAGATAGGACTTGAACCAGTGGAGGGCAGTGCCAGAAATACCCAGCATGTTCTCCATTCTGGACAGTAGACTGTCATGTCTGACCAGAGTGTCAAATGCTGCACTGACGTCTAACAGAATTAATTTGCTGGTTTGTCCAGAGTCTGCTGCCATTAGCAAATCATTGGTTACCCGTAGCAGAGCAGTTTCACAGCTGTGCTGCACCCTGACACCAGACTGAAAGGGTTCCATCAAATTATCAGAAGTTAAGTAGTTAGTAAGTTGGGAAGCTACAACACGCTCAAGAACTTTTGACAGAAAAGGTAAGTGGGAAATTGGCTGAAAATTGTTAAGATCGTCCGCATCAAGACCAGACATTGGGGTTACAGAAGCGATTTTAAAAGTGAGCGGCACAGAGCCGGTGTAGAGTGTCGAGTTTATTATTGTAGTAATAGTTGGGATTATGGCATGAGGGAAGGATTTAAGAAGTGTGCTGGGCATGGGGTCCAGTACACAAGTTCTAGTTATTTCTATCTGCTTTGACTAAACATTATTCTCAGTTATTGATCAGCCTTGCCATGCGTAAGGTGTAGAGGGCACACGGTTTTAAACCAGGCCTTTTGTGCATTTTGTGTGTCAAGTAACATGAAAGACAAAGCACTTAATTGTACGTGCTGCGCCGTACGTTTAAAGCGTACAGAAGAAGTAAAGAATCTTTAAGTATAGAAACAACTAAAGTTTTACAAGAAAAGCTAAGTTTAGAGAAGATACATTATTTTCTAATTTTTTTGCCTTTTATTCTACGTGTGTAACAACTTTTTTCTTTATTCTTGTGTGGATTGTTTGCTTTGAATTTTCACTAAATATTTTAAAACTAACTTTTGGACTGAGAGATTTCTTTCGGCACGCGTTTTACCCACTTGGACTCACCTTACACTCCTGCGGCTACACTAGGAGTTGGCTGGTGCAAGGTATCAAACGCATAAACTCTACAATGAACACATTCAGGCACTTTTAGCTCTAGAGAGTGGGGCCCACCTTGGCAAGACGTCCTGGCAGTACAACACCCCTGTTATCTGTGTTTGCCTACCCTGTAATGTGAGTGCAAGACCCTTAAATTCAGAGTGTTTGTCCAGTTTATTCGCTAAGTCCTCAGTTATTTAGTCTCTCAATTGCCTTGTGCCACAAACTTATGGTCATGTAGAAGGAAACCAGCAAACTACCCGACTACAATTGTATTTTACAGAGAACAGTGGCAGACTATGAATGTATGAGAAGAAAGGGTGAGGAACTGACGTCTGACAACCAGCTTCCCAGTAACTTAGTGGGAGACATTAAACCACTGAAGGGGGTCTTCTTGTGGTCTGGACTGGAGGTTAGACAACCAAACCCCAGCCGACTAACCCGGTCTTTATTCTATTTTCAGAGCCAATGGTTCTGGAAAGACGGATCCAGTTTTGATTATAAGAAGTGGGCCCCTGGCCAACCAGACAACGCTTGTGGGATTGAAGACTGTCTCGTGACAAACTATATAAGTAAGTCTTGCCATGACTGATTTACAGCAACTCAACAGACAAACACGTCATATGACTAGAGTGGCTTTAAGTACTGACAATTACAGGATGTCACCTGCGTGAGGAGAGTTTAATGACAAAAATCATCAGAGCTGAGGTGTACTAACCTTTGACAGAGATGGCACTTCAAGTCCACCAGCTCACTCCTAATCTTGGGTTCAAATGGGGATCTTAGCCTGTGCTTCATCCGACAAGTCTGAATGACGAGTTTGGCTCCTGAGTATGGGGGCTCAGGTTTAAGTCCCAGTCTGAACAGGACATTTGATTTTTTTCCCCAAAGATGTCCAAGTGAGCCTGATGGGGGAATCTCAGTTGGTCCATTTACAGAAGTGCCAGTGTTTGTGACAGTGTGCCCTTTGACAGACTGGCATCCTCACAGAAAACCACTCTGTAAGTGGCACCTTAGAGACACCACAGAACCACAGACACTTTTACCTTTGGGATGTGGGAGGAAAACTGAAGTAGCAGAAGAGAAAAAGAGGATGCAGACATGGCGAGGATTTTCAAACTGCACACAGACATATTGTGGGCCGTAGACCCAGGGAACTGGAGGTGTGAGCAGCATCACCCACCACTGCGCCACCATACCACTCCAGGCTAAGGGCTCATGTGAAGGACCAAGGCATCTAGTTGAGCAGGAAAGTTAATTAGAGTTGAAAGAGGAATTTGTCTCTGACTTTACTCCAAATGGAAGAGCTCAGATTAGGAAATGCATTGATCAGCTCTGTTTTAGGTGAGTGTAAATCAGTCACAGCGGGTTCAGACTGAGGAAAAACATCACAATAAAGCTAATTGAGTGTTGTATGTAAAGATTTCAAAGGGATGGTTAACAAATAAAACTGTGAACAGTGGAGACGCCCAGTTCAAGGTCTGCACTGCTGCTTAGCGTGCTGTTCGCTCAACACGCCATTAGTCATTTGGACTTTTACTCCTCCATTTATTTTTCTTTTCCAGATCCAGGACAGTGGAATGATGCTGGCTGCTATCTGGAACTGCCTTTTGTTTGTATGAAGAACATGTGAAAGGACCGACTGTCACAACTGTTGTTAAGTGCTCATACATCACACAGGGAATTGTTAGCAGATATGAATTGTAGCTGCGTTTTTCCCAAAATTACCAAAGTTCTGCAGCTTCAACTCAAAAAAAATGGGTTTCAACAAAAGCCTGACACGTAGAAATGATTCCACAGACAAAATATCTTGGTTTTTGAAAGTTTAGTTAAGTTTTGAAGTAAAACAGTTCACACAAAAAGGAAAATTAAAATAACAAAAAAGAAAAAGTTAATGTTAAGAAAGGTTCAATTCTAAGCTTAATCTTGTTACATCTCAAATCGTTACTTCTCACTTAACATTTCTGAACCATTTCAAAACGGTCAGAAAACTGTATGCTTATCCCATTTCTAAGCTTAAATGGGTCTTTCAAGTCCTTCTTTACTGGGACTTGTTCTAAACAAACTGAGCTTATTATCACACTGTTATTCAATTATAGTAAGAAGGTTCTATCTCTTGTTAACTATAGGGGGAAAAGACTATACCATAAGCTATGACTATGAAAGACATTAATATTCTATTCAAATTAAGCAAACATCAAAATGAGTTTAACTCAAAAACTTTAACTTTCTAAGATTGGCTCTTACATGAATGAATCGCCATATTAAACAATACCAATTGTGATAATTCATTTTGTTTTTCAGTCACTTACGTATAGTTTAAGAGGTGTTTTTTTTGGAATTGAACAATGTTTGAAGTCTAAAAAGCAGTAAAGAGCAATGAACATCAAGTTGGCCTCCTGTCAGTTTGTTTTCAATCGCTTTTCTGTCTCCACCATGTCTGCTGGTTTCTCCTGCACACGGCTCCTAGATTACCAGGTATGGTGGCCAAGACGGCGCACAACATGCACTGTTTGTGGCTTCTGAAAGTGGGTGGCAACAATTCAAAGACAAAGGTGTGGCAAACCTGAGAGGAGGGAAGGGGAATATTTAAATGAGAACTGAAGCTAACACGGTACATCATTCGACTACAATTGGGGTGTTTCAAATTCAAAATGAATTAAAAATCAAAGAGGGGGACAGAGCAGATTTTAACACACATTTTTCAGAAAATGTCTGTTGGAAACAAAACCAGGTCAGGTCAGGTTGGGGAGCATGCACTGATATCACGTTGCCGCACCCACCACATGACAACCCCCCAGGCTGACACACAGTCCAGTCCCACCTTCTGGAAATGTCTATCTGTCTTCTTAGGCTGGTCCAGCCACTTGGGTCCTCAACAATGAAGATCCTATGAGCTGGAGCACCTGGGATACCAGAAATCACACCATTGTTGTAACATTGTGCCATAATTGACACTCCTTTACAATGCAGGTCATGTGCCTCATTCAGTACTCCATGAGCAGCCGCTCATTCAACACAAAATCAAACCAGCGGTACCCAAGGATTCTCCGAAGAGACACAGTATTGAAGGAGTCCAGACTTCATCTCAGGTCACTGGATAGCGTCCATGTCTCACAACCATATAGCAAGACAGGAAGCACCAGGACTCAGAAGACCTGGGCCTTCACCCTATTGCAGAGACATCAGGAGTGCCACACACCCCTTTCTAGTGACCTGATGACACACCATTCTGTATTCATATACTGACTTCATAGAAAGAGCCACCAAAGACATGATATCACTGTCGAGGTACGTAATCCTCTCACTGCTGACAGCTGTGCCTCAGAGGTCATTGAAAGCCTGGCTCTTTTTATTAGGACCCTCACAAGCCCAGACACTTGAACTCCTCACTCAGTCTGTCAAGAGCCCCAATCAGAGCCTCCATTAACTCCGCGAAGATCACAGCATCGTCAGCAAAGTCAAGATCAGTGAGTCTGTCTTTGCCAGCCCATCGCAAGGTGAACACACACACACACACATACACACATCAGGGGACATTTAGCATTGCCAATTCAAATAATCTGCATGTCTTTACACTGTGGGAGGAAAGCAGAGCAAATCCACATTGAGGGAGATCCCAGGTTGTGGCCCATAGATTCTTTATTACGAGCCGGCTACCGCTGCCTAGTTCATTGGTTAATATTTTTACATTAACGGTGGTCTTAAAAATTGAGGAAAAAATATCCTTTATTTGAGACCTATTTTAGTGACATAAAACATTTGTTTTTTTGGTTAGTAGGCCAACCTGCCCTCTTCTTAAACTCTGCCATTTGTCAGTAATACCTCAAGTTGACATTCACTGAAGTCTCGCCTTCTGTGTTCTCCCATGGTTTGATAGTAAAGACATCATTCAAGAACATGGCCTGATTTATATGGTGACTAGGACATGAATATTCAAAAGGGGTGTTTTTAAAGCCATACCTGGTTACTGGAGGAAGGTGATGGGGAGCTGCTAAAAGTGTCTACATGAGGACAGAGTGTTAAATTGATTTGAGATTTGGGGACCTGGCACACACACGGTTTTATAAATTCATTTTTTGTTTTGTGCACACAGTATTTTAGCCTTTCTACAATAAGTAAAATATTAGTATGGAATCTAAGCAAGGTTTTATATATGAGGCCCGTGGTGCCTCTTGACTGGTCCAGTCTCACTAAGTATGCTGGTGTGTCTGGAGTTCATTTGTTTTCCCTTTTCTTCATTGATTTTCTTTGTAAACTCTGTCGGGGTCTCCAAAGGCCATCCCAGGTGGCTGCAGTGGCTGCAAGACCTTTGTTTTCAAGGGCATGCATGTTCTGTCCTTGTACATATACTACCTACCATTTAAATGAGATGGAAAGAAAAGTCACTCATAGACCGGAGAGACTCAACATGAAGCTCTAACAGCAAAAATCAAGGAAACAGAAACCAACAAAGAGGGGCTTGTCAGCCTGGGTCTCTTCTCACTTTTGGGTCCTTCATACACTTTCGGATGCCTCAAATATAATTGGTTATTTTTATACAGCAGATGCCAGGACTTGTATTTGGAGAGAACACATTCAATTCCTTAACACGGCAAATGGTTCAAAGCTCATCACACAGTGTTTTATATAACATGTTGAAGTGTTTTTACTTGGCCTATACACAGAATATATCATTTAGCTTATTAGAACACATAAATGTGTATATTTCTTAATGCAGTGCTTATGGCAACATTATACTGTATGTATGTGAGTATATATTTTGTAAATGTATAAACACAACATATACACACACATTGCATAGACTCAACTTTACTTTAATTTCCATCACAGTTTACCTCAAGAGTCCCATCTTTGATAGCAGCCTTAAAGGCTGAACAGGTTGGCCATCTTGGACTGCAGTTCTATTATCAAGAATGGCTGATGAGCTTGTACATAACTTCTATTGGGTTGATGTCATACCCAATTATTAGATTATTGGAAAATAGTAAGAATAAAGGTCAGAGGGTTAGGTTGGTATAGTAGAAAATGGAAAGTGTGCCACCAGAGGTATGTAGCAGCGGTAATGAACCACAGTCACTGCTATAAATAATACAAGTTTTGACAGACACAATGATGAAGGATCTTCAACCATGTGATTGGTCTTTTAACTCACAATTGCACCCTGGTTCATAAGCAGTTCTTTTCTTAACAAGGACCACGGCCATGTGTGCCTTTTTGCTCACCAAACCATCAGCAGCAATAATTTTGCCACAGGTTGACTTAGTAACAGTGGGACGGAGGTCTGAGAAATCAAAATGTAGTCCTTTGGCATCCAGATTACCAGTTCTGATCCAGAGCAGACATCTTTTGAGGCTGAGATCAGCAAAGTGCTTGCAACTGGCAGCTCCACATTGCAGAATGTAGAATTCTGTTAATCCAGCAATTCAAGTTAAATGCTTCCCAGGAGTGAAGGTAGCTGATAAAGAGGCCAAATGGGACTTTCTGGCGAATACCGAAATGTCTAATTTATTGTTACTTGTTGGCATTATTGACATTTTATATGCAGTAGTCTGAGATATTAAAGAGAAAGTCCATATTTTCATGAACCAAAGCTAAAAGAAAATGTTGGAACATGATTGTGTCTGGCTCCTTACCAAGATTATACATAGATAAGTACTGTATGTGGTGTATATCAGACTGCTGGTTAGAGGCCTGGGGCCTCATGCATAAATGGTGTGAACACACAAAAATGTTTTAAATGCCTGTTTCCATGCTGACGTCGCGATGTATAAACACTAAACTTGACGTAAAGCCACAAACATTCTCATGGCAGCGTCCTGCCTTGCATACGCACTTTTCTGCTCGGTTTTACAAACTGACAGCACCCAGCATCAAAGCTGTGCTACTGTTTCTGTGTGGTCTCCTTTTTTCAGATTCACATCAGGATTTATAAAATACACCAAAATTAATTCCATACCATTTATAAATTTGATTGTAATGATTCTTTAACAATATAATGGTGTACAGAATGAACCAGCTATTCCAAATACCATAGCTGCTTTAGCAATGTTACTGTCAGTGCACCACTCTGTGTATTTTAACCCATTGTATGTGTGTGTGTGTTATCATAGCTGTAAAGCAGCTAATCAGAAAAGCTCTGTGGCAGGTTTTGTCAAGGGTCCAGAGGATTTTTGGAATTCAACTTCCAGCTCTGGAGGACATTTATAGCACATGCTGCCTCAGGAAAGCCACCAGCATCTCCATGGATTCCACTTAGCCATACACACAGTCTATTTGAACTTCTCCAGCAAACACTTCAGAGCTGCAAATGCACTCAATCTGTCCATCAAGTGCTCCTGGTAGAACTACTTGTACTAATAATTACTATCACCTTACTGTAAACTTACACTACAACTGTAACATTGCACAATTTGAGCCACTTTATGAACCATTTGCACTATCTGCCCTGTATGTACATGTGTATTATACTCATGCTTTCATATTGTATATTTTCATTATTTTTTATCATATAATTATTATTGTTATTTTTATCATTTTAAAAGAAATTAAGTTTATGGAGGATTTTCATATTGAAGAGCTATTTTCTTGGAGCTACGAACTGTTAGAATACTGGGATGTATACTTTATATCATTTTTATGACAAAATCCATTAAAGTATGTGTATTACATTTTACAGATTAATCGTTAACTTCATTTAAATAATGTATTCTGTTAATATTTAAATATGTGAGGGTGTGGTGGTGCAGCATTAGTGATGAGCTGGCGCCCCATCCAGAGATTATTCTTGCCTTGGGCTTAATGCTTTCTGGCACTGGAGCGACCCTGGATGGAATAATTAAACATGTATAATGTAGATTTTGCAATGTTCCATAAACGTTTTGAGGAATCGGTGTTCTAAGCTTACAGCTGGTTTTACATTTATTAAACAGCTCATTGTGTGGTGATTGGTTACATGGAGAAAGAAAACGAAAGCACAGGAATTGTGGGTTGGTACGTTTGACAGAGACAGTGCTGCTGCATTAAATTATCCCATTCAGGGTCGCACGTGTCCCAGCAAGCATCTTACAGGAGGCAAGAACAATCCCTAGACTGGGCACCAACTCATTGCTACCACTGCGCCACAATGCCACCACATGTTTAATACATGCTTTAATGCATTTCATCATGAAAATGACATAAAATATAAATCTTACTGTTCTAAAATGTTCAGAGAGCTGTAATATCATGAATGTAATGTATTCTGTGTGGCAATCACTGCCTGCGCGCTCCAGTCTACAAAAGAGAAAGCCCATTTAAGAAGCACAGAGTGATTAATGACTGGGTTGAGGAACACATAGAATGTGAAGCATTTAACGTGCTACTTTAGTTACAATGGGATTTGAGAATCTTTAGTAAATTAATCATTGATTTCAAAATGAAGTTTACGACATTCTACTTTAATGACAAAATTAACTACAAGATTAAAATGGAAATTTTGAAATTTAGGTTTACATTTCAAACTTTATTTTTCTTTGCTGCATCCCTATTTTTTTTTATTTTCTCTGTGCCCTAATACGATTCCGTATGACACTCTGATGGTGGGCTGTGACTCTCCTTTTGGCATCTGAACACTTCTTTTTTATTTTGTGCACTGTGTGACTTTCTGAACTTGAACTTTTAAGTATCATTCCATTAAATTCCTTTTGTTGCTCATACCACTGCCTAAGCCACCAAACAGCATGTTTCTCCTTGCCTCCACTTCACTGAGTAGGACCTCCATTTCACATGTACTCAAGCTTTTATTTCCCCATTGTTTCTGCCATTTTCTTTTCACAAAATGCTGAACGTAAGGGGCAATTTATATTGATTTGCATATTCAAAGGGGTGTAATTCTGGGAAGAGTCAGGGTAGGGTGGGGTGGCAGGCGCATAATCGTGCATTAAGTTTCATGCTGACTGGGATTTATAGAGCGGAAGTGCATGGAAGTTGGCTTACTAAACGGTTTTGTGCATCTGAATTATTTTGTGTTTGCGCACATTTCCACTCTTGTCCATACACCGCGTTTTAGTATGAATTCCAAGCATGCTGTTATATGCGAGGCCTGTGGTGTGCAAATAAAAGCATAATCCTTGAGAATAATTGGGATGATTTTTGGATTTTACAAAAGAGACGGTCTTCATTCTGACTGGAGGGGATCTTTTTTTTGTCTAAGTATGTGACATCAAAGCTGTCTGGCTGACTGATCAGAGCACCATCCAAGGCCACAATCTTGTGATCGTAAATCATAGGCTGCTGCTTTTACCACCTGTTACTATCCTGTAGTTGTTACCCTGAATCAATGTTATGGGACACCTTATAAATTTAGTATTAATGCGACGTTACTTGAAATCCAAAAAATAAAGAGTATAATTAAGGGTACCTTTATTAATGACTAAACTCAAATTAAAGCAAAAAATATGTTAGCAGCACAGAAACATCCTTGCAGTTTTAAATACTGCTTACTAAACATTTGATCTCTTGTAAATAAAGCTGTTTTGGTAAAAGATTTTATATTAAGTATAAAATCGGATTTGTATCTTCTCACTGAAACCTGGCTCAGTAAATCTGACTCTATTCCCTTAGCTATAGCAGAACCAAACGGTTACGCATTTCTTCAAAAATCAAGAGAAAAGGAGAGAATGATGAGGTGACCTTCAAATAATTCTGTGTGACATTCAAAATGTAATTATATTACTCCCGTTATTTTTTTCTGATCACTACTTATTAAGTTTGATTTATTTTGGCTTTACCAATAAATTCACAGTTTAAAACAAGGACATCAAAATTTGTGGATATTTTGAGAAACTCAAACATAATTGTGGAAAACAGTTTAGATCTTATAACATTAAATTATCCAAACTATTACCTCAATCCAAAAATTTTTTCCATCTTAAAAATGTTGGAGAACTTTACAGATCATTCAGTTAATATAAAGTTCTTCTACAAGAGTCATAATAAGGATCATAAAGTATGAACACATAACGCCAGTTGTTGAGTCCTTAGTTAACTAGGCTCCCAGTTAAGTTTAGGGCTGATTTCAAACTCCTCATTTTAACAAATAAAGCCTTAAATAAGGTCCTGCTTAGTTATGTGAACTTGTTGTTCCTTACAAACCAGAGTGCACATTAAGATCTCAATGTGCCAGCCTGCTTATGATTCCAAGGATTAATAAAATAACACTGGGAGGTCGAGCTTTTAGTTACTGAGTCCTGAAGCCTGCTGATATAAGAGATGCTCCTCAGTCTTGGCTTTTAAAGTCATACCCTGACTAGAGCTACTGATGAGCTGTCCATACTGTATCTCTGTTTTTAGTCATTTGTACAGAGATATACAGTAGCAGGCAACAGTGTGGGCCCCTTGCTTAAAATGTCTGTTACTGCGAATAGTTAAGTGAGCAGAAGATGAACTGATAACCAAAAGGCATAAAGTTAAAGAAGACACATTTCTTTTCAGCGCTTTATGCAAGATTAGTATATTGTTTACTATTATCCGCTTATCATCCAGATATATAAGATTTCCTTACACTGTGGTTGTACTGGCAAACATCAAAGTGCAATTCGCAGCAACCTCCAGGTCTCCAGTTGTAATTAGAGCGGTCAGCTGCACACAGATTGCTGTTGCAACCGCGCTGGACAAGTTACATCAGCCAACGATGAATCACCAAAAGAATGAGCTGCCATTACATCATCTATAGCAGGAGAGCCTATAAAAACAGCAACTCTGCACAGTGCGGCAAAAGGCATGCAGTCCTTTTAAGGACAGCGAGTCACCTCAAAGAGCCATGTAAAGACCAGAGAATCCATCCATTGTGTCACTCGGTGCTTATGCTACACGATAAAGGCCCCTTCAGAGAATTAATTTCTAAATAGAAAGCATTTTCATTCTATTAATATGCTACTCTATAGTGCACTGAAAGTGTGTCGCATTGTGGAAGCTTATAGCGTGCTGCATATATAATGTGGCACATGATAATGGCTTGCCTGTACCTGAAGAGATGTGCTACAATGAACCTGACTCTGACCCACCAAATGATCATCCAAATTGGACAGCATTACAACTTTGTTTGAACGTAATTAGCAGAATGTAAAAACAGGTAGTCAGATGCAGCATTTATTTTTTATTCAATTCATTTAACTTGAGGTCAATATCCCATAGTACATCCCTTATATTCCAGCATCCACTATTGCATTTTGTGACTGCAGAACAGTCCATCAGCACACAGCCAGATGGTGACCTAGCAGTTTCCAAGGCAGAGGTGTGTGTGTGCAGCCAGCACCCAAAGTCACGCTGTGCTCACCATCGCTACATAGATTTGCATCTTCTCCACAGGGGTCAGCTGTTGTAATATGGTCTGAAACAGAATAAACAGACGATGAGCCAGAACTCACTTTTCACGTTGACTTTGACATCTGACCACTTCTTTTTTATTTTTGCACTGTGCGATTTTCTGAACTTGAACTTTGAGTGTCTCTGCCACGCTGTATCACTCGTCAATTTTCTTTTTTTGTTTATACCACTGCTTAAGCTAATAAACAGTTTCTCCTTGCCTCCACTTCACATTTGCTGCGCTTTTGCCATTGTCTTTTAACAGAACACTGAAGGAAAAGAGCTATTTATATTGACCTGCATATTAAAATACTTAAATCTCTGGGTGGGTGCATAAAATTTCATGTTCACTGGGATTTATAACGGGGAAGTGTGTGGAACTTGCCGTACACGCAGTTTTATACATCTGGATTTTTTTTTATGCGTACGCACATTTCCAGTTTTGTCTGTACACCATGTTTTACTGTGAATTCTACATGAGGCCCTTACTGTCTACCACACTACTTGGTCACTTATTCCATGTGTCGCTTATTCTCTGTGTGTAGAAAAACATCCTAGTTTTTGTGAAATGTACCCTTAAGAAGTTACCAGCTGTGTCCCTGTTTTCTTGCTTAACTCATTTTAAAGTCACAGTCTTGATTCACTTGACTAATTTTAAACACTTCAATCATGTCTCCTCTTCATGTAGACAGTAATATACAAGCACAAAAGTCCATAAACACTGACTGAGCTTTAGTGGAGCGATGTATGCCACCCACTGCCATTACCCCCCAATTCTGTATTACAAACCCCCTTTTCAATTACATTTTTCAAATGGCACACATTCTGGATTGTAAATTGCTTCATCTTTATTATTTATAAAATAATCCATTAAGATCAACTCCATCATTTCATAATAATGCACCATTTTTAGGTTGAAATGCCATGAACCTTACATTTTAAGTTGGACCAACAGAATCCTTTTATGAAAATTGATTCAACCATTTGTGTGTAACTAGCGAACAAACAAAATGACAAACAAACAGACAAGATGAGATCCTTAGTGTGCGAAATGGGTCAACAACACAACACAAATGTGAGAAATTCAACAGACAGACAGACAGAGAGAGGGGTCAGGGTTTTCGTTATGAAGCTCACTAGCATTAAATAACAGGAATCCATTAACAGACGTCACTGGCTTTCAAAATGAAAAGTGACAACCGTCCTGCTGCTTCACTTTATTGACTTGCCTACATGCTTTATGTAAGCTGGCAGTCATTTTAATGTTTAAATGAAGTCAGATGTTTATTCAGTGTGTGGGTTTGTGAAAGTGTTGCACATTTTACAGCTGTAACTGTAAGCTCATGTCTCTTTTAAATCCGCATGTGCTTGAAGAAACTCTCAATAATATGTCATAATATGGCAAATCCCTTCATCCATCTTCCTAATCCGCTTATCCAGGGCAGAGTCGTGGAGAAGGAACAATCCTTGCCCTGGGTGCCGGTCCATCACAGATCTTTGTTAAAATCAGCGTCTCCCATTCAGAGGACACAGCAGTAAAGCCAACAAGTTTACTTCTCAGCAGAACTCTTGTGGTGGTCACCGATTTATTAGGACGTTCACAAAGCTTTTTAGTGCCACTCAAATAAAAGTCAAGTTGTTTGGCTTGTGGAACCAGTTCACTTCATTCAGATTTTTATTTTTGTATAGTATCCTCCTTTGAGTGCAGGCTCAGAGTGTTGTAACACTGCCAATACAATTATAAGCTTTACAAATGACTAATTACATAGCGAGTACAGGTTTGTTTAAAGCACACGACTGTATCTTAATCCGTCTCACGGCCATAGCCCTCCATATTGCTGGTACTCTTCGCTGTGACCTGCAGAAAGGGGTGTGGCTAAACATGGGATTGATTTAAACATTTAATATGCACAGAGGTGTCCCGCCCCCTGTTCCGCATGCTGGTAGTGACAGTCGGGCTACAGCAACTCTAAGTGTGATATTCCAGCTTACATGATCTGTAAAATTTAAGTTGTGGGATGGTTATAACAACTGCTGAGTACACCAAGTGCCATAAATGTGCAAATACATTTTTTTTCATCATTTGAGTGTATCAGGTCTCGTCTTTCCTGTCTAGTATAGAGCTCAGCAGAACCCAAACGTGTGATATCTATGATTTATAGTGGGAATATAATGTTTAACCCTGTCCATGTTTAGAGACCACCCATTCCACTTGCTGCAGCGAGGACCTTCTTGAGGACCCACTGGGCCAAGTCTGGAAAAAAGGGTGGGTGTGGGATTGCTTCACATTTTTAGATTCACAGAGCAGACCACTTAATTAAAATTATAAATATCCACCTTAACAAAAGGATAGGTGTCTGCTTGTGGGTCTGTGTGTCCACCCAGTTGCTATATCTCTGTTATATAGCACTGGCTGGTGTCCTCACAGACATCTTCAGCACATCTCTGAGCCAGTCGTCAGTCCCAGGATGTTTCAAGTTGACGATCATCATACCAGTGCCGAAGAAGTCATCAGTGACATGCTTGAATGACTACCGACCAGTTGCACTCACGCCAATCATCAGGAAACTGCTTCAAAAAGGTTAGTCATGTCACACATAAAGACTAATCTCCCTGTCTCCCATGACCATCTTCAGTTTGCATACCGTTCAAACAGGTCAACTGAGGATGCCATATGCTCTGCCCTTCACCTATCCCTGACACATCTGGATAAAAACACACATATGTCAGGATGCTATTCATAGACTTTAGCTCCATCTTCAACACAATCATCCCTCAAAAGCTTTTTGTAAAACTGAGCAGGTTGGGCCTGAACACCACCCTCTGCAATTGGATCCTGGACTTCTTGAGTGAGAGGCCCCAGTCAATTCGGATGGGCTGCAACACTTCCAGCATCATCACACTGAGCACTGGAGCGCCGCAAGGCTGTGTGCTTAGTCCACTGCTCTTCACCCTGCTGACTCACGACTGCACAGCCACACACAACACCAAACACATCATCAAGTTTGTGGATGATACGACGGTGCTGGGACTGATAAGCAGGGATGATAGAACAGCATACAGAGATGAGGTGGAACGGCTGTCCGCATAGTGTGATGACATCAATCTATCTCTCAATGTCGACAAGACAAAAGAGATAATCGTGGAAAATCACATCCTGCCCACATCCCATTAAGCATCAACGGTTTAGATGTGGAGACTGTTAGGAGTACCAAGTTCCTCGGTGTGCACATAACTGAGGAACTTATGTGGACACATAACACCTCATTACTAATCAAGAAAGCCCAGCAGAGACTACACTTCCTGAGGTGGCTGAAGCAAGCCAGTCTTCCCCCTTCCATCCTCACCATGTCCTACAGAGGCGCCATTGAGAGTGTTCTGACCAGCTGCATCACTGTCTGGTATGGCAACTGCAACATATTCAAACACAAGCGCCTGCAAAGGATAGTGAAGACAGCAGAGAACATTATTGGGGTGCCTCTCCCTTCACTACAGGACATATTTTACAAACGCACTGTCCGCAAGGTCTGCAGCATTGTGTAGGACCCCTTACACCCCTCACATGGACTTTTCACACTTCTGCCATCCAAGAGAAGATACTGCAGCATCAGAGCCAGATCTGCCAGGCTGCAGGAGAGTTTTTACCCCCAAGATGTCAGACTCGTTAACATCATGCTGCCATCTGGAATTTTCCACATCTAGATTGCATAATACCATACATTGCATCAATGTTCATATTGCTTACTACACATCAATATTGCTGCTACTTCTTTGTCTTGTCTTGTTTGTGTTTCAATTTAAATTTTAAATTTTAAATTTAAATGCTAATTTTAATTCTACTTTTAATTTAATTTTAATTTTTTATTTGCACTTCATGTTGTTACACTGTGGACCCTGAGCTTCACAATTTCGTCTATCTGTATAGTTGGATATGGTTGAGATGACAATAAAATTTACTTTGACTTTAACTTTGACATATCATTTGGTATAGGGTTCATGAGAGCAGTGCTAATGTTTGTGATGCGTCATTGGTTAGAATGAACAATGCAGCACCTTTTGTTTACTCAATGCATTAGAAACATTTAGTATGGGATTCGTAAAAGCAGTGATAATGTTTGTGGTGCACCAATTGTTGGAATGAAAAATGCAATCCATTTTATTACTACATGCATTACAAAAAGTCAAGCATCTATCTCTGCAGCCTAAAGCTTCAAGGTGAGGGAGTTGACTCTGTTGGGTGGGAATAGACTCTAGCTGGAGGAGTGACATGTGGAGTTGGGGGGTTTGCTTTAGAGGGTTCAGCCCCTGATCTTTTTCTTGATTATGTAAAAAGCGAGCCACCCCAACTCTTCCGTCTTATATTTTGATAAGAGAATTGCAAACCTTCAAGGGCCAGGGCCAGCACCACCCCACTCTTCTGTTTTTTACATTGGTAAGATGATCATGAAACTTCTAGAGGGACCTGACCACCCAGCCCCTTCTCTTCGGTTATATATCTGAGTAAGACTTCACATAAAAAAGACACAGGAGGGAGCTAAGACCCTGATATCTGCAAATTGTAGAGATGTCCCTACCTACAGACCTCCAGAGCTTCACATAGTTAAGTTGGTATGGTTAATGTTAAGGTTGTGGAAGGCTTATCAGACTAAAATACTGACGTCTGTCAATTTAGTCAACTAACTCCACCCACTTGGAGCTCCAGAGATACCAGACTGCAAAAATCGGATATATGGGAGTTGTAAAAGCATTGCTAATGCTTGTAATGTGCCATCTGTTGGAATGAAGAACACAATGCATTTTCCAAAAGAGTCCAGTAGATGGTGCCCTGCAAACAATTCATCTCAATACGCTGAGGTGGGCATTGATTACTTAGATTTCAACCCGTCTTAGATAAATAACATGGCTAATCGCAATAAACAAATGGAGACGCACAAGATGCTGAGTCTAATCCATTATGTAAAGTTACTGGTCAGCATTTTAACTGATGTTATTATTTGAGTGTTTGTGCCCTGTGATGGAGTGGCATCCCGATATGCGGTGTTGGGGGTCTGTCACTTCAACAAGTGCTAGCAGCGAGCGCAATTTGAGCAGAGCGGGTCATGCTGCAGAATTAACACCCGGCTGACTGAGAGGACAGGACAGGACAGGATGGGGGACTCCCTTTGACTTGGGCTGCCAAAACTCACACTTGTGCAGGATCAGAGTTCAAATGAAGTGAAGGCAAACTCCTTAAACTGTTTAGGGCTACACAATGTCTTGTTTAATTCATTTAAGTTAAACACTCACATGGGAAGACGCACCAAAAATGAGTGCCTGATGGCCTTTTTCTGTTTAATTAACTGTGTGGTAAAGACAGACCCATTACAGTGTGAATTTTACACTAAATTAGTCTCATTTGGATTGTCTCCGATATTTTAGCAAATGTTCATTGAATTCATGTTCAGATGTTGTTGGGCTTCATTACTAAAGTGGCAGCTTTGAGTCAATACTTCATGATTTTATTTCTGATTAATCTGAAATGCGGTGGTTGTGAGGAAAAAAGGCCCACCAGCTCATCAGTAGTGCTGGTTACTCTGACTGCCGAATTTAAAGAGACCCCTTGTGAATGTGAGTGTGTGTCCATCAGTGGTCTCATGCCCCATTCAGGGTTTGTTACTGACCTGCAGCTTAGCGATGGCCCACAATGCGTTGCTTTTTGAGAGCTAATCAAATAAATGTGTGAGTGATGACATGACATGAGAGATGAGGGGGCTTCACATGCACTTCATATTAATAGACCATAACCACCTGTGTAACAAAAATAAATACACACTGGCACAGAGAGCTAGAAACACTTGTACGGACAGCAACACTTCACTAAAGTGTTAATTAGGATAGACGTGACGATGAAACAAAACCCCCAAACTCATGCAAAGTCCTTCACACAACGTAATTAGGTGTAATTCATGGTAATTGAATCAAAAACTCTAACATACAGGCAAGAACTTCTCACTTAGATGTCAGTCAGCCATTCGTTAACCTGCCGTGTCCTGAACAGGAATAGCATGGGGGGCAAGGCAGGAACAAACCCTGGACACACACACACATACACTCAAATCAACCCCAAGCACAAACACACAAAAAACACACTCACAGAGACACACCCACACACACACTTTCACACACACTCTCACACACACACATTAACCCCAAGCACACACTAGTGCCAATTCAGGACCACCAATTGAGCTCCCCTCATATTTGTGGACTGTGGGAGGAAACAGGAGACCCTGAAGACACCATGTGGACATGAGGAGTTCATGCCGACTCCATGCAGGGAGGACCTCAGATGTGAACCCTGCTCTACTTGAACTGATGAACTTTTTTGTAAATATGAAACAAAGCAAGATCACATTTTTGTGACCTTGTAACCATTTTTAAAAACCTTGTTTAACAATGGAATAAAAAACGACAATTTCTGATTGTAATCAAAATCTTTTAAAAAGGACAGAAAAGGAAATTTAAGCACAAGCCCAGAGTTGAAGCTGAGATCCTCTAAAGTAACAAGCTGCGCCCCTCAATGTGCCCTTCTCTCCCCTTTCCAGCCAGCACCTACCAAAAGGTCTCCACACGTCACTTGACGCTGTTTTCTGTGGCAGGCTAGTCGTGTGTTAAGATGGATTGTGTCAAACTCTTAATAACCTGCACTTCAATTGTCTTTCATGGCTTTGCACTCCCACTTCCCTCTTCATGTAACTGGGCTCTCAGGTGCCATCTGCTGGTGAAAGGCGTGAAAGTACATAGAAAGAACAGAAAAGGGTCTGTGTCTCTCGAGCCACTAACATGGCATGACAGACTATGCCAATGGTTAACACAACTTATCAAATAACTGGTATTGTATATAGTGCCTTTCAGTAGTGCTGCTCCAGCAGAACCACAGGCCTGTCGGCCTTAACAGGTGACATTCAGTGACACTCAGGGGACACAGCATTTGTTGGGATGTCAGCCTGAAGCACATGTGGCTGTGAACTAACAGTGACCCCTGCTGGACAGACTGGTATTTGTAGGTCTGAGGTGTCTCCGCCGCTCACTATGACACACACACACTGTATTGGTTATTCACACCCAATAATAATGGAGACACTGACAACCACACTCACCCTGCATTCTCATGCCTGTCCTGTAGAATTCCTTTTGACCCCAAACTACAAACACAAACAGTACCTACGCTTGTGGGGACATTAGGTGACTGGTGGAGGGTACTGGTCAGTGGTCACCTGGTGTCAGATGGCAGATTGTTACACTGGAGTTTAACCAAACCCCAAACCCTGGATAGAGTGGCTCAGTGAAGGAGGTGCGGAGCCTGTGCAGGAGGGTCATTGTGTGTGAGACGCTATAAAATGACAGATAGCCAGAAGGCCAGTCCAGATATACGCCTATTCTGGGACTGCAGGGGGCGGTGACTACAGTCTCCCTGTTATTTTGAAGCACAGAGTACCTGGAATTACGCCAGGCTAAACCCCAAGATGTGTAATTTTCTCCAAAGAGACATTCCCTCTCGTCGCCTTTCCTGCCTAGTCCTTTATATGCGACTCCTATCCTCAAAATATCACCAGTGTACTCCACCTCCCAGTAACAGCGAGTCCCAGTCAGAGCCTCTCTGCACAGAACTTGGGGCCAGCGGTCAAATCTGTCAGGATGATCAGGATAGTTGGCATCTGTCTTTTTAAGTGTCATCTTGTTCCCTTCAGAGAGATGGAGGAGTCTGTGTGCCGTGTTGGTGTCCAGTGTGACGGGGCAGAAGTCTGAAAGGAGGGAAAAGGAAACGAGTGAGGAAATCTGGGAGTGTGTAACGGGACTAGGGGCAAAGCACAACAGAAACAACAATAGCATTTATTTCTGGAGCACATTTTCATACAAAGTGCTTTACAAGATGACAAAGAGAAAGTTACAAAAAAAGAAGACAATCAAGATCAGGTAATAATATTAAAGATAAGTAACAACAAAACAAGGTAAGGTCAAATGGCTGGGAGGACAGAAAAAAATGAAAAAACTCCAGTTAGGTAGGAATTAAAACAAAATCTGCAGGGGCTCCAAGGCCAAAAGCCCACACTCTACCTAACATAACAGTTTCTAAATCAGTCCTCTTTGTTTTCATATTTTACATGATGAAGTCAGTCTCATGGGCAACTGAGACACACACCTTCAATTAACAAGACAATTAACAAGAACCAATCAGCAGCTGCACTGAATGACGAGACTCAAATGTGTGCTGATTGGACAGAATCTGTGTGGATTAAAAACAAAGTCACAAAAAGATGACAACAGACAACCAAGTGAAAGGCAGGCAAGTCAGACATTTGTAAGGAGTCGTCTGGAATTACAAGAAATGCCATAAGGTCAGCGTCGAGGTCCAAGTTCTAATGGACTGTCCACAAGAACCAATGACTTCATTTTATCATCACACCATCTCTGAATCTATTATTCCTATAGGACTTACAAGTTACTGTTTTCTATTTTTTAAGATATATGATCTATCAATATATTTGTTTCTCTGCTATATAGCACCTTTCACAGCTGTCAATAAATTATACAGTACTAGGAGGGCCAAGTTGCGGCCAAAATGTTAGTAAAATCTGTAAATGTACAAAAGAAAGACTATTATTTATTGGAGTCAAAATCACAAAATTCTGCAAATATGTAAAAGAAAAATTAATTATTTAATGGAGTAAAAATCATGAAATGAGAATAAAATATTTACCCTCTTACTGCTTGGCCTATTCCCATTAAACTGAGGTCTACTATGCTCGATGAGTATTTATAAGAAACTAAATAAACGATCCATTCGTTGTAACTGACATTCTTATAGATAATTTTTTTTTTTAAAAAATGACTCACTTAACACTAGAATTACCATAGCCTATGAAAAAACTCGTAGATCCGTCCCACCCTAAATCGCTTCTCACCTCTCTGTCAGCGTCTTTAGTCCTTTAAATGTGTTGATAAGCAGCAAGCAGCCTGCTATCACATCCCCCCACCGGCGCACAGTTTTCTCAGCTCAAGTCTGTTTACCTGCGTGTCAGTTGCTTAGAGTTGTATAGAGTGAGAAGTCAAGCAAAATGACACCCTTTATAAATACTATATAGTTATTTCATTTCATGTGTGTTCCGTGTCTACAATGATTTATGTAAACACATTGTTAAAAAAGAAATGTTTTTCATGTTTTAGTAATAATTGACAAAATGTAGACATGAAGTTTATAATGTGTGAAGTCTGAAGTCCAAATATCAAAGAAACACTTTCACAAAAGGTACAACTATAACAGAACAAGTGCACTTTTATTCAAAAATATAACTGCAGAAAAACAACACGTGTTAGGGTGTGACATTGACACGCATTTACTATAACTGCCTCGGTGCTACAATGGTATCAATTGTTGATTGATAATCAAAACTGCACAGGTTCGATCCCCAACGAGTCCGTTTCGAGAAGTGAGCTGCTTTTATACTCGCTATTTTAGAATAAAAACATACATTTGATTCCAGTCTGTAACAGCCGGTGTAATTTATGATACTTGTAAAGGTCAGCTTTGTTTTTTTTTTTTATTCAGTTTCATTCTCTCAGTCGCGCTCACGATCCTACCCTACCCCGCTCCTCATCTGACATTGCTATTTTCACATAAAGACGCGCTATAGCTCTGCACTCTGTAGGAAGTAAGTAAAAAGTAACCTGTAATCATAAGGCACCAGGATATGGTGCCAGTCCATAGCAGGGCAAACACACACAAACACACACACATGCTATGGCCAATTTAGCAGTGCCAGTTCCCCTACAGGCTGAAGTTTAATAAGATCAGTGCAGATGTTTTAGCATAAGCAGAGGGGTAGCACTGAGCTGTCACTCCTGCCTCACAGTGCCCAAGCCTGCAGTGCAGTTTCCATGTTCTCCCCATATAAGTTGTAGTATAACTTAGTATCCGTGTGTTTACTCACTCAGAAACATTGTTCTTTTATTACAATATCCTATACAAGAGCAACTCAACATGCGGTAAACCCTTGATAATTAGTTTGTTTTACTTTAGTCTGCTCCTTTGCACACTCGGCCTTTTTTCATTTTCTGAGTATTTTTTTTTTATTGTGCAGGAGCACAATGTGCCACATAAACTGTGACGTGCAGGTGGTTTGGCTCTTTTAAAAAAATCAAAAGCTTTTCTTAAAAATACAATCCAGTGTGATCAGTTCACTTCCAATATACTGTTATTTGGACAAAACACAATAAAACTCTTCTGAGCTCTTCTCACTACACTGGCACTTAGTGTCGCTCTCGCTCTGTAGGCTTTGTAAAATAACATAACTGCTTAAGAATCAAAAGTAGGATTCTAAGTAGATGGGGGCCTGTTGGAGTTGTCATCACTCTACCTATGATGAAGGCTGTGAGAAGACAAGGGAGTAGGAAATGTATTCTCACCTCAAGGAAACGAGGACCAAGAGTCTGTGATAAAATGATTATTTCTAGTCTCCTTTGTTATCACAAAGATGCCTCATACACGTGGAAGGCATGCTTTCTTAAATCAAACCCTTTGCTTCATTCACAATGGATGTGTTCAAAATGGTGATCTCATTCATCTACAGACCCACAAACCCTTCAGCTCCACTGCAAGCTGCAAGAACACACAAGCTGTTTTTAAGGGTTATAAAAATACTTCTTTATGGGGCAAATTAATAAATACAATGATTGTGAAGAAATAACTTTGACCTGAAAAATACAAAAACTTTTCCTTTAACATCCATCCATCCATTATCCAACCCATCCATTACAGGGTCCACTGGAGCCAATCCCAGCCAACACAGGGCGCAAGGCAGGAAACAAACCCTGGGCAGGGAGCCAGCCCACCACAGGGCACACACACACACCAAGCACAATTTATAATTGCCAATGCACCTAACCTGCATGTCTTTGGGAGGAAACCCATGCAGACACGAGTTGAACATGTAAACTCCATGCAGGGATGACCCAGGAAGCGAACCCGGGTCTCCTAACTGCAAGGCAGCAGCACTACCCACTGCGCCACTGTACCATAACCTTTAACATATTATTTTAAAAAAATAAAATAAATTAAAACAGCAAGGACAAAAAAGCACACCATTCTGAGGTTGTAACTGCCATCAAATGCTAACTCGAGCTCTGAATTCACTTTCTGTGTCTCTCAACTGGCCATTTTTCCTAATTTTCTTGGGGTTTGATGGACTTCTTCTCCCAAATTTGACTTTCAGTTCTTTCAGTTGAGGGCTCATAGCAGACCAGTTCAGAACATTCCAGTGTTTTCTTTTACTTGACTCTTGGGTGGTCTTACTTATATGTGTTGTTGGACCCATGACCTGCACCCAAGACAGAACTTTGTGTCATGCCCTCCAGAATGCCTTGATGATTTTCTGATTGCACTGTGTCTCGCACAGATTCAGCACAGCAGTCCCATCACATTAATGAGCCTCCACCATGTCTCGTGTGTTTTCTTTGTAACATGCAAACACACCCACATATGTGAATGTCTTTTACTTTGTACCTAGTGATAGTTGGGCTTCAGCAACATGTCGATTGAACAATTTCGTTTTCTTCAGTTTTATTCTTGAAAGTTGTTTTGTTACACCTTTTGTGAAAGTGTTTCTTGGATATTTGGGCTTCTCACATCAAAACTGTCATTATTACTGTAACTTATGAGAACATTGTTCTGTTTTAGCCGTGTGTTCAGCATTTCTTGCCTCACATTTCCTCTGTCTTTCTATATTTACACAGATCATTGTAGACACAGAACACACGTGTATTTCAAATCCCGCCATTTCGTTACCTATGCAATTCCTTACAAACACATCGCCAGGTAAACACTTTGACACAGAGTTCAGCTGAGACAATTTCAGAAGGGCGATGCCATCATCTGACTAAATGAGGGGTCGGGGTTAGCAGGCTGCTTTCTGTTAATCCACACATTTGCAAAACAAAAGCAGGCTGACAGCGCAGTGATAAGAAGCAGCGAACTTCTTGGTGTGTGTCAGGAAAATTTAAGGAGAGCAGGGACAGCGGAAAAAATTGTAAGCTTCAGGGATTCTAGAGTTAAAAGTATCGATGAATGTGAACTACCAGGCAAAAGTCCAAGACATAAACCAGCAAATCATAAGTGGAATTAAAAGTATTAATGAATGTGGACATTGCCATTTGCCAAATGGAGAAGTGTGAGAGGATGGTTAGTGTATATCTAAGGAAATGGTTTGGAGTTCCACAGTGCCAAAGCAAAAGTGCTTTATATGGCAAGGGACTCTTTGAGCTACCAGTACCCAGCTTAGTAGAAGAGTTCAAATGTGCAAAGGCAAAGTCGCACTTAACATTGTCTCAGTCCAAAAACACAGGAGTAAGAAAGGCTGAAATTTCACTTAAAGGAGGATGTAAATGGGACCCAAAGGCAGCAGTGAAGCAGGCAGAAGCAGATCTGAGCCTCAAAGAAGAAGTGGGTCACATGCAATATAGCAGGGTGGGGTTCGGTTATCAAATTAGGAAGTCCTTTTGGAGTAAGGTAGGGGAGTGGAGAAAGCTGACACATGGTGGTGGAGGAGTTAGGTGGATATGAGGCAGTGGCTTCTCAAGGAAAGCAAAGTCAGTGGCTAAATTGGGAAATCCTGGGGAAAAGGCGGCTGAACTGGAGAGAATGGTGGGAGATGGAGTCTGGTGGGGTGAAGTTCTTATTGGAGCAATTTATGATGTGCTCCTGTCTCTGAAAAATATGATGGTGTGGACAGGGGCTGACCTGAATTGTGTGTTATGTGCAGGAGTTGCTTCACCACAGCACATTGTGTCAGACTGCAAAGTTAGTCGAAGCCAAGGCAGATACATGCAGAGGCATAATAAAGTGCTATCATGTATCACCACTGCATTGGAAGGAAAAAGGAAAAGGAATAAATTCAGTAAGGCAGGCCAGTGCAATTAGGCAGATGTTAGTTATGAAAAAGCAGAACAACACCCCTGTAGGCCTGGCTAAACAAAGAGGGGGTCAGTTAAGTTTGGCTGATGATTGGAAGCTTAATGTAGACCCTAATGGAAGGCTAGTAGTCCCAAAAGAAACAGCTATGAGTAACTTACAGCCAGATATGATATTGTGTCAGAAAGGAAATGAATAGTTTGCTTCATTGAATTAACGGTTCTGTGGGAAAGATTAATTGAGGAAGCTCCTGAAAGGAAGAGAGCGAGATATGCAGACATGGCAGCTGACGGCCCCTAGAGAAGTTGGGCTTTATACGTGCAGGCACTTGAGGTTAGCTTCTGCAGCTTTGTAGTTAGATCAGTAACATTGATGGCTTCTCAGCAAGTCATTTAAAGTAAGTGGTAAAAAAAACTGATTAGCGCAGCAGAGGAAGCAAACCATTGGATATGACTAAGGTGGCAGAATATGAAGTGGGGAAAAGATGGCCAGGTCTTTCATATAAATATGAGGTTTTTAATTTAGTTTTAGCTGTATTGTAAGATATTGATAAATGTTTATTAATTTATTAATTTTAAAGAGATGCATATTGAATGCTCAATTTGATGGCATATGTGTTTAGATTTTAAGATTCAGTGGCTTATTTTTTCATTTTAGGGTTTTAATGGTTTTAGTTAATTGCTCTAGATGTGTATGGGCAAGTTCAGCCTAACTCCAATCTGAGTTTATCTCAAAGGTTGCCGAGATAAGATCACATTACAAGTCTGTTTTGTGAAACTCTGATCGGAGTTTTTGAGGTTAACAGAGCAGGTTCATACAAGGAAACAGTGAGTTTTATATTAATGGTTTTAGTAATACTAACTTTAGAATTGGCTGAGCCTCAGTCATCAGGAAAGGAGGGGGGTGCATGTAAGACGTCACACGTATTGTGTGGTGGGCCTTAAATCCAGTGACACACCATCTGAGAGGAGGGGACCCACCTGATGACCTTAGTGATTATCCTGTGTGACTGACATTCAGACAAGTCGTGACGATGGCCTCATTTACAGCAGGTTGGAAAGCACAGCACATACGATTTTGTTGAGAAGTTTGGACGGATCTCCTCTGAGTCACCTGTTTGGTTCTGTTCACTATGTGTTCAGATGAGTGACTGCCAGACATTTAGCTGAAATGCTGACTTGAGGGGGCAACACCAGCTAGCAGAGCACGTAGAGTAGGTGAATAATAATAGCATATCTGTTGATTTATAGTTGCAAAGTCAATGAATTGTTTCCACTTTTGTCATTTACATCACCTTTATCTAGTGATACTGCTTAAATTAAGATCAAGTCTTGATATGCTCACATATGTTTAAAGAGAAAATCTATTTCATGGGCTGTGCTTACTTTTCCACATTACTGTACGTGCTAATGGTGGTGGATGTTGTCACTTTTTGTGTGACACACATTGGGTTGTGTTCTTTACATGTAATGTGCCGTATAAACACATTATTATTACCATTACTATAACGGAATGATTGAAATGGAAAAGCAACAGAAAGGAGAGACTGGAAAACCGAAGAAGAAAGCAGCACTACATGTTAAATAAATATGGAAAAATAATTAAATAGAAGGAAGACTTGTGTGACAGGCAGACCTGGTGTAGCTGACATGATTTCAGGTGAGGTTTTTGTTGTTTTTCTTCCAGTGAATTCACTTGACTGCTTTGGTGTTTCTCCTTCCTTTCTTTCTTTCCAATAATGCCCAGTCTCAAAACCACCATCATTTTCAGCTCATCAAACACTCAACACAGCTCTTTCTGATGGCTACACTTAAACATCATATTACTGGTCTGGGACATAAAAAGAGAAACCATTTCTATTGTGATGATCCGTTCAGTCAAATCATAAACTCATATTGTAAAAACTCGTCTCTGCTCTGAGGTTCAGGAGGCTGTAGGGTGACAAGTGGAGCTTTGAGACCTGAAAATAAACTCAAAGAGACGGATGGAAACTGTTAAGATGGCATTGTTTAATGAAAGTTCAATTCTTAAACACGCATTACAAATGTACTGCAGTTTAAATAAAATATAAAACGACAAGCAGCTAAAGCACAAAACATGGTGGTGCAATGAAAAGAAAGAGCAGAATGCACACTTGGCGTATAAAATCATTAAATACACTGAGGGAGTCAACAGTTCAAGATGCCCACCTGCTGACTCCCTCAACATGTTTAAGAAGTGTTTCAATACTTTCTTGTTCTCTTAATTTCTGTGTAACAGCAGTTTATGGCTCATGCAGATGTCATTTCCTTAGGCCACATGCTCCAGTTTCCTGCATCTGCTTATCATGAAGTTGTTGTGATGCAGTTTCTCTGTTCCTTAAAAGATGCACATGAAAAATCAAATTTAACACTTGGAAACAGAGTCGTTCACCAGACGCGGTGCACTGTGAGTACGAAGTGATTAAATAAAAGAGAAAGCCGAGTCGAGCACAGGGCTTCTGTCTGCCTGTGACGCTCACTCAGTCACTCGCCACTCAAACACGTTAAGCTCAGTTCTTACTCAGGATTTCATCCCTCAGCTCTTCTTCTTCTTTTCATTCGTAGAGGCCACAGTGTTGTGAAGATTTTGTTTTAAAACTGCAAGAGAGATTTTCAACTACCTAAGTAGAGGTGGGCCTAAACAGCAGGTGATGGGTTTCATTTATACATTCAATTTTAAATAGCAGTTTAATTGTATTAATGTGGCAAGTGTAAGGGGTGGCCTGATGTGATCCAATGTCACTAATGCTGGAGTCTGACTGTTTGATCTCATGTTATCAAGTTTACTTTTAATGACATACATAAGGTTACGACTACATACACTAATTTTATTGAATTGTGTCAAAGAGTTCTAAAACATTTCTGGGTATTTATACTTTCATTTATTCCTTTGTAGAAATAATCAGACTGTACTGCGTACACAGCTTTCTTATACTTGTCGATTCTTTCAGTACCTGAGCGCCAGTAAATGTATAACTTTTTTGATCCTCTTTAAAGCTCTCATTTTGAACTTTCTAACTTAAGACATATTGTATTTCCATTAATCACTGACTAATCTATTAGCTCATTCATATCCTTTGTCTTGAGAGGACCAGCTTTCTCCACCATCTTTTTCACATTCCAGTTGTTATATGTCAGCTGACCGTTTAATATTTTAGTCTCCATATTCAGGTTTGAGGTTCTACGAATGTGACTAAACCCTGAAATGCCATTTTAATCTAGATGTCTCACAGCTCTGTTTCCAAACTGAGTATTTATTGACAAATCCAAGTGATCTGAAAGAACATAGTTAACAGGAGAAAGAACCATCATGCATTCAGAATGATGCTGATATGAGTAATAACTGTTGAAGCATTTCTAAACTGTGATTTTGTGAGCGTGTAAAGCTAATAACTAGCAACTGTATAACTTAAAGGATAGAAAAGTTTGCCTATCAACTTTTAGTTACACATCTTTGTGAATAGTAAAGTCTCCAAATCTGACATGGAAAGAGGAGAAATGGATGCAGCCCAGCAGCTCCTGCCACCTTCATATTATAGCAGGTTGCTTAGCTTTCCTTGCAGCAGTGGTGGAAGTAGAACTGCCATCAATGCAGAAATAAGCTGTCCTTTGCATGAATGGTTAGGCATTTTCTGAGCATGTTGAGGAACAATCTATTGATCATTATGACTGAAAAATTGTAATATAAGAGGTCTTGATCAAAAGTGAATCCTATGGTGCTACTCAACCAACATGTAAAAATCTCAGGCCAAAAATTTTCCAGTAATGTAATTGCATTGCAACCCTCCATGCTCTTCTTAATCCCAGGAATGCATAGGCTGCAGTGACTTTTCTCTGTCAAGTTCAGCAAGTTTGGCACTCACAGATGCAATATGGTCCTATATGTCTCAGCTCTGTTTGTCCTGATGGTTCAGGATGTTTCTCAATTTGTCAATGTCACATGAGTTATTTCTTCTGGGTTGTATTTTAAAGCTCTGCTAGGTAGAGTCATAAATTGTGATGAGTTCTTACAGGAAAAAGAATTTGTTATTTCCAAGTGGCTCTGCGTTCATTAAAGCACTGATTTCACTGACTTTCATCTCTGGGCTAGAAAGTTCAAACTGTCATCTCCAAAATGTGAGGAGAGTAGAAAGTATTTCAAATTGATCCATTTTAGTGGTTCTAGTAGTACATAGGATGGAAAAGATAGCAACAAGGAGCCACCAAATCAATGGTCTGTCTGCAATAATGGGTCATGTGCTCGGCCCAAGAGGGAAACTAAGTCTGGGATAATGAACTGAAATTAATCACTGAACAGCTGAAGCCTGGATGGAGCCATAAATCGTATATTCTTATGTTGCTTAAAAGACACTTTATACAATAAGAACTATTTTATAGCAAAGGCTGATAGATAAATGTTAAAGAACCATCCCTCATCATACATCTTACTGCTCAATTTCATCTTTTGTTATTCTGGTCTTTCTAAAAGAATTTCACAACAACATGAACATGTGCTGTAAATGATGGAGTCCATGTCTTGATGTCCCACTGGCTGATCTTCTCCAGACTCTTTTTCAAACCTGACAGCTGCTTTCTCAGGTCCTCAAAAGAGAAATCAGCAGTGACAGTGAAGCTGAGCAAGTCTCAATCAGAAGGAAGAACACAGCGAGATGAAAAGGTCTGAATCAGGAGAGAAGAAGGGATGAGGCTTTAGAGTGAACCAATAAAAAGAACTTCAGAGAGAACCAACAAAAAGAAATATTTGTTAGATGATCAGTAGGGGATTTGTGTGACAGACAGCCAACTTTCAGTATAATGGAGCCTAAGATATTATTGACATTGGCATTCAATAAACTTTTCACACGGACCTCCTTGAGAGGTGAGTCATGAGACTGTAGATGAAGGGACAGAGAGTGCAGAATTGACTTAGCACATTAAACAAGGCAGTAGGCATGTTATATTTCTAAGATTGTTATTTACAATTAAATGTAAAAATGTGCATAAGTAGCAAGAAATCTCTTCAATATAATTATACAATGATAGGTCTGCAGGTAGGAAGTGTAATTGATGAGAAGGTCTTATGAGTCTTTGTGCCCTCATTACCATCCTCAGCTAGTCAGAGTAGAGAAGGCCAGTGGGAATTACAATTTTTAATTGAAATTAACCGTACAGGTAGTCCCCGAGTTACGAACATCTATACTAATAAAAGGCAAAGCCCTCACTCACTGACTCATCACTAATTCTCCAACTTCCCAATTCTACACGTAACGGTCATAACGGTCGACAACGTCCGCCATGTTGAACTTTCTTATTTATGGCCCCATCTTCACGGAATTTGATAGGCGGCTTCCCTGCGCTAACCGAAACCGATGTACGTACTTATTTTGATGCTATGATGCCCCTGTCGGCCGCCATATTGAACTTTCCAACGTCACTAATTTTCCAACTTCCCGTGTAGGTAGAAGGCTGACCCCATCTTCACAAAATTTGGTAGGTGGCATCCCTGCGCTAACCAAAACCAATGTACGTACTTATTTCGGTGGTATGACGCCACTGTCGGCCGCCATATTGAACTTTCCAACGTCACTAATTCTCCAACTTCCCGTGTAGGTAGAAGGCTGAAATTTGGCAGGCTCATTCCTTACAGCTTACTTACAAAAGTTAAGCAGGTTTCATTTCAAAATTCTACGCGTAACGGTCATAACAGTTGACAATGTTCGCCATGTTGAACTTTCTTATTTATGGCCCCATCTTCACGAAATTTGGTAGGTGGCTTCCCTGCGCTAACCAAAACCGATGTACGTACTTATTTCAGTGGTATGATGCCACTGTCGGCCGCCATATTGAAGTTTCTAATGTCACTAATTCTCCAACTTCCTGTGTAGGTTGAAGGCTGAAATTTGGCAGGCTCATTCCTTACAGCTTACTTACAAAA
>JANRMT010028174.1:9000430-9018586 GCA_026402145.1 Polypterus bichir lapradei
TAATGTGCCTTACCAGCAATTAAAGAAAATTAGTTTTGTGTCCTCTGCAGTGTTAAGAGAGAAGGCTTTGGTTTGGGATAAACGGAAAAAAGGTGTAAAGAAAGGAAAGTTGCCTTTTTCTTTTCTTTTATATAGTATAGAGAGATGTGTTCGCTGACGATATGAGCGCCTTTTGGGGACAGTCGCGGTGGGTCTTGTGCAGACTGGTGAGACGTCCCAGCTATTTAATCGGCTGTGATGGCACTGTCAGTCCTTCACTCCTGTGCGTGTCTTCATAAGAGCTGACGACCTCATAATCGTATACGTGCAAAATAAAGTGCGAAGCACCTTAATATTATTTTGCCGCAGAAGCGCAGTCAGCGTGTGAAAGGCCGGCACAGCTATGCGCGCGCGCCGGCTGCTCGACTTTGGCTGGGCAGGAGACGCCAGTTTTTGCAGACACGTTCACATGATCAAAAGTCTCCGCGCTCTTTGGAGGTCATTCATATACAAAATACCCGCGCCTCGCAGTGGAGAAGTAATGGGTTAAAGAAGTAATGAAAAAGAAAAGGAAACATTTTAATAATAACATAACATGATTGTCATGAGTGTTGCTGTCATATATATGCCTGCCTAAATAAGTCACCCTCGCTTCGCTCTTACTTTTTTACCGTTCATTTAATCATGGCTAGTGGCGGAAAAATTATAAAATGGAAGGAGGATTACACTGAGTATGGCTTTACCAAAACAATTATTGATGGCGAATCGATTATTCATAAAGCTTGAATTGGTGATCTGTTTTTGTGTGTTAACCTCATATCTTTTCATACTTCTTCTCAAACCAAGGTGGTGCGAGGCTAAAATGAATTGGGATGCGCTGATCAATGTTATCGGTGTACCAGGAAATCATGCATTGACAAAAGTTCCCCTTTGATTGTAATGCAAAGTGTGATTAAATGCATTATTTTTTAACGCGTTATGGAGCACATGCATCGAAGCTTCTCAGCTGTGCTTGTGCTAAGAAAATTAAACATTTTAAAAATAACGTAACACGATTGTCAATGTAACCTTTTGTAAGTAGTGCCTGGAGGATTCAGTGTGGAGAAAGTCTAGAGACAGAGTGTGTATTAACTTGTGGATTTCTCTGTATTTGGTGGCAGTGTGACGAAGTTGCTTCGGAAGACGGCTTTAGCCGCGGAGCTCAGCTCAGAGCGAAATGAGGTAAATGGGAGGGGAGATGATGACGTGACTCCCCCACCCGCCTTAACTGTCAATCCCCCACAAACACAGTCTCTCGGAATTTGCATAAGCACACCCCTTCACCTGCAATTTTAACTTAGTTACAAAGTGATCAAAACTCTCGTTTTATATCCTGCGTCCTCTCATTAAACTTGTATCCCGCATTACCCGTGGGCACGAAAAGCACCAGCGGCAGCCTGTCTATTAAGTTAATTTAAAGTTTAGGTTTATACCTCGCTTTGTTTCCGAAGTAGCTGTACTGATGAATATGGTAATATGTCACTCGCTCGCTTCTTAATGTTTCGCTGCCTTCTCAATTATATAATGCATATTTTGTTCAGCGTATTTTGGAGCTCTTCCTGGTTTTCTACATAGTGCGTTGACAGTCAGTTCACGTGATTACGTGGGCGGCGTAATGATGTCACACGAAACTCCGCCCCCACGGCGGTCAAGCTCAACTCCATTACAGTAAATGGAGAAAAATACCTTCCAGTTATGACCATTACGCGTAGAATTTCGAAATGAAACCTGCCCAACTTTTGTAAGGAAGCTGTAAGGAATAAGCCTGCCAAATTTCAGCCTTCTACCTACACGGGAAGTTGGAGAATTAGTGATGAGTCAGTCAGTCAATGAGTGAGTGAGGGCTTTGCCGTTTATTAGTATAGATTATAACTGTCGTGTTACTTATGTTTTAGTGCTAATGACTAACAGAGATGCAGTATGTACAGTTAATCAGCAGCTCTAATCAGGATATGCTATACTGAAGTAGTGAGTCTTCAGCCGGGATTTAAAGGCTGAGACCGAAGGGGCATCTCTTATAGAAGCAGGCAGACCATTCCACAGTTTAGGGGCCCTGTAACTAAAAGCTCGACCTCCCACTGTTATTTTATAAATCCTTGGAATCATAAGCAGACCGCCATCTTGAGATCTTAATGTGCGTTCTGGTTTGTAAGTCAAGATGTTCAGACAAGTAAGTCGGACCTTGGCCATTTAATGCTTTATATGTTAAAAGGAGGATTTTGAATTCTGCCCTAAACTTAACTGGGAGCCAGTGTAAGGATTTAAGAACTGGAGTTATGTGTTCGTATTTTCTTGTTCTTGTAATAATTCTTGCAACCGCATTTTGGATTAACTGGAGGCTGTATAAAGAATAGTTTGAACAGCCAGTGAAAACCGCATTGCAGTAGTCAATCCTACTAGAGGTAAATACATGAATTAATTTCTCAGAATCCTGTTTATTTAGAAAGCGCCTTAATTTCTTAACATTTTTAAGATGGAAGAAACATGTTTTGGACAACTTTGTAATATGCACTTTTAAATGACATGCTAGAGTCAAAAATAACTCCTAGATTGCGGGCTGATTCAGTAAAATTAATTGGAATTCCAACTGAGTTAAATGATGACAACATATTGTTGTGATCAGCGTCATTCCCTCCAACAATTAACATCTCTGTTTTATCTGTATTTAAAGACAAGTAGTTCTCATTCATCCACGCCTTTAATTCGCTAACACAACTAATTAAAGACAACATCGGAGAAACTTCACTTGATTTAAATGAAAGGTATAACTGGGTGTCCTCTGCATACGAGTGAAAATTAACATTGTTTCCTAATGAGAGATCCCAGTGGAAGCATGTAAAGTGAAAACAGTAAAGGTCCGAGTACTGAGCCCTGCAGGACACCATATTGAACTTCTGTGTATAATGATGGAGTACTGTCAGCACATTTCTGTACATATTGGAATCGATTTGATAAATAAGAACTAAACCAAGCGAGCACGGGGCCTGTAAGCTAAACATCATTTTCTAGCCTGTGCAGTAAAATAGAAAGGTCAGTGGTGTCAAATGCTGCACTTAAGTCCAACAACATAACTACAGTGGAGTTTCCTTCATCAGAGGATATCGGAATGTCATTTACAACCCGTGTTAGTGCCGTTTCTGTACTATGACCAATGCGAAAACCAGACTGGAATTTCTCAAATAAATTGTAATGCGTAAGGCGTGACTGAGGCTGACTGGCGACTACTTTTTCTAGTATTTTAGAGAGAAACAGTAAATTTGAAATAGGCCTATAATTATTTAGTATGTGTGGGTCTAGGTCTGACTTTTTAAGTAATGGTTTAATGACTGACACTTTTAGTGCATCAGGTACTGTGCCATGCAATAATGAACTATTGATAATGTTTAGAATAGGCACTGCAAGAACATTCATTGCACTTTTTACTAGTTTTGTTGGCACTGGATCAGGGAACAAGTAGAGGGCTTCATTTTAGTAATTAAACTTAAGACTTCCTGCTCAGTTACAGGATTAAAATTACTAAAGTGCTGAATGCAATGTGAGACAGGGCCTGCTAAGCTAGTATTTGGTTTGTACTGTGATGCAGAGATCTGGGATCTTATATTTTATATTTTCTCATTGAAGAAGTTCATAAAGTCTGTACTGCTAATATTTGTTGGTATTTTGCACTGTTGATCTGAATTCCCATTTGTTAATTTAGCAACTGTTATAAACAGTACCCGAGGATTTTCATTATTGCTATCTATTAATGTAGAATAGTATTCTGAGCGAGCTTTAAAGAGGGCTTTTTTATTTATTAACAAACTCTGTCCATGCAAGTTGAAAGACATGTAGCTTTGTTGTTCTACATCTGCGCTCCAGTTTTCGACACTCTAATTTAAGAGTTTGAGTGTTTTCATTAAACCAGGGAGAGTTTGTATGTGCTTTGATCACTTGTGTTTTAAGGGGAGCCACTGTGTCCAGAGCATCTCTCATGGTCATATTATAATGTGATGTTAGTTGATCTAAATTGTTTTCCATGTTTACATTTGATGTTAACTGATAAATGGTTTTCCACAATAACACTCGACTTACTCAAGGTATCTGTAAATTTTGAAGCAGTATTATAATCTAGATGTCGCACTGTCTTTGTTTTAATCTGTGAGTGTATAGGCAAGGGCAGAACTAAATCAAATGTAATTAAGTAGTGATCGGAAATAACTTCATTTAATGGAGTAATATTTAAATTTTGAATTTCCACTTTGTAAGTTATAATTAAATCTAATGTGTAGTTATGATTTATGAGTTGGACCTTTGACAATCTGACAAAATCCTACTGAATTTAACAAATAAGTAAAACATTTGCTAAAAGTGTCAGTTTCCACATCAATGTGTACATTAAAATCCCCCATCTGTACTACGTGATCATAATTTATAGCCAAATCAGATAGAAGGTTGCTAAATTCAGTCATGAACAATGAATATGGCCCTGGTGGTCTGTAGACTAGCACTATAATTGTGTTGGAATCTGTTTTAATATTTAAAATGAATGCCTTAAAGGATGTAAAGTTGCCTAAATTTTTAGAAGTGATTTGCATTTTGTTACAATGAATTATTCCAAGGCCTCCTCCTCGACCAGAATCTCTAGACTTACGAAGGAACGAGTATCCATCTGGTGACACCTCTGCTAGGGGAACAGTGTCACATTTACTAAGCCAGGTTTCAGTGAGAAGACACAGATCAGATTTTGTACTTAATATAATATCTTTTACCAAAACAGCTTTACTGCCAAGACAGCGAATGTTCAATAAGCAGCATTTAAAACTGCATGCTTCTTTCTGTACTGGTGATAAATTTTTTTTTTTTAATTTGAAGTAAATTTCTGTTACAGATGCCCCTGGTGGAGGGTCTGGTTTTATCCCTTGGTCTAATTATACACCTTATTTTTTGGTTATCAGTTAATTTAGGGTTTGTATCAAGACTAAATTTACTGGATGCCCCACGACAGGGATTTTGGGTAACAGCTTCAGGAAAATTACAGGTGGGATAAACAACAGCCTGTGATTTAAGATCACATGACTGCGGCCTGGATGGTGCTCTAATCGGTCAACCAGGCAGTTTTGCTGCCATACATTAACACCACATAAACTCATTACAAGTTCAGCAACGCCTGTTCAACTTTTATTACTTTTGTTTTTTGCTGCTACGGCAATGAAGAGAAGGGTTCGTGAGCGGTTTCTAGTGTCTGAAGTATAAAACTAACTCTGACAGGTGAAATGTACTCCACAACAAGCAAGAGTTTTAATGAAACAAAATAAGGAGCCTCACTCATTGGGCCCTGGCTCTTGTCATAAATATCTCCCTTTTACATTCTACCATTTATTATTGCTCCTGTTGTTATTCATGTTCATTTGAGTTGCCTTGCTGTCCACGTTAAATTGATTGTTTGCATTTTGCTTGCCGCTCCTGCTCTGAATGACGTAGTGCCAGCTCAGTGTTTTGGTGACTCAGCCCTGGCTGATGTAAATTGCCCGGCACCACTGCAGTATTATTATTAGACCTCATGTTTTCTTGAGGTCACATTTAATTAACTGTCATTTGGGGTTCAACAGCCTTAATGTTGTTGGTTAAAAAAAGAAAACAAATTGAAAGCGAGCCTCGTCATTTGTCCTCAAATGTTGTCTTTGTACTGACTCCTCACAAACTGAGTAGACGGGGAAATAAAGGCTTAGCCCTCTGCTCTGCTATAACATAGGCAAGCACATTTGAGAAAGAAGATGGAATCCTTAAATTAACAGATGTTGTTATCCCATCAAGTAATGAAGTATTTCAATTTTAAAAACAATGACATTTTGTGAAGCTCCGAACGTACAAGTTCTCTACAAATGAAAGTCGCCATCACAGTGGACTCTGTCACAAGTGCTGTTGGTGCCATCCAGTGGCTCGGCTACGTTGTTTGCTTTTCGTTTTCTGCGCGTGATGCAAACATGGGTTCAAGCTGGGTTAATGAGTCACCTAAACAAATATCAGGATCAAGAGGAATATATATAATGTATAATCAAAATTGAGATATTGTTTGTTTGGAGAGAAAATGTAAACCTATACAATTTAAAATTCAGGTTGACATGGGCAGAGGCACAAACTGATATGCATATCCCATTTTTAATAACATAAACTAAAGGTGCTCTTTACCATTTCAGCCATGCTGTTGTTATTTTGATTGAATCTTCATGCATTTTGAGTTAAGAGTACATTTGTGATGGCACAGCTCTCATTCCCTGTGTGATGCCACTCACCTGTAATCACAAGCAGGTCAGAGTACATCTGCTGTCCTGCTGCTTCACAGGTTTCTCTCCATGTTGGAACTCCACTCGCGTTACCCTTCACTTGGGTAATCCTTGGCAAACTGCAAAATAACATTTCAGGTAGGCAGCAGCCATTGTCTTTCATTGTCTGTGCCTAAAACACTGGCACACAAATGTTTACCATACCTGCAAGAGCAAAACTCCACAGTTGAATCCATCTTCTTGTCTAGGATGATCGTCTTTTTATCCTCAAGAACTCCCAAGTTATTGTTTAAATAAAAGTAATAAAAGGCCCACACCGTGAAACTCCATCAGTCAAATTCTGTCAAAGATTAAAAAGTCAAACGCTTGCCATGTAAAATTGCAAAGGTGCTCAGCTTGAAATCTGGCAAACAGTGGCAGCTTGGAATGTGGGGTACTAGGGCGCTGGCCTCCCTCCAAACATTTTAAAAGCTCTACTTCACTTCATTAGGGATTTGCAAAATAATCACAAAATAAATGTGTTTACTTGCACAATGTGCACGGTGTCGGCGCACGTCAGCATCCATTAAAGTGCTTCTAACTTGTATTTGTTTCATGTCCGTGTGAATATTTCCTGAGTGAAGGGTCCTTCTTTTGGCAAGCAGGTGAACTGAGGCTGTCCTTTAATTGGTTGCTTAGCTTTTTCCAACAACACAGCTCTCTGCACCTCAGACACGTCCACATTTATTGGGAGTGAATTCATGTTTGGAGTGTTTTTTTAATCTAATGTGATAGGACAATCATGGACACACTATGTCCACGTTTCACCATTCATACTCTAAATTAACGTAACTACAGATGAGCAAGCGTGACTTTAGGGAGATGGCAGCTTCAAGAGGAACTTCAGATATCAAAAAAGTTTGGTTTAACGAAAAACCGTTTCATTTTTTGCTTTTTTTTTTTTTTCTTCTCCATCTACCATTTCAGCAGGTCGACACTGAAGTATTGCAGACAGCGATGGCGTAGTTAGCAGCTTGAACGCTCCATGTGATAAAATATGTGAGTGTTCTATGCTTCGGAATGATGTACCCTTTGGAGGCCGATTCCTGCCAGTGCTTCTACGATAGGAGCAGAGTAACTGGGCTATGAATTTGGATATGTGAATTAAAAAAAACAAAATGGAGGAATGAATGAATGAGACAAAGAATGAGGAGACTGCATTTTATGATGCTTTTTAACAATGAGATTAGAATGCCCGTCACCTGATGTCGACCATTGTCACTTCTGTTTTGACTGACAGCAAACAATTTGGGTGACTGGACTGTAAAGGAGCTGAAGTATTTTTTCTTTGTTTTAAATGCTTCTTGTAGTTCTTGATTCAGAAAATGCAGGACTGCATGTTGCAGTAGAAACTTGACAAGCATGACTGAGTCTGTTTTAAATACTTAAATCTAACTTATTTAATAGCGACATAACCGGCTACTTTGAATGAATCCAAATGTTATTCAAGCTTTAATAATTTGGTCATGTGAAAGGCAATTAAAATAAAAAATAAAGTTTAAGTGAAATTTTGCATTAAACTGTAATGAGGTTTCAATGTTAAAATGCAGACTGTAAAAAGAGACAAAACACAGCATAAACGGTTGGGGTTTTGTCCCCGTATACTGTAAACAAAATAAGGCACGTTATGCAGTGAAATATACAACTCAAAGTCATTCAAAATGCGCAACGCCTTCACAGGCGCCGGCGGCCATTTTATGCAGGAGGAGCCGGAAGTGGAGGAATGCTGGGAAGGAGGCGTGAGGGATGACGGGACTGCTGACGTCAGGGAAGATGGCGGAGGAAGGGCGGAAGTGGACGTAGTGCGGTCAGGTTACGATGGCGGAGCATCTTTTTTCCTGGAAGAAAGAGCAGAAAGGTTAGTACCCCGCCATTCCCTACCGGCAAACGTCCTTCGAAGTGGTTTCGGATCAGTCCGCGGTCTCCTACTCGCGCATGCGTGACAAGACATATGTCTCTCCTTAGGTAATGAAAATATGTTTTGGTTGTTAAATACTAAATTACATTTATAATACTTAATATTTTTTCTTTGATGTCCAGTTTCTTTTCAGCACAAACACTGGACACATTTACGGTATTTACTTAACTAATTCAAACATTTATAGATTTATTTATACCCACTCCTTGTATTTCTTTGTTTTAAGTTAAACTGTAAGATATACAATAGTTGGCATTCTTATTCTGGAGAGATTTTATTTAGGGTTTTGCACAAGGGCCACTGTTACTAAGAAAGGTGTTTAAGTTTGAAGCTCATTAATCAGTTGCACATTCAGTTTTTATGGCTTAATCAATCAAAGTCTTTGTTTTCCTTGTTACGCCCTCCTTATGTTATCTAAGAACTCATTTTCTACTTCAGCTCATATGCATGTAACTTTTTCAGTCCCTGTTGCCTTTTCTGCTTTGTCTTACCTCGGCCTTCTCAAGACCTAAAACATCTTTCTAAGAAACACAAGCAGCTTGAAAGTCACCGTAGTCCTCTAGACGACAGCACGAGGCTCCATTTGCTTTGTGGCTGCCTTGTTATTGCTGAACAGCTACATGAAGGCTTCGGTGGGATTCTCTTTTCTCCTGAGCTATGAAGTGCAGTTTCAGTTTGTCCCCCCAACATAGTGTTTTTTTTTCAGCAGTTGCCACTGCTGGCCCCGTATGTGTTTGTTCAGTTTAAACTTTACTTCAAGCACTTGCTTCCATTGTTCTAGAATTGTCTTCTCATGCGAAGCTTCGTTACACAATGGGTCGATATCAAGTAGTAGCTTCTCTGACCTTTGAGTCCAATTCTATGGAAGTGATTCAATAGAGGTGATGCTATTCTGTTAGTTCTCATGTTCGACAAGTGCTACAGTAATCTAGTTTTCAGGGTTTTACCAGTTTCTCCCACATACACTTTTGTACAATGTAGGCAGATTATAACATATATACAATTAGTTGTCTCCAAGAAACTGTCTTTGTTCTGTTACTGAAAAACATTCTGTTCCACTCCTAAATGATCTTTGGTTATACCAATAAAGTGTTTGAAATCTATCCGTCTTTATTTTTATGTGTGTCAGTTTGCTATGAATCAAAGTATCCTTGAGGTTTTTATTCCTTTTATATGTTCCTATAATTCGGTATCCTTGAAAATGTTTTGCTTTCTGTTTTAGATGTTCAAAATTAATCCTGAGAATTCTATTTGCCTTTACTGATAGATTGTTGTAGGTAAGTATTGCTGGAATCAGTTGATCCCTTTTATCTCCTGTGCTTTGTTCTGTCCCTCTGATGGGTTTCAGTGTTTTGTTGGCTTTTATTTCTGTCTTGTTTTAAGAAGTTTTGGTAACATTTCCTTAAAAAGGTTCTGGTGTATCCTCTATCTTTCAGAGCTTGAAATAAAGTGTAGACCGCAAATATAAAGTTCTGTTCTGATGAACAGATCCTCTTAAATCTTAACAACTGTAATTTGATTACCCCTTTCTGTGTATGGGGTGGTTAACTCAAAGCATGCAGTAAAGCGTGAGTATCTGTCTCTTTAAAGAAGACTTTTGTTTGTAGTATATTGTTAAACTTGTATATTTCCAAATCCAAAAAGTTCACTTTATATTCTGAGGCCTCATATTTCAGAGAAATATTGGGCCAGTGTTGGTTAAGTGTTAGAAAAAGCTTCAGGGCCGTGTTCCCAAATTCCAAATATATCATCAAGAAATCTCCAATAACAAGTGGGTTTGAGGAGTAATTTATCCTCCAATTCCCATTTCGCCAAATACAAATTAGCATAAGCTGGGGCAAACTTCTTGCCCATAGCTGTGCCCTTGATTTGTAAAAAGAATTTGTCATCAAAAGCGAAATCCTTATTCTTAAGAGAGATTTCCAGCAATTGCATGATGAATCTATCCGGTCTATCTCCTGTTTTATATTTCTCCAACCAGAATTGTGTGACTTTAAGACCATGATCAATGTCAATGTTTGTATACAATGCTTCTACATCCATGGTGAATAGAATAGCCTTGCTGGAAACTGTGTATTGCTTAGTCTTTTCCAAAAAATAATGAGTCCTTGATATAAGAGGGGTGTAGCTGTGAAATTGGATTTAAGAAATAATCAATAAAGCTAGCGACATTATAAGATTCGCTGCCACAATCTGAGACAATAGGTCTACCTTGTGGAATTCTGTTTGGTACTGTCCATGTTGTAGGATCCTTATGTATCTTTGGTAGGGTGTAGAAAATTCTTTTTCTGGGAATGGTAGGGGATTTCAAGAAATCCCTTTGTTTAGCTCTAATGATTCCTTCCTCATACATTGAATCCAAAATCTTATGAAGTATCCTTTGTGTTTGTTCATATAATGGTTTTAATAAGGGTGCATAATATCTTTTTTTGTCCCGGAGTTGTCTAAGGACCTCAATTTTGTAATCTTCCCTGTCCATAACAACTATTGCATTCCCCTTGTCTGCTGGTTTTATGATTATTCTATGGTTTCCTGCCAATTTCAATAAAGTTTTTCTTTCCTCCTCTTTAATATTATCCCTTTCTTTTTTATCTTGTTTCATCAGTTTTTGTATTGCTCTATTACATTTCAGAATATATTTTTTAGTTTGTCTACTTATTTTGTTAGATGAAGGTTCCCACTTTGATTTGTCCATAAAGGGTATAATTTGTTGTGAATCCTCATGATCCTCCTTAAAATCAATGTTTGACTCTTCTATAAAAGAGTTTTAACTCTTGTAGAAGTCCATGTTTTTTCCTAAAATATCGTTTATTTTGGTATGATGTGGGTATGAATGATAGTCCCTTGTTTAATAAATTTGTTTGATATTCATTCAAAGTTATGTTTTTGGAGAGATTAAGTACATTCCCCAATAAATACAGTTTTTCCCAACATGGGATCACCGTGAAAGCACTTAGTTTAAAGCGCACAACCATTTTTCTAAGAAGTTCTTAGCTGTTTCATGAGTCCAGTGTGTTTTGTCTCCCTGTACTGTAAAATCCTTTTTGGGGAGTTTAGCTATAAAGTTCATGTTCTTTCTGACATACTTATTAAAGCATGTGAAGATTTTCTGTTGCTTCTCATTCCATTTGGAAGAAAAGTTGAGTTCCTGAATATAAATTCCTGCCATTGGGAATGTTTCCCTCGCTGTGGACTGTAGAATTTGCAATTGTTTTTCAATGGTTCTGGTGAATTTAAAATCCCTGTTATTGATGCCAACTGATATGATCAAATTCTGTACCTCTAAGTTAGGTTTCTCCATTTTTCTGAATAAGGCGCTAATATGACTTATCCTTGCTCCTGGGAAGCAGTCTATCTGTTGATGTTGGTATGAATGTCCTCGTACCAGCCGAACATTGGAATCACCCACTATTACATTGGGTTTAGTAATTATTAAATTCCACTGTGCGAATTTAAATCTTGACATCCCATGATTTTTGGGATAATACAATTGTTTAGTTGTAGTTGTTGTAGTTTGGTCCTAAGTACCAAGTTATTGTGTAAATGTTCCATTTTATCTGTATGTACTCTAGTACTCCTTCTAGGTACCAGATTGAATGTCGACGCCTCATTTGGATTTCTGTAACAAGTTGTTCCTGATTTAGGTTTTAAATCATAAATCTCTTTAAAAGAATTCTGTGGAATTTTAGATGCATCCGAGATAGTTATCTCAGATTTCTGCTCCTTTTTGAAACTTTTGTTTTGTGTTTGTGTCCCTTTCTGTTTTTGCTGTGTGAATAAGTCATAAATCTGTCTTGGTTGTTCACATTTTTCTCCCTGCTTCTTAGGGGCATTCTCTGAATTAGAGTCTATACTGATTATCTCCCTTGTGGAAATCATATTTTCTGTCTTGTCAACATGTTCCATTAGTTGGGTTAATGTCGGTTGTGATGATTTAGGAGATATCTCCCGTGTTATATTCAATTTGTTTGTGTTCTCCTGTCCATCTGAGGGGAAAACTTCCGATTCTGATGGAGTATAGTAGCTGAGACCATCAGCTCCCACTATTCTTCCTCGTGTTTCCAGTGGATCGTGTCCCACGTTCTGTATTTTGAGGACCGTTTCATTTGAAGAGGTCCTTTTTATGTTAGGTTTAGGTCTTTTCTTTTTATGTCTTTTACGAAGGGGATCCGGAGACATCCACCATTCCTTAGGGGTCTGTTCCTGTTCCGGAGAGCTTTGTGAAGAGACACCCGCCCAGGTACGTAGTCTTTTTTAAGTTTTTGTTCCCTGGTAAATTTTAATTTAGTTTTTTTGTCTTCCTCCCTTTTTTGCCGTATTGGTTTTGAGACTAGTCAATTTTGTTTTAACTCCTTGTGCTTTTTGTTTAGTTTTATCTGTTGTGATTGTTGTTTTTAGATGTGAAGATGAAGCTTCCTCAGTGGATTGATCCTTTTTATGGTTAATTAAGAATCTTTGTTCTATTTCTTGTAGAATTATTTTAGTTTGTATTTCTGTTATTTTATTTCTTTCCTGTATTTCTATCTCCATCTGTAATTTTTCTAATTCCATTGTGAGTTTGGGAATCCAAGTTACAGTTTTCCAAGAATAGTGTTTTTGGAACCACAAACTAGCTATATGCCAGTATCTCCTCCAGTCAGATCTTGTTGTTAGAAATTTAATCAGTTCCTGCTGGATTTCTGCCAAGCCTTTGTTGTAGTGTTCCTGTAATATCTATATAGTTGTGGTTTCCCAGTTTTTAGCATTGGCAGCTAATAGTTCCCTGACCAGTAAGTTACTATATGCTGGTCTGATACTGTCTATTAATACTTTTGTTTGTGCTTGAATGTTTCTTGGTATTGAGCCTTGTATGGCTTCCTTCATGAGATCTGAGTGTCTCATTAGTTGTGCCCATCTAAAGAACACTTTAACTCTTTCGGTTACGAAGAGTTCTTGAAAATCCTCATCCTCCTCGTTAATAGGGAGTTTATGAGGTATTTTTAAATTTGATTCCTCTGAGTCCATGTTGTTTATATCTTTTAAAGTATCAATGTTATGGCTTTCTCCATAATTAACTCTTCCCGTTTTGTATAAATCTTTCCTTTCGAGTCCATCTTTATCTTTATCTTTGTTATAAAATCCTTTTCTGTCCTGATCCAAAGATTTAAAATAATTTTTAGAGGTAGACTCCATTGAGTCAGCCCCGATCTTTCTTTTCTTAGGTAAGTATCTCTATTATCTTCCTTATACCAGTTTGCTCCATGTGATTTTAACTGAAAATCTTTTTGTTCCATCCCTTCTGGGTCTTGGTTATAAAATCTCTCCTTGTAGTGAAGGTGTGTATATCTATCCTTATCAGAAGGATGATATTGTTTCCTTTGTCTACCCTGTCTCTTTGTGGAGTAATCCGGAAGTTTAGTTTCCCTGATGTAAGTGTCCCCACTTAAATAAGTGAAGTCCCTAGGGTTACTCGTATTCCATTGTGATGTTTCTCTCCTGCTGTGTGCATGGGAGGAAAGGTTACCTTGACCGTCCAGTTTTTTGTTTCTTTCCCCTTTTGCCAACGAATCATAATCCGAATCATGTGATCTCTCCATATCTCTACCATGCCATTTTCTGAATCGTTCTCTCCTCCCTACAGGATCGTAGTCCGAGTCATATGATCTCGACATATCAGCCTCCCATAGTAGATGGAAGAGAAAAGAGATGAGAAAACATAAGGTAAGTATTTTTTTAAGGTGTTTTTTTTAACCTTTAGGTTATAGTTATTCTTTTAGTAGACAATAGTTCAATGATGAAAGTAAAACATCCTTTTTCTAAATAACAAAATCTTTTTTTGTTTTCTTTGATAAGGAAACTTATCAAAATCTTTATCCCAATTGTTCTTTTTTCTTTTTATTATTTTTTCCCTTTAAAGGAAACTTATCCCTTATAATAGTAGCGACAAAATGATGAACAGTTAGTATATGATGATTAATCCAGAATCTAGCAGGTAAGTACTCTTCAAACATTTAGATTATAGTTGTTCTTATTAAGAAACAATAGTTAGATGATGAAAATTAAACATCCTTTTTTGAAAATAAAATATTTACTTGTTTTTTTGTAAAAGTAAAGGAAACTTATCAACATCTTTATCCAAATTGTTCTTTTTCTTTTTATTATGTTTTTCTTTTAAAGGAAACTTATCCCATATAGTAGTAACATTAAATTCACATAGTAGTAACAGTATAAAGTATTAAGCAGTTAATTGATACATGATGGTTAATTCAGATGATAGTGATTGAATAGATTATTCCAGTGTTTAGATTATAGTTGTTATTAAATAGATTATTAACAAATCCATAATTCTTGATCCATCAACATCTTATTATCATTGTTTATAAAAGCAAAGGAAACTTATCCTATGTTCTTAATGTCTATATTTATGATGATATTCCTCTTGTTTAGTGTCTTTCCAGTTGTCTTATGTATCGTGTAATCAAATTAGCATAGGGTGAAGGCCATCCCTTAGTCCCCCAACTTCTTCAACAAAACCATGATGGACCCCCCGAAAAATTGTTTATTTTTCATTAGGGCCTTTCACATACTAAATTTTGCAAAAAAACTTCTTTCTTTTTTTGTTCTTAGCTCCATATGTCAGACCTTTTTTGTTTTTGAGAAAAAATTGTTTTGGTCTGTGGTTGCTCTTATTTTGGAAAAGACACACATAGATGAATATCCATTACAATTCTTCTCCATTGTTTCTTTTATTATGTTTTACATCCATTACTTCTTTTTTTTTATTTTGTTCTTTTTGTATATAGAAGTTATTAACATTCTTTTTTAACATATCAAAGTCTTAACATAAGAAAAGCATTCTTTTAACAAAACATTCTTTGTTCTTGTCCTTTGATAAGATGATAGACAGTAGATTTAGAATAAAATATAAAGAAAAGATAGCATCAAATGAAATTAACTTTGCACCAGACGTTTCACTTGACTAAGCTCTTCAGTGGATTTATGCAACTCAAATAAAAGGTGAAAGTTCAAAATGACAAGAATGATGAGAAGAATGAAATGTAGATATCCAGAAAGTGGTAGTACCATCTATCTGGGGGCACAATCAGAGATGTGCAGAGTTGGCACATTAGATCTTAAAGGTAATTGATTGGAACCCGAAGGTTAAGTACAAGAGGACCTGGCAGGGTTAGGTTTAGGGAAAACAGAATCCCCATGAGTTCTGATTACACTGCTCCAATCATGAGCTTTGTGTCTCTCTTTGCTTATGGGGTTTCAGGAAGCACTGGCCATCTTATACCAATTTGTTTTGGGCTAATATCTTGTCTCCTCCCTGTGTTCTTTTGTTGATTTTCTATGTATTCTCCTATATGGTGCCCCCCATCCAAGTAAGTCTTATCCTATTTTTTTGACTGTGTTCTTTTCTTTTGTTTCCCTATTTGTTTCTTATTTTGTTCTGTCAGAAGGTTAACTCGTACCGTGCTGTGGCTCCAATGGATATTCTGCCTTGATGGGCTTGAGTTCATCCCTGGTCCTTATGCTATGGTTCCCAAAAATGTTTTGCCTTGATGGGCTTAAGTTCATCTCTGGTCCCTTAGCTGTGGTTCCAGGGGACGTTCTGCCTTGGTGGGCCTTTAGTTCATCCCTTGTCCCTTTTCCTTCGTACGTGTTTCCCTTCTTATCCCTATGTTAAGTTCTTCTTATATATTTGTCAAGTTTCTCCTACCTCTGTCTGATATTTGTCCTTTCTACCTGTTTTATATTTCTTGGAATTTTGCTCACAGTCTGGGTGTGGTTCCATTGGATGTCCTGCCTGGATGGGCTTCGTTTCATCCCTGGTCCTATCCCTTTCCTGTTTGCTTATTTCTTTCCCCTATCTGTTTGTTGTTCTCCTACCTATCCAATTAAATTTTTATGTACTAGGATGTGGCTCCAAGAGTTGTTCTGCCCGAATGAGCTTGAGGTTGACTCTCGGTCCCGTTCCCTCTGTACATGCCTGTTAATTTCTCTATATTCTCTGTTTTACTGTTCTTTTTCTATCTTATTCACTTTTTGAGTTTGGGACGTATTAATTGGTATCCGGGGACACTTATATTAGGCTGTGGTTCCAGTTGTGTTTCTGCATGGTTATGCCTGAGGTCCACCCTGGTCCATTTCCTTTTATGTAATTTCCCCTTTTCCAATCAACACTGTTCCTATTTTGTCCTATCCTTTTTATTTCTGTATTCCTTTCCCTAATACTAACCTTTACCTAACTGATAATCCTCTTGTTTTTTTTGGTCTTTTGTGTGTGTCCCTATTCCTTGTCCTTAACATTAGGAGCTAGAGTTACAGTTGCTACCTCATCCTGTGATGTTAAGTTTAGAATTTGGATCGGGGAAGTTTGTCTATTTTATATCTTATCCTTATAACTTTAATCTTTTGTTGTTTAAACTTAGACTTTTGAAGTATAAAGTTATACTTTATGTTGTATACTGACTTAACATTAGGCGCTAGGGTTACAGTTGCTACCTCCTCCTGTGATGTTAAGTTTAGAATTAGGGTTAGGATTAGGGTAGGGGATATGGCCATCAATGGCACGCCCTGGTACACTTATTCCCAATTTAAATTTTAATTTGATTTTGTTTTTTTATCCACCCCCCTTAATTTGGTAGTTTCTTATTTTTAATTTTAATTTTGGAAAAACCTTCCCTTTAGAAAGAATAAATAATAATAAATAGTTAAAAAATAAAATCCATAAAACCTTTATTTTTTTTCAAAAAAATCATTTTTTATTTAATCCATAATTACATCTCTATCCTAAAAATACATTTATAATTAAAAATCCTTCAAAATGATATATTGCTCCTAAAAATTTACATCCCCTTGGATAAATTAGTCTAGAAAAACAAAAAAACTCCTTATTTTAAAACCCCAATCAATAAATAAATCCCTAAATTGTAATACAAGAATAAATAGATAAATCAATAAAATACCATTGTTAATTTTATTTCTCATTTAGACCCAATGGGACCAAGGTACTTAATACCGTTATCCATCTGTTTTCCGCCTTCAATCGTCTGGTCTTATTCCACCCTGCCTGCTGCTCCAGACCAAACATAATTGGTCTATGGCCCTGTAGTGAAAAATGTTGGTAAAGTGCCGTCTGTTTTGTTTGATTGGCCATGATTCGGCGATGCTGTACAAAGCGCTCCCTCAGCACATTCTTTGTTTCCCCCACGTAAATCAGGCCACAGGTGGCACACTGAATACCGTAAATGCAATTTTTGGAATTGAGCTGAAAATTATGATAAATGGGTTTATCCACCTTTGCCAGTTTATTACAAATGTTCTTGTTCCTGGCAAAGGGGATTTTCCAGGCCGTCTTATTGGTTTTCTTTTTTGAGGGGCATCTTGCGTGAACCAGTATATCTTTTAAGTTTTTGTTCCTTCTGTAAGCTGCAATTTATTGATATTTCTGAAGTGGAATATGGGTGTCCTGCGTCCCCATAAAATGGGAACGCAGAACACCCATAACTGACCTAGAATGAAATGAATATATATGTTAAAACAACCAGGAATTTTGTGTTTTTGATGGGTATTGATTTGTAAATCCACTTGTGGTCCCTCCTCACGTAAGGGATTAGATTCCTCCCGTACACCCAATCGACCCGGAATCCCCCTCCTCTGCAAATCCCCCAACCCAACTCTCACTCCAAACCCATCCAACTCACCCAGTTGTAGTTGGCTAGAACTGGGGTTGGGAGAGGGGGCTACACTATTCCATACTCCCAGGGCCAAAGGGTTAACCTCAGGTCCCCCTATTTCTGATTGGTTAGGGTTGGGGTTGGGAAATAGCGGCCCAGTATCCAGAAGCCCTAGGGTTAAGGTCCCAACATCCGGGCCTGTCAGTTGAAATTGGTTAAGATAAGGGTTGGGAGAGGGGGGCCCATAATTAAATGT
>JANRMT010028174.1:9018596-9049646 GCA_026402145.1 Polypterus bichir lapradei
GGTTGGGAGAGGGGGGCCCATAATTAAATGTGCCCATGGTCAGGGTCCTAACATCAGGGCCCATTACCCCTAATTGGTTAGGTTTAGAGTTGAAACCAGGGGGCCCATCCTCCCCTATCATGAGGGCCAGTGTCACATCAGGGCACCCCACCTTCCACCGGTTAGAGTTGGAGGAAGAGGGCCCATCCCTCAAACACCACCAGTCTAGGATCTTAACCTCAGGGTCCCCCATTGGGTGCTCCGTACACCTGGAATTAAATCTCAAAAGCGGTGGAATCCCTGATTTTATGTATTCCCGTTTTATTTGTAGGCCTGAGGACCAACGAACATCCCACCACAGATGCGGAATGGCCAGAACTGAAGAAGAACTTGGGAAGAACCCGAAAGAAGAAGACCAGAAGGAGGAAGAAGAACCCAACCCCCCGGAATTGGAAGAAGACCAAGGAAAATCCAATATGCACTTTGAAGATGGATCCAAGAAATTCGGAAAAAAGAAAGGTAAGTGATATGGCAAGTAGAATACAGGAGAGTGAAAGGTAAGTAAATATGTTTCCGATATCTGTTGTTCCCCCCGTACTTTGTCTGTCAGATCTATCGAAACTAAATTTGCCCCCTCACCACTATCTGAATCAGTATCTGTATAGGTGGACAATGCATCCTGCGCTCAAGCCATCTGAGCCTCGTTCAATAGTGGCAGCTGTGGAACTCCCGTTCTCCCTTTTACCCCTGAAGTCCCATAACTCAAGTACCTGGAGACATCTCGTTTCACCTCCTCCTGGACCTCTCTTAAAAAACGTTGCGTGTATCCTCTCCTCCTGAGTGTGTGAAATAATAGTTTGATTGCCAAGTCTGCATCTACTTGATGAGTATTAATCCTATAAAATCTAATCAATTGTGATTTGATTATGCTACGGAAGGTATGTTTAGGATGGAAACTGGATTTAAACAGTAATGCATGAGTATCTGTCGGTTTAAAATAAACTCGGGATTGTAATATTTTTACTGTTGATGATACTGAGCTAAAATAAATTTCTGTGTCCAAAAATGTAAGTGCTACCTGGCTAACTGTTGGGGTTAATCTTATTGCTCTATGTTGTGTATTTAGAATTTTTACAAATTCTTCAAATTCTTGCCTAGAGAAGGTCCAGATGCCAAAGATGTCATCCAGGTACCTGAAGTACTTATATGGGAGTCTGGGGCACTTCCGAAACGCCGTTTGCTCCCACCTAGCCATATAAATATTCGCATAGGCAGGAGCAAACTTCTTGCCCATTGCTGTTCAATGTACCTGTAAATACATTTTCTCATTGAAAACGAAATCATTGTTTAACAGGCTGATGCTGAGGAGATCCAGGACCGCCGCATCCGGTCTCTCTGAAGACGGATTCTCGGCAAACAGACGAGCCACTGCCTCCAATCCCATGGTCGTATCGATATTCGTATATAATGACTCAACGTCCATGGTGAACATAAAGGAATGAGAAGGTACTTACTTGTAAGGTTCTAATTATTTGTAAAAAATGATACGTATCCTTAATGTAACTATTATGTAACTGTGAAAGCGGATTTAAAAAATAATCTATAAATTCGGCTATCCTGTATGATTCTGAATTGCAATCTGAAACTATCGGTCTGCCTGATGGAATCTGAAAGGGAATAGACCATGTTTCTGGTGGTTTGTGAATTTTCGGTAATAAATAAAACTTCCGGATACTAGGGGTAGCTGGGCCTAAAAGGTATGTTTTCTGTTTAAAATCAATAAAACCTAATTGAAATATGTTATTAATAATATTCTTGATTTGATTCCTAGTTTTATTCTGTAAAGATGTTTTTAATGGTAAGTAACGTTGTTGATTTGATAACTGGCATTCCGCTTCCATAATGTATTGGTTGGTATCTAAAATAACTAACACTGATCCCTTATCTGCCGGCTTAATTACTATATTCTTATTTTTCCTAAGACTTACTAATACTTCCCTTTCACTAGTTGTTAAATTATCCTGACCGTTATCCTGAATCGGCAAATGATTAAGTGATTGTATATTTTTGTTAATCAAATTACAAATTGGTTTCCTGATGTTGGAGGTTGCCGGACACCAGGTTGAAGGTTCCCTAAACTGAAAAGGTACTTGCGTCTGGGAAGAATAATCAAAATAGTCTAAGATGTGTAATTTTCTATGAAAGTTGTCCCTTCTCAATTCCTCCATGTCCACCTGTTTCGGAGTCAGGATGAAGGTTAGGCCCCTCTGCAGCAATGATATTTCCACCTCTGATAGTTTGAAAACATTTGAGAGATTATAAATATTTACCTCCCGGGCCAGGCAAGTCCTGTTTGGCCCGTCAAATAGTTTAACTGCTCCCTCCACTGGTCCTGGATCATATAGGCACTGGGCTCTGTCCAATGAATCCTATCCTGAGTTAGTTCTATACCTTCTGGGAAGTCCAATGCATCTGGATACAAGTCCATTATAATGCTATTAAATCGCACAATCTGCTCTCTGTATAACGAGTTATCTGTATAGGGAATTTTTGCTGTACATACCCTAGCTCTGGGAAAAGCTTTCCTAGCACTCCTGTTTAGGTCTCCATAATATTGTTTTAAAGTTTTATCTGTAGGGGCTTTACCACAATTATTTATCCCAATTGATAGAATAGCAAACTGTACCTGATCGTGTGGTTTTGTCTCCCTAAATATTTTTATTAAGTCCAGGATCTTTGCTCCCAGGTAACTATGTAGTTCCACAGATTCCAAATAAACATGGGGAATCCTGGATACCTTGGAATCTCCAATGATCAGAATGGATTTGTTGACCTGTAATCCACCCCATGGTCTCCCGTGTCTGATTGCTTTATTTACGATAGTTATGCTATTAATATCTGTAGGTTCTATTGCCTGTATAGATGGAGGATCAGAAACGGACTGTAATTCCATATCTGGATTCAACATGTCCTCATTCATCTCTTCCTCCCTATTCTGTTGAGAACCATTAAACTCGTTAGGCCCAGGCCAATTTTGTAAAAGATTATTATTATCACCACCACCACTGGAGGGAGCAGCCGAACCTAAAATAGAAGAGACAGATTCCGGATTAGGACGATCCCCCTCATCTCCCCCCGCATCAGCCAGTGAATCACGAAAGACCTCTCTCACCAATCCAGGCGACTGCTTTGAAACCGCCACAATCGGGGCAAGTAAGTCATGGTGTGAGTTTGCGCCTGGGGTTTTCTGTAGTTGAACGCAGGAACCTGACCCCACTGGTAATATTGGAGTTCTAGAGTTACAAGAGTTAAGAGAAAATTTTGAATTATTACTTAATCATTTTGTACCTGGAGTAAGAACAGAGTAACCAGATTCTGGACAAGAAGTAAAAGTAGAAGGTGGAAACTTAATTCTTTCCACCAATGGGATCATAGACTTAATTTGTAATGAAGGATCTAAAGTAAGATTTTTAGAAGAAGAACATGAAGGATCTAAAGTAAGATTTTTAAAAGAAGGACCTGACAAATCTGAAGTAAGATTTTTAGGAGAAGGAAATGAAAACTCAGTAGTTGAAGAGAAAGCTGTAAAGAGAGGAGTTTCTACTGTATCCAAAGTTGGATCTACTTCAATCTGTAATTTAGTACCAGATGGTTGTACTCCAGTAGAGGAGACAAAAGAAGAAGAAGGGATAAAAGTCATAAGTATTTGAGAAGACCCATCCACTTTATAATCAGATGGTTGACCATTTGAAGGAACATGTACTTTTGAATTAGATCTTATTTTGTGGTCAAGAAGGGAGGATGGAGAATGAAAAGAAGAGGAAGAGGGAGCTGAAGATGAATAAGAAGGTCTATCGTTCTCATTTCTATGACCTGACCGTTTCTTTTTCTGTTTATTAACTTTCTTTAATAAGGGTCTTATTTGTTCTTGTTCCGTTATAAAGGTATGAACTTTATCAGAAACCAGTCTGGAGACAGAAAAAGAAGAAGAAGAAGATAAAGGAGGAAGGATATCCATTCCCAAACCAAAGTCTACTTTAGTCGGTGATTTTATCTGACTTGTATTTATCGTACGTACTAGCCTGTTCTGTTGAGTTTCTGGAGAGGAAACCATGTTCCGTGGAACGTCCAACTTGGATCCTTCATTTAGGACCTGTTGTCAATCTTGCTCCACCTCCAAAATTGTCCTTTCGGCCATACCTACAGTTGTCAATGAGTCAGAAGAATTAGAAGATATAGAAGAAGCCATAGATAAACTAACAAAAGATTGTGAAGAAGATTGAGAGGATGATAAAGCTTGATCCAATGATTCATGTAATCTTTCTCTCGCTTTTTGAGAAGATAAAGAGAGGGATTGCAGTTCTTGCCTAAAGGTAGTAGTTGATATAGGTAAATCAGCAGGAATATTCGAGACCAAAGAGTTCGAGATAGAAGAATTACCATTTGGTTGTGCCAAACCGGTCTGGGTATGATCCCCGTGGTTCCCCGTACCTTTTTTACGAGTAGCCAGCATCCGTGGCTCCTTATCGCAATTTGGGTGCTGGGATCCCAAGAGGCTAAAATCCGGGTCAGCATAGGGTCGGGATAAATCCACCTGTAACTCAAGAATACCAGACTTTGACAGCAACTCAGAAAACATCGCCACAGAGGATTCTCTTAGTTTATTTCGGTATCTAACTTTGGCAAAATGTATTGCCTTATCTATTTGGTTTATATCATAAATGAGTGTGTTATCTTTCAAATCATATAATAATTTTAAGTAATGTTTATATAAACTTTTTAAATTTGCCTGTAACCAAGAAGTTGTATGCTCCTGAATTTCCATTAGAATAGTTTGGTCTGGACAACAACAACATTTATTTATATAGCACATTTTCATACAAACAGTAGCTCAAAGTACTTGGAGAAGCAGGCTTAATGAAGGCGGACAATTTATTAGCATGCTTTATCATTCCTTTTGGAATATTATTAAATTTTAATTGCTTTATACATAATTTCCAAATGATGGACTACTTGTAAGATTTTAAAGTACCTTTTGTCCCATTGGGATCTACCTCTACCGTCCACTGTTTGGGTAATGGGTTGAGGATTATGTGGGGATTCATCAACTTCTTGTTCTAAAACAGAAAAGGAATTAGGAGTGTGAAATCTGGAAAGAGACATTGCAAATTAGGTCTATTCCTTACTATACTAAATAGTCTAATTTTATATACAAAAAGAAAAAAATAAATATATTCAGAAAAAATTAACTCAAGAAAGTTAAACCTAAGTACCAAAGACCTTTTAATTAAAAAATGTTTTTAAATAAAGGGATATTTCCCATTAAATTCAGAACTAGTTAAAAAAATATATAAATATATTTTTGTTCATAGTTTCAAAGAAGAAAAAAATTATATAATTTCAAGCTTACCCCTTTTCCGAAGATGTTATATTTGGGGCCTAGAATGCCTCTTCCCCTTCCGCCCTGAAGATTCTCAACAGGAATTCTCTTTCAATTAAGTCTGTCGTCTATGTACACCAAGTGCTTTTGTTATATAAGTGCTACTAGTAACAAAGTGCTAATTCAATGTCATGCAAACAACAAACAAACATTAAAAAGTGAAAATTTTAAAGGTAAAAAATAACTATATACAAAAAACTGTGTACACAGAAAAATAGTTGTTAATACAATCAGGCCTGTTAAGAAAAAAGAGGTACCATACTTACAAAAAATCCAGAGCTCTGGAAAATTATAAAAAAAGTAAGGTAGGGGAAAAAAGGAAGAGGAAGGCAGGCTCTATTGTAGGCACGGAGCTGGACAGTTTGACATCTGTGGCAGAGCAACGGGCGCTGAGCAGGCTCCTGTCAATCATGGAAAGTCAACTGCATCCACTGAACAGGATCATCTCCAAACAGAGGAGCAGCTTCAGTGACAGACTGCTGTCACCATCCTGCTCTACTGACAGACTGAGGAGACCCCACACTATGTGACTCTTCAATTCCACCCGGGGGGTAAACATTAACATTAAACAAAGTTATTGTCTGTCTGTTATACATTCATTGTTATCACTCTTTAATTTAATATTTTCTTTATCAGTATGCTGCTGCTGGAGTGTGTGAATTTCCCCTTGGGATTAATTATCTATCTATCTAGTATTGTTGGTCCCCCAATTGTCTATATACCTCATCTTTGTAATCCCCTTCATCCATGATCACAATAGTGCTCCCCTTATCTGCTGGTTTTATTACTAGATTCCTTTGGTTTCTAAGTTCATTTAGGGCTGTTTTTTCCTTTTCAGTTAACATTGTGTTCATTCTTAAATTCGTTTCTAGGAATAGCTTTAATTCTATTCTTACAATCCTGTATAAATTTCATTTTTTTTTTTTTTTTTTTATTAATTTTATTACAATCCATACAAAGCAATCAAGTTTTTACAAAGAGAAAAATTAAGAACAGATCGATCCCCACCCCTGAGAGAGAGAGCAAGCCAAACGGCGTTAAATTTAATGCTTGTAAACATACCTAAATTAATAAATTCTCTGTGCCTTCATGAACTTATTTTAAAATATTACTGATTAGATCCTGCCATGTTTTGAAAAAAGTCTGTACGGATCCTCTAACTGAGTATTTGATTTTTTCCAATTTCAAATAATATAACACATCGGTTTCCCACTGACTTAAAAGAGGAGAGTTTGGGTTCTTCCAGTTTATGAGAATAAGTCTGCGTGCCAAAAGTGTAGTGAATGCAATCACAATTTGTTTGTCTTTCTCCACTTTAAACCCATCTGGAAGAACCCCAAACACAGCTGTTAATGGGTTAGGAGGGATTGTGAGTCCAAGGCTATCTGAAAGGTAATTAAAAATGTTTGTCCAGAATAATGTTAATTTGGTGCAGGCCCAGAACATGTGACCTAGTGAGGCTGGGACTTGGTTACAACGTTCGCAGGTTGGATCATGCCCTGGAAATATTTTGGAGAGTTTTAGTCGAGACAGATGTGCTCGATATATGATTTTGAGTTGTATGATTGTATGCTTTGCGCATATGGAGCTCGGCTGAATTCTCTGCATTGCTATTTTCCACTCCTTTTCTGATATATTAATTGAGAGATCTTTTTCCCAGTGTCCTCTTGGATCTTTGAAAGGGAGGGATTGTAAAATGATTTTATATATTGTAGAGATGGAGTCTAAGTCCTTGAGATTGAGCAATATTTTTTCCAGCATGGATGAGGGTGCAAGATGAGGAAAATCTGGAAGGTTTTGTTTAACAAAGTTTCTGATTTGAAGATAGTGAAAGAAATGTGTAGCTGGAATGTTAAATTTGGAATGTAATTGTTCATAGGATGCAAAGACGTTGTCTATATAAAGATCTCTAAGCAAGTTAATTCCAAATTTTTTCCAAATATTAAAAACTGCATATGTTTGTGAAGGTTGAAAGAGGTGGTTCTCTTGCAGGGGTGCCACACATAGAAGCTTCTCCGTCTTAAAATGCTTTCTACATTGGTTCCAGATTCTAAGTGAGTGGAGCACAATTGGGTTATTTGTATATCGCCGATAACGTGTGTTTATTGGAGCACAGAGCAAGGAATACAAAGAAGTACTGCAGGATTTTACTTCTATTGCGGTCCAAGCCTGTGTATGTTCTTCTATTTGTGTCCAGGTTCTTATCGTCTATATTTGCTGCCCAGTAATAAAACTGGAAGTTAGGTAGAGCCATGCCGCCTTCTGCCTTTTGTCTTTGTAGGGTCGCTCTTTTGATGCGTGGATATTTTGAATTCCAAATAAATTAGGTTATTGTTGAATCTAATTGCCTAAAGAATGATTTATTAATGTATATTGGGATGTTTTGAAATAAAAAAAGCAGTTTGGGAAGAATATTCATCTTAACAGTGTTAATTCTTCCAGCTAGTGTGAGATGAAGGGTTGACCATCTATGCAAGTCTTGTTTAATTTTTTCCATGCAGACGGCGAAATTTTGTTGATATAGAGCTTTATGTTTACTTGTGATGTTTACCCCTAGGTATTTAAACTGTTCTGCAATGATAAAAGGTAGGGTATCTAATCTAATATTATATGCTTGAGAGTTCACTGGAAAGAGTACACTTTTATTCAGATTAATTCTGAGACCAGAGATCTTTTGAAATTCTGTGAGTGCTGCTAAGACTGCAGGCACAGAATTTTCTGGGTCTGATATATACAGTACCATGTCATCTGCATATAATGAGATTTTCTGTTCCAGTCCTCCTCTGCTAATCCCCTTTATCTGATCAGTATTTCGACAATGTATTGCCAGTGGTTCAATGGCAATCGCAAACAGCAGCGGTGACAAGGGGCATCCTTGTCTAGTGCCACGTTCTAGTTTAAAGTAGTCTGAGCAAATGTTGTTGATGCAAACTGAAGCTTCTGGGTTAGTATACAGTAATTTAATCAATGCACAGATGTTTGGGCCAAACCCAAACTTCTCCAATATAGTAAAAATGTATTTCCATTCAATCATGTCGAATGCTTTTTCTGCATCCAATGATAATAATATTTCTGGGGTGTTTGATTTAGTTGGTGAGTATATTACATTAAACAGGTGTCGAAGATTGGAAGATAAGTGCCGGCCCCTAATAAATCCAGTTTGGTCTTGTGATATTACCGAGGGGAGCACTTTCTCCATCCTTCTAGCTAAGATTTTAGAGAGTATTTTAACGTCGTTATTCAGAAGTGAAATTGGTCTGTATGACGTACATTGTAATAAGTCCTTATTTTGTTTTGGAAAGACAGTGATTAGTGCTTGGCGAAAGGTTTGTGGAAGAGATTGGTTATCTCTGGCTTCTGTAAATGTTGCTAATAAGAGGGGAGCTAGCTGAGCGGAGAATTTCTTGTGAAACTGTGCAGGGTAGCCATCAGGGCCTGCTGCTTTTCCGCCTTGGAGTGATTTTATAGCATCTAGTAATTCTGATAACATCAGAGGTTTATCAAGTTCCTCCGCACTAAAAGCGTCTATTTGTGGTATCTGTAATGTATCCAGAAATGCATTAGATTGTGTATTGCCGCCTTTAAACTCGGTAGTATATATGGATTTATAGTAGTCTCTGAAAGTGTGCATTATATTTTTGTGTTCGATGATTTTATCTCCGTTCGTGTTAGTGATTACCGAGATTGCGTTGCGTACTTCTTTCTTGTGAATTTGTTGAGCTAAAAGCTTATTAGCTTTCTCCCCATGTTCATAGTAATGATGTCTGGATTTGTAAATTAGTTGTTCAGTTTCTTTAGTTGTCAAGAGGTTTAATTCTGAATGTAGAGCCTGCCTCCTCCTATGTAGAGTCTCGCTTGGTAGTCTGGCATGTTCTTCATCTATTTTAGTAATTTCGCTTTTTATCTCTGATACTTTCTTCGCTTCGGATTTATTTCTGTGGGAAAGATATGAGATAATCTGTCCTCTTAAGAAGGCCTTAAGAGTTTCCCAGAGTATTCCTGCAGAGATCTCGGGGGATGTACAGTATTTGTCTCTAGAAAGAATTTGATTTGTTTGGATATAAATTCCGTACAATTCTCGTCAGCTAATAGAAGCGGGTTGAGGCGCCATCTGCGGGGTGAGTGTATGGGGCTTAGTAAATTTCAGCTCCAAGATCATAGGTGCATGGTCCGAAATAACAATAGCATCGTATTTGCAAGATTTAATCTTAAGCAAGAAGTTATTGTCTATAAAGAAGTAATCAATCCCTGAGTAGCAATGATGTACTGGTGAGTAGAAAGAATATGTTCTTGAATTTGGGTTTAAAAACCACCAGGGATCTGATAAGTTGTGATCAGTTATAAACTTTGTAATTATTTTTGCAGTATTAGATGCCGTTCCCCCTGTGGAGGAAGTCCTATCTAAAAGTGGATTTAAAACACAATTAAAGTCCCCAGCCATTATAACTTTATTAGTGTTCAGATTGGGAATGGATGCAAATAAATTTTGTATAAATTCCTTATCAACATTAGGTGCATAAACCCTTGTAAGTTTTAACTCTAAAACAGAAAGTCATCCACCATGAGCCGCCCACATATATTCATCCAGTGAACGGTAGCTGGTGACGGAGGGCGGCTGTTCACACAGCGATGACAGAGCAAGCCGAGTGCGGGTGCATAAAGCGCGAGAAATAGAAAGCGATTTGCATGCCGCCTTTCTTTGTGCTTGTTGTATATCAAAATGTAATTCAAACTGCTGAAATCAGAATGTGCTGGTCAACAAAACGTTTACCATATGAACAGGAAAATCACAAGCAAGTAACGTTTCAGTTTATTTCTCCGGGGGTGGGCCAACCCCGGCGGAGGGTTTCTTGTGATAAGCGGCTGAAACACCCAGTGAAGTCGGGGCACACAACTGAAGATGTGTCGCATTGGTTTCACCACGCAATCTGTGGCAAATTTCACTCCACTCAAGATGACCTCTCCTTTCAACTGTTGTGCTGAAGAATTAGGGATTTTAACAACTAGTCTTCGTAAGAATCCTGATGTCTGGTGTCAAAACCAGTGACTGCTGCGAAAGGGCAGCTGACAACCTGGGAAAGACCTGGTGACGGCTTGAAGAGACTGCTGGCAGGTGGGAATAGACCCCAAAGGGGCCGACATGGGTTAGCTACCCGTGCTAGCAGGAGCCTTGCACTATATAGTGACTTGGATCCACCCAATAATGGCTACAACAAGATCAAAAGGAAAAATACCACCTGAGTCTGCGAGAGCGGGGGCGGAAGATGACTCGACGGCGGATTATACGGTAACAGACTTTGGAACGGAATCGACAATGAATCAAATGTTCAGCACAAGAACGTAAGCCTCAAATCTTATGGCCTAAATTCTGCCAAAAAAAGGAGTGGGAAACCACAGACACAGACCTCGTCCATCTTCTAGAGGGGCTGAAAGGGTGCGTGGAAAGAAAGCTGGACAAGATCGGGGAGATCATTTACAGCTATGGAGCAGACAGATTTGGGGTGAAAAGCACAAATCTTAGGACGCAGAAGGATCAATCCGTCAACCTAAAGTCCAGGAGACAACAAGAGATCGAACGACTGGTGAAAGAAAGAAGGAAACTGAGAAAACAATGGAAAAAGGCCACAGAATTGGGAAGGAAAGGACTTGAGGCACTACAGGGCGAAATTAGGCAGCGAATTGCAACACTGCGAAGAGCAGAATGCCTAAGAAAGAAACATAAAAAGAAAGAACGAATGAGGACTTGCTTCTACAGAGACCCCCATAAGTTTGTCAAAGATCTCTTCGTAAAGGAGAAAACTGGGACCCTAAAAGCACCCATAAGGGAACTAGAGGAGCACCTGAGGAAGACCTACTCCGATAACAAGAGGCATGTGCCAGCCAGTATTCCAGATGACATGCCGCCAATTTAACCACCCGAGCACCAGTTGGAATTAAGGCCCCCTACATGGAGCGAAGTTGAGAGGACAGTAAAGCGGGCAAGAGCAGCCTCAGCACCTGGGCCCAATGGCATCCCATATAGGCTCTATAAGAATGCTCCAGGCGTTTTGAAGTACCTATGGAAGCTAATGAAGGTGGCATGGGAGAAAGGAGTCATACCGAAGGCATGGCGGTGGGCAGGAGGTATCCTGATTCCCAAAGAGAAGAATTCTTCAACCATCGATCAGTTCCGCCAGATCAGCCTCCTGAATGTGGAAGGAAAGATATTCTTCAGTGTTGTGGCCCAACAACAACAACAACAACATTTATTTATATAGCACATATTCATACAAACAGTAGCTCAAAGTGCTTTACATAATAAAGAATAGAAAAATAAACACAATATGAAAACAAAATAAATCAGCATTAATTAACATCGAATAAGAGTAAGGTCCAATGGCCAGGGGGGACAGAAAAAACAAAATAAAAACTCCAGACGGCTGGAGAAAAAAAAATAAAATCTGTAGGGATTCCAGACCATGAGACCGCCCAGTCCCCACTGGGCATTCTACCTAACATAAATGAAACAGTCCTCTTTGGATTTAGGGTTCTCACGGAAAGGCTTGATGATGATGGTCACGTAGAATTCTGCCTTTTAGTCCATCCATCATTGTTGGAGCATCATGAAGCTTTGAGTAGGTGGAGGTGGCGCAGGCCACCACCACAAAGAAACCGGAAAAAGAAACAGAAAAGAGAGTAGGGGTCAGTACGGATTGTAGAGCTACCCTGAATAGTTATTATGAGGAAATTGAACATATAGAGTATCAGGATTAAGTTAAATTAAGTTAAATTGAAGTTATAGAAAGGCCATGTTAAAGTAATATGTTTTCAGCAGTGTTTTAAAGTGCTCTACTGTATTAGCCTGGCGAATTCCTATTGGCAGGCTATTCCAGATTTTAGGTGCATAGCAGCAGAAGGCCGCCTCACCACTTCTTTTAAGTTTTGTTCTTGGAATTCTAAGGAGACACTCATTTGAGGATCTGAGGTTACGATTTGGAATATAACGTGTCAGACACTCCGATATATAAGAAGGGGCGAGATTATTTAAGGCTTTATAAACCATAAGCAGAATTTTAAAGTCAATCCTGAATGACACAGGTAACCAGTGTAGTGACATCAGAACTGGAGAAATGTGTTCGGATTTTCTTTTCCTAGTTAGGATTCTAGCAGCTGCATTCTGCACTAGTTGCAAACGATTTATGTCTTTCTTGGGTAGTCCTGAGAGGAGTGCGTTACAGTAATCTAGTCGACTGAAAACAAACGCGTGAACTAATTTCTCAGCATCTTTCAGTGATATAAGAGGTCTAACTTTACTTATGTTTCTTAAGTGAAAAAATGCTGTCCTAGTGATCTGATTAATATGCGATTTAAAATTCAGATTACAGTCAACAATTACCCCTAAGCTTTTTACCTCCGTCTTGACTTTTAATCCTAATGTATCCAGTTTATTTCTAATAGCCTCATTGTATCCATTATTGCCAATCACTAAGATTTCAGTTTTCTCTTTATTTAACTTGAGAAAGTTACTATTCATCCATTCTGAGATACAAGTCAGACATTGTGTTAGTGAATCAAGAGAATCGGGGTCATCAGGTGCTACTGATAAATACAGCTGTGTGTCATCAGCATAGCTGTGGTAGCTCACGTTGTGCCCTGAGATAATCTGACCTAACGGAAGCATGTAGATTGAGAATAACAGCGGACCCAGGATAGAGCCTTGTGGAACACCAAATCGGATATCATGTGTCTTTGAGTTGTAATTACCACAACTAACAAAAAATTTTCTCCCTGTCAGGTAGGATTCAAACCAATTTAAGACACTGCCAGAGAGGCCCACCCAGAGACTCTCAGCATTTTTGCAGAAGAACAATTTTGTGGACACCTCAGTGCAGAAGGCAGGGATAAGAGGATTTTCAGGATGCCAGGAACACCAAAATGTCATCTGGGACCAGATACAGACAGCCAAGAAGGAGAAGAAAGATCTGCACGTGGTTTTCCTAGATCTTGCCAATGCTTTTGGGTCAGTGGCGCATGAGATCTTGTGGACGGCGTTCAAGTTCTTCCAAGTCCCAGAGGGAATCACAAGGCTGGTCAAAGCCTACTTCCAGGACCTGCAATTCTGTGTGACGACACAGACTAGAACAACGGCCTGGCAGCACCTCGAGATAGGCATAATGCCGGGCTGTACCTTCTCTCCACTGGCGTTTACCATGGCGATGGAGCTTATTATTCGAGCCTCCCGATGGGTGGTTGGAGGGGAACGGTTGAAGGCTGGTTTGCGTTTCCCCCCAATCAGGACATACATGGATGATATGACAACAGTAACAACAACAAATGCATGCACCAAACATCTGCTGAATAAGCTTCAGGAAAACATCAAGTGGGCACGAATGGAATTTAAACCCAGCAAATCCCGCAATATCTCCATAGTCAAAGGCCAGCTTACCAATGAGAGGTTCCAGGTTAACAATGAACCAATACCAACAGTTCTGGAGAAGCCTATCAAAAGCCTCGGCCGTTGGTATAGTGCAGAGCTCAAAGACTCGAAGCAGGTGGAACAACTCAGGCAGGATACAATCAACGGCCTAAATAAGATCAATAACACTGCCCTTCCAGGGCAGCTGAAACTGTGGTGCTTTCAGTTTGGGCTACTGCCCCGGCTCATGTGGCCAATTTCTATCTATGAGGTCACATTATCCCAGGCCAACCGGTTGGAGAGCCTAGTGAACGCACAAGTAAGGAAGTGGCTTGGACTGCCGAGGTGCCTCACCAGCATTGGCCTGTATGGTAAAGGAGCCCTCTCTCTGCTAATCTCAAGCCTGGTGGAAGAGTACAAATGCGCGAAATCAAGGCTGGAAATGACTCTCACAGCATCCCAGGACTCAGTTGTCAGAGGTGCTGCTCCAACCCTAGCAACAGGGAGGAAATGGAAGCCATCGGCAGTAGTTGCGGAGGCAAAGGCTGCCCTCAGACACCGGGACGTAGCGGGGCATGTCCAACATGGTAGAGGGGGCTTTGGATTTGAAGCAGTAACACCCACATGGCAAAAGGCTACTCCAATGGAGCGGTGGCAAATGGTGGTGGAGGAGGTCCGCAGCCAGGTGTGCCAAGGCGGTCTCCCAAGCCCAACAAGACTGCTGGATGAAGTGGGATGGTGTGGGGAAGAGGAAAATTACTTGGAGCGAGATGTGGAGTATGGAGGCTAATAGACTAAGTTTCATCATCAGAGCTACATACGACGTCTTGCCCTCCCCAACCAACCTACATCTTTGGCATGGAAAGGATCCAGCATGTCCCCTGTGTGCTATCCCAGCAACCCTCAAACACATACTGGTGGGTTGCAAGACCAGCTTAACTCAAGGAAGATACACCTGGCGCCACAACCAAGTGCTGAGATGCTTGGCTGCCGAAATTGAGAACAGGAAAGTAAACATTAACGCCATGCCTCTAGAAGCACAAAGTATCATCCGACGGAGAACAACCTTCATGCGGGAAGGGGAGAAACAGCGGACCAAGCCTTTACTCCAAGATAATGATCCATTGAACCTAGCCCGGGACTGGGAGTTGCGAGTGGACCTCAACCAAAGGCTCACCTTCCCACCCGAAATTGCGACAACTATTCTGCGTCCAGATCTTGTGCTCTGGTCCAAGTCCTGTCGGCATGTCTTCATAATCGAGATGACAGTCCCATGGGAGAATGCTATCAATGAGGCATTCGAACGGAAGAGGCTGCGATATGCCAGTTTAGCAGCTGAAGCAGAGGGGCGGGGCTGGAACGTCAAAGTGTGGCCAGTGGAGGTGGGATGCAGAGGGTTTGTAGCCAGTTCCACCACGAGGCTATTGAAGGAAGTAGGGATCAGAGGGCAGGCTCAACGGAAGGCAATTAAAGAGCTTGCCACTGTAGCGGAACGGAGCAGTCACTGGCTGTGGCTGAAACGTAGGGACTTAACATGGGCTGCCAATTGATCGAGTGGTGTCACCATGCTACAGACACCCGGGCCTGATCAACCAGGGGTGGGCCAACCCCGGCAGAGGGTGTCTTGTTGAAGTTGGGGCACACAACTGAAGATGTGTCGCATTGGTTTCACCACACAAACTATGGCAAATTTCACTCCACTCAAGATGACCTCTCCTTTCAACTGTTGTGCTGAAGAATTAGGGATTTTAACAACTAGTCCTAGTAAGAATCCAATCCGGTGTCTGCTTTTTGTTGACAGCAATTCACCTGCCACTTCACAAAGGAGAAATCGTTTTTACGAAGTATAGAGAAAGTATAGTAATCATGAAAAAATTCGACGTTATAGACTAACCAGTGTCCAACAATACTGTTTTTTGGAATTGTGTGTGTACATGCATGCGTATGTCTGTGTGTAAACACGCTAACTCAAAAACGCAACTAGATAGATGGATGAAATTCTGCATGTGGTTTTTACACCACAATTGTAGATCTTTATTCATTTTTGGGCCAAATTCATCACCCGGAAGTAGTACTTTACCTGAACACATACTCGATTTTGTTTTATTTATACAGCTGCAGAGTCCAATTTATTCAACTTTACTTTTATAAAAATTGTTCAATATATTATTACTTTGATTTGTTGTTGATGGTTCCTTAATGTACATAATATAAAAATATAATCATTGTGTTGCGGTTTACTCCTCAAATATCCATCCCCATACCTGAGTATACAAGAAAGTCTAGGGGAGACCACTCCCAGTTTTTGAAAATAAAACGGCACTGATCGAGAGACTGACGTGGTCATCATACAAGATCAGCATATTGTTGCTGACCAATCACTTTTGCTTTAAAAACATCGTTTAACAACGAAGCAATACAAACAAAGGTAGAGAGTCTGACAAATGATGAAAAACTAAACATACTAATGGGTTTTTGTATTTATTCCATATTTATTAATTTATCTTTTTTAGTTCATATTCAGAACTCAAAATACCTGATATTGTGAAAGTAATCCATTAGCAGAATTATATTTTAAAATATTTGTCTCCCTTTTTTCAATGTTTTTCTCTATCTCTCATATAGATAGTTGAAATATCATATTCTTTTTGTTCTTAACATCAGCCTTATCATACATATTGCATACCAGGGATTTTTCCTGCCTTGCATCCAAACTTGCTGCGGTAGGCTCCAGGTTTCCTGTGATCCTGATCTTGATAAACAGGTTTAGATGATGTATATATTGTTCTTACTCTCAGATGCGGTCTTTGTCATTTTATGCCTGTCCGTACACCTATTACCTGCTCTTGCTCTGCTCATTATGGGTTTAATGTTCTTATGGTGGGCTATTCAAGACTCGCCACCCCTAACCTTGACACTAAATGCACGTTTTTCTTTGTTTCCCTCAATACAGCTAGGTGTGGTCTGTACACTGATTCAAGTCTAAGAGCCCTGTTCTTCCTAAGCCCCCGTGATTTTCATGACAAGATATTTTAAGATTTATAAAATTGTGTAAAATTGTTCATGTTCAGGGTCTAGTTTTGATTATGCTTTGTTTTTATCAGACAAAAACAAAACCAGATAGTAAACCAGACAGTGTAGTAAGCTTCCACTAACATTAAACTCATATCCAAATCTGTTAAGTGCACAGTTCTGTCTGATTGTGACACAAAACCAACTCCGTAGGAGCTCCATGCCATAATATATACTAATAAAAGGCAAAGCCCTCACTGACTGACTGACTGACTGACTCACTCATCACTAATTCTCCAACTTCCCGTGTAGGTAGAAGGCTGAAATTTGGCAGGTTCATTCCTTACAGCTTACGTACAAAAGTTAAGCAGGTTTTATTTCGAAATTCTACGCGTAACGATCATAACTGAATCCTACTTACGTACATATATACGGCCATAGCCTGCAGCTTGGTCGCCGTGTGAGGCGGAGTTGCGTCTCCCATCACCACGCCTCCCACGTAGTTGGCTGCCTGCCTATATTGCGTCCCCCATACCCATGCCTCCCACGTAATTGAGTGCCTGCCCATATAAGGCTGTCCGTCAGCAGCAATCCAATAGACACGCTGCCGCTAAATATTTGCAGGCAAATCAAAAAGTTAATACCGGGAATGCCTGTTAAACATCTTAGATTCACGAGTAGCGATTTGGGTGGTGAGCTCCAAAGAGTGCTGAACAAAAAACGCATTACACAATTGAGAAGGCAGCAAAAGAATATGAAGCGAGTGACGCATACAAGCATATTCATAAGTGCAGGTACTGCAGAAACAAAGCACACGGTGGAAAAAGTCAATGTTCAGCTAAAGGAAGACAGTGTAAAAAATGTGGTAAATTGAATCACTTCGCTAAAGTTTGCAGGACTGTGAAAGGTAAACCCGTGCATGCAGTGTCTGATGTCTCAGATAAAGAGGAAGACGAGCTGTTTATTGATGCAGTAAGAAAGGAACAACCCTCTGAATCTGAACAAGCCTTTGTAGACATATCAATAGGAAAGCAAGGTGTAAAGCTTACGTTTAAATTAAGTTCATAGACACTCTGCCACTAAATATTCACAGGCAAATCCACAATACCGGGAATGCCTGTTAAACATCTTAGATTCACGAGTACCGATTTGGGTAGTGAACACTTCGATGAGTGAAACCTGTTATCTTTACAACGGTTGAGAAACACGGAATGTAACTTGAACACAACACATCCTCCAAATATGAACCTGATTGACAGAAATAATGATAATCAAATCCTTGATGACAGCAACACTCATAACAGTCACAAAACAATTACATTGATCAGGTTACCTTATTTTTAAAATGTTTCCTTTTCTTTTTCATAACTTCTTTAACACACTTCTTCTCCACTGCGAAGCGCGGGTATTTTGCTAGTGTTATGGTGTATAAAATCTACATTTTATTCTGTATTATATTTTGCTCAAACCCAACAAGATGAATCCAGATGTAGGAGGCATTATAATAAAAAGACATATCCTCTATTGAATACCTCATTGTTATAACAGTTAAAGCCTGAGAAAGAAAGCCTGACCTGATACCTCAGGCTATTGATTACTTTACGATTGGACATCTGGGACATCAATGGGGTTTACAGCCCAAGAAAGGAAGCATGACCTGATAACTCAGGTTATTGATTACTTTACGGATGGACATCTGTGACATCAATGGGATTTACAGCCTGAGAAAGGAAGAACTGAGGCAATCTCAAAGAACTTTCTTACCTGGGGAGCAAAATTCATCCATCATATTGACAGCCAGCCAATCAGGTGCATGGAACATTCATGTGCTGTGAAACCACGGCATGGAACTTTATAATAAATATGCCTCATTTTTAAGCAACATCAGAAGCAGAAGAAGAGAAACAGTGACGACGGAAGAGCCACGTCAGAGAATACAAGAAAGACACGTGTAACCAGTTTTCATCCGATCGTCAGTTAACAGCATTCTCATGAACATCGTTTGCTAAATCAACCGCCGCCTGGGACTTTCATCCTTGACATCACTGATTCCTTTCAGTAAGCTTTTTAAAGACTATTTTATCCAGACTTTACTATCGAGCTTATTTTCTATTACTTTTTTATTTTTTTTAAATAAAATGTAACTTGTTTTCATCTTTCTATGCTTTGTCTTAATATCTAGAGTGATTGAAGTAATAAGGTAGATTTCAAAGAGCACCTGAAGCAGCTAGAGATTTTGCCATTTAGCTCTACGCTGCGGGGTTTTAAGGCTGAGAGCGAGGGCGCCGCTCGAAAGTTAGGGGCAATGCGAGAAGAAGGTGTTCTTGGCTAATAAATGGCCTATAGTCAAGGATACTGAGTCTTTGTATGTTTTAATATTTTCTTGGAGACCAGAAGTGATATTTAGGTCTGTGGTCTATTTAAAACATCGCATGTTGTCCGTGCCGATAGTAAATAAGTCTCTTGATGTGCTGAGAGAGTGACAAGTTGTGTTATGCCTAAAGCATTTGTATGGTTCTTTTACTTTTAAGTGCTAAAAGTTAGCCAACTGTGTGTGTGTCATTCATAGGGCACTGTTGTGGTTAGGGTCTGAGTGTATGTGTATCTGCGTATGCGTGTGTGTTATTATTTAGGGTGCGAGAGTAGACCAATCCAATAACGAACCTGATAAAGAAAAGGGTAACTTAAAATAGTCGATAATACAGCTAGTTACTAAAACTAAAAATGAAACTAATATATATATATATATATAAAAATAAAATAGAAATGTCTTTGTGAAATAAAAACTAAACTAAAACTAAAAATGCACGATGAAGGAAAACTAAACTGAATTTTCAAGTAAGGTCAGAAAAAATATAGAAATAAAAACTAATATAAAAAGGCAAAGCTATAATAACTTTGGTGAGTACAATAATGGGGTCCTCTCTGTGGAAATACGCTGATGTCTGCATTTGAGAAACTTACTGTCACTTTACTCAACTCGTCACTCAGAGTTTGTCGTATTCATTACTAAGTTACGTAATGGGGGCTTTAACAGGTCTGGGCCGGGGGGTCTCAGCAGGACCTGCCTGATCAGACTGCGCTGGACGGTGAGTGTCGTGTACACCTAGCAGACCATCGACTGGCTTTGATTATTTCTGATGTCTCCCTCTTTAGATTACTGAGGACTTCAGAACAGCAATGAGAGGAGGAGGAAGGTACAGGAGCGTCACACCGAGAAGAAAAGGACAAGATGATGAATATTATTATTATTATTATCACTAAATTTAGGATTCATATTTGACATAAGACGGAAATCAGCAATGAACTGTTCTGTAGATAGAAGGGACATTATAATTTGAGATGTTTTAGTTTAGTGGAGCTCTCTTTATAAATGTAGAGGTTAGTCGTGTGCTCTTGACTTTGATTACATTTACGTTGTTGTACTTTGGGGTGAAGTCGAGTGACCTCAGGGATTATAAAGAAATGCAGTGATTATTAGAAAATAAAGGCTCACTTTCATTCAGTTTACTTAGACATTCATTTAATTATGTGGTATATTGTACCAGTTTGAAATTGTTACTGTATTAATAATATACAAAGAATTACTTTAACAGATTACACATAATAAAAGTGTCATTTAAGTTTATTTATAATGTGCTAATAATTAAACTATAAATTTAGTTTAACGATTTCAAGGAAATTTATTATTCACTTAAAATATAATCCTAGTGGTCGTATATATATATATATATATATATATATATATATATATATATATATATATATACACATCTTGTGTCACCCCAGTCCCAAAGATATCACGTCCTAGTGAGCTGAATGACTTCCGGCCTGTTGCTCTGACGTCACATCTGATGAAGACCATGGAGCGGCTGCTGCTTCACCACCTGAGGCCACAGGTCCTCCACGCCCTCGACCCTCTGCAGTTCACATACCAGGAGAAGGTGGGAGCGGAGGATGCCATCATTTATATGCTACACCGATCCCTCTCCCACCTGGACAGAGGCAGTGGTGCTGTAAGAATTATGTTTCTGGACTTCTCTAGTGCCTTCAACACCATCCAACCTCTGCTCCATAGAGACAAGCTGACTGAGATGGGAGTAGACTCACACCTGGTGGCATGGATTGTGGATTATCTTAACAGACAGACCTCAATATGTGTGTCTTGGGAACTGCAAGTCTGACATTGTGGTCAGCAACACGGGGGCGCTGCAGGGGACTGGACTTTCTCCGGTCCTTTTCAATCTACATACATCAGACTTCCAGTATGACTCGGAGTCCTGCCACGTGCAAAAGTTCGCTGATGACCCTGCTATTGTGGGCTGCATCAGGAGTGGGCAGGTGGAGGAGTACAGGAAGCTGATCAAAGACTTTGTTAAATGGTGCAACTCAAACCACTTACATCTTAACACCAGCAAGACCAAGGAGCTGGTGGTGGATTTTAGGAGGCCCAGGCCCCTCATGGACCCTGTGATCATCAGAGGTGAATGTGCAGAGGGTACAGACCTATAAATACCTGGGAGTGCAGCTGGATGACAAATTGGACTGGACTGCCAATACTGATGCTCTATGTAAGAAAGGTCAGAGCCGACTATACTTCATTAGAAGGTTGGTGTCCTTCAACATCTGCAGTAAGATGCTGCAGATGTTCTACCAGACGGTTGTGGCGAGCGCCCTCTTCTACGCGGTGGTGTGCTGGGGAGGCAGCATAAAGATGAAAGACACCTCACGCCTGGACAAACTTATTAAGAAGGCAGGCTCTATTGTAGGAGTAAAGTTGGACAGTTTAACATCTGTGGCAGAGCGACGGGCATTAAGCAAACTCCTGTCAATCATAAATAATCCACTGCATCCACTGAACAGTGTCATCTCCAGGCAGAGGAGTAGCTTCAGTGACAGACTTTTGTCACCGTCCTGCTCCACTGACAGACTGAGGAGATCGTTCCTCCCCCACACTATGCGACTCTTCAATTCCAGCCGGGGGAGTAAATGCTAACATTACTTAAAGTTATTGTCTGCTTTTACATGCATTTTTATTACTATTTAATATAATATTGTTTTTTGTATCAGTATACTGCTGCTGGATTATGTGAATTTCCCCTTGGGATTAATAAAGTATCATTCTATCTATAGTAGAAAAAAAATTAAGTTTATTGTAAGTATGTAACAATTAAAGACAATGTACAATTAAAGTTTTTAATGTATTTAATGTAATATTTGGCAAATGTATCCATCCATCCATTATCCAACCCGCTATATCCTAACTACAGGGTCACGGGGGTCTGCTGGAGCCAATCCCAGTCAGCACAGGGCGCGGGGCAGGAAACAAACCCTGGGCAGGGCGCACACACACATACACGGGACAATTTAGGATCGCCAATCCACCTAACCTACATGTCTTTGGACTGTGGGAGGAAACCCACGCAGACACGTGGAGAACATGCAAACTCCACACAGGGAGGACCCGGGAAGTGAACCCAGCTACCTACTGCGCCACCGTGCCGCCTGTAATAGTGCACTTGTAATTGATAAAAGTTCATTCTAAATCTATTGTAAGATTGCATGGATTTTTTAAAAGTATATATAAAGCAATACAATTTCATTTTACTGAAGTATACTGTACTTAAATAGTCCCACTGTTGTACTTTTAACACAAATGAAGTTGATAGTGTGTTCAGTTTAAATACGTTTAGCACAGAATGAGTTGTTCCAGTGTCACACATTTGAAATCTAAATATCGTCAGTCCTGGCCCAAGTTTATTTCTCGTACTTCAGCACACTTGTGTTTATTACACTTCAGAATACAAAGAGCAGTAAAGAGGAGAAGACGACGAGCAGGTAGGGAGGTGAGGGGCTGCGAGGACAGAAAGTGACGGGCGTGGGTGGCGTGACACTCCGGTGTGTTTGGTGACTCGCTCAGCTGGCTTGAATGTCGGTACATTTGAAACTTCATCAAAGGGTCCGTTCTCACAGTTTCTCTTATTTCATATTTTATTAACAGTGAGTCACATTCACAAATTACAGCAGTCACAGTGATGGAGCCAGTTGCTCTTTGTCACCAATAACTGAGGATGTCGTCCATCTTTACGTTTTCACACCAACACACACGTGTTACTGATCTGCTCAAACCTGAACTGAGGCTCAGTGGAGTGAAGGTCTGGTGGTCTTTTAGTCCATGAGGGTCTCACTACAGATGATGCCAATCAAGATGGCACTAATGTCTCCTACAAGATGACTGACCTTAGAAACACAAATGTCTGCCCATGTCGTGTTGTCCGTCGGCTTTTCTTCTTCATTTTCTATAAATATGGCCGCTCTCTGCTGTCTCTCATTCCTTGTCTTTTTAATAAGACACTCTGGTGGTCCCGTGTCCTGTTGCTGTTAGCTCTGACTGCAGTATTTGACCCAGCTGACCATGACATCCTCATTCAATGGCTCAGTCACACCTCACAGGCAGAGGCTTTTAGTCAGGGTGGTCCACCTCTCCTCCTCATCCTCGGCCCCCCTCTATTCTGCGGCCTATTCTGTATTTTACTGTACATGTTCCTCTTAGTATCCATTTTTAAATAACTCAATATTTCTCTCCACGGCTACACAGATGACACTCTGACGTATTTTCCACTCAACAGATCCAAGCCAATTCTCTTATCCCTTTATTGGAAAGTCCAGAAGACATTCTTTTCTTTTATTTCTTTTTAACGGCTCACTCGTTCAGGCCGCTGCTCACTACGAGGACACAACTGGAGGGGACGGTGAAGTGGAGACGACGGAATAAAAAAGAAAATCAAAATCAAAACTGAGCCTTGTGGGAGTTAAAGTGTCACCAAAGGACAATCAGCAGGTGGCAGACAGGATTTGGGGGACACGGAGCAGACACGGGTTCAAATGACACAGTGACGATGGAGACAAGCGCTGATGGCGTCCTGTGATGGACCAGCGTCCTGTCCAGGGTTTGTCCCAGCCTTGTCCCCAGTGTCACTACAGCCTCAGGCCCCCTGTCACCACTAGGCTGGACTGTCCAACTCTCTTTGCTTCAACTTGGGGGGGCTTTTTACAGGATGACCTCCACTACTTTACTGCCTCTAGTGGTGAAACTCTTGGTCTGCAGGTCCGAGTCTGCTTGAGTTTTGTCACCAGTTGAGGGTCTCAAGGTGTTAAAAATAAATGTGACATTAAAGGAGGAGCACACAGGCTGAGGGGACACAGAGAGTTTATTAAATGAGGAGAAGAAAAAGAAGAAAGAGGAGAATTTAGGGGTGAGTGGATAGGGGGCTCCGTCACTGACAGGGGGGTCAGTCTGATCACCAGAGCTAGAAAAATGATGTACTGATAGTCAGCTGACGTCCAGATCTCCTCAGCTCCTCCTGTAGTGACTTCAGGTTCCTCTTCTCACTCTTACTGATCCCGTTACTCCACAGCCTGTAAGGAGACACAAGTGTGAGTTACTAACAGCAGGGGGCGCCACAGACACACTGCACTGTCACACTGACACGCACCCTGATGTCACCCAGAATTCCTCTCAGTGTCTGTACTGATCTAAGTCACATGATGTGTGTGTCGGCCTGTCAGTCACTCAGTCCACTCACAGATTGGTCAACATCCTCTGAAGGCCTGCTGGTCGCGTCTTATTTCATAAAGAAGGTGGTCTGCCCAGTTGATGTGCTGTTGTCCCCTCTGTCCCCCTGCAGTCACTTCCTTTTTGTCTCTCTAGTGCTCCGTCTCTCTTCATTTTCTCTTCTTCTTCTTCACACTCTCATGTTTTCTCTCATTTCGTCTCCTGCTCGTCTCTTATCCTCCATCTTGTTTCTTCCTTTTGTCCACTGATCCCCTCGTCTGCTGCTCTTCTCTTTCTTGTTTGTTCCAAATGACCCTCAGCCCCCAGACTGTCATGTCCCCCTGTCCTCCTGTCCACACTGTCTGCTGTCCTGATCCCCCTTCCGTGTCCTTGTCCCCCTGTCTCTGATTGGACACTCAGCTGCTGTCCATTTCTTCTTCTTCTTGCCCATCTCACACTCCTCCTCCTCATCTTCCTCTGTCTGTCTCTTCTTATCTTTGTTGTCCTTCCTGTCTGTCACTCAGTCTGCTCCACTTGTCACTGTCACTCTGGTCACTCCATGTGCTGTCATGTGATCAGCCCGCTCATTAATAACACATTCACACCCCCACCTCTCCCCCTCTTTACTCACCACAGTTCCTTTAATATACAGTTGTCACTCCTGAGCCCCTCACTCAACTGACGAGCCCCTGAATCGCCCAGCTTGTTGTTGTTCAGGTCCAGATATGTAAGCCGTGAGTCTGGATACGAGAGGACTGAGGAGAGAGCTGAGCAGCAGGCCGAGGTGAGACCACAAAAGTTCAACCTGTGAAGAAGAAGAAGAGAGATGAGGACAGACAGACATAAGGACACACAGCACAAGGGCTCAATGTCTGTGCCGTCTTCACTGAAATGCACTTTGACCTGAGACCTCTGCCTTCCTGCCACACTGACTGGTGACAAGTCACTCAAAGTGACATGTGGACACAATGTGAAGGACATGAGGCTGACAGTGTCCTGCACTCGAGGGTCCAGACAGACTTGTCAAAGCCGATGACAGCGGAGGGACCACCTTGGATTTGTGTCTGTAACTGAGGACTCAGCACATGGAGGGGCTTTGACTGATTTGCAGGACCCCATCCACAGATTCCTGTCAGACACGCCGGTCACTGCTGGACATCGGAGAGCGTGACACTCAAGTGTCTGTCATGGTGGGCTCTCCTGATGTCAGACCACTTAGACGATGAGGACACTCTGTCTGTCTATTGTGACAAATACTGGACTGACTGTGTGATCAGTGACATAATGGACAGGGTGGGCAGGACTGACATGTGACACTTCTGACACTCACACGTCATATGCTGACCGGTGCCACTGACCAGCTGACCTCAGTCCACTAAAGGCCTCACTGCTGGTGACCTCAGTTTTCTTATTTCTCTCCTAATTTGTAATAAAGCCAGTGGACGAGCTCTGAATGGACACTCGGCATCCCAAAGTCCAGTCCCCTGGGCACAGAGGTGGTCCGAGTGGACTGTGAAGTGACCCCCATTACTGCTGACCAGTACTGTCCACTCCCAGCTCTCCTCTGACCTGAGCTGCCCATTCAGAGCAAAATGTCAGAGTGACCTGCTAGCATCGTCACGTGCTGGTAGGTGTTAGAAATGACACAATTGACATCTCAGTGACATCAAACCACACGGAGAATTAAAGAATAAAAAGACAAGAAGAACAGCAGCTGGGCCACTGAAAGAGAAAAGAATCAGAAGATCACAAGAAGAACACGTCAGGGGCTCAGAAAAGGACGAGAATCATCAGGAATTCAGCAGTCCGGACCACCAGTAGTAACTCACCTGTGAAGATCAGGAAACAAATCACAGGAACAACAACACATCCCATAATAAACAGACAGAATATGAGAGAATGTGAAAGAAAACCAAACAATTGTCTCTTCATAGCTCAGTCCTAAATCACAAGCAAATCCTTTTAGTTCTGAAGACACAAGTGAAGCCCCCCATGGCAGCCTGTTTGAGGGGTCCTGCTTCTCGGGGTCCGACCACATAAACCTCACAGTCTGAGGGCCAACGCGATTCTCTCAATGACTTCTTCAGGGCAAACAATAAAACATAACACATGTTACTAAATAAATCATAAAAACGTCATTCTGTGACAATGACGTATTTGACATTAAAGAGTATTAGCGTCCACTGCAGCTGTCCCCATGTTTAGGACCCCCTGTCATTTGTGTGTTCTCGATGTCACATTATTCATAATTTCATAATACATGGAATAAAGTTTTCAGAAAGTCCTGTAGCAGTGCCAACAGCAGGATTGTAGAGCAGCGATTCATCAAGGACCCAAAAAGAGGAAAGGTCATCACAGTCCTTTTTTATCGACAGTAGTTGCCACGCTGCTAGAAGGCTTTTATAAAACTCTGGCACATGTAAAGTCCTGATCTTATCTAAGTGGCACAGCAGTAAACCTTTCCCAAGTCCCATTGCCTAGCCTGTTTAAAGAAAAGTACGGCCAAGTTCATGCACTGGCTCTGCTCAACAGGTTACAGCAGTTTCTGAATGGTCTGAAGGCGGAAAGCAGCAATCCTGCTGTTAATGTCAATAAGTCCTTGTCCGCCTTCATCCAACGGCAAGAATACAACGTCCATCTGTATCCAATGGGTACCATTCCAAAAGCAATCCATGATCTCTTCCTGTATCTGTTGAACAAGCAAAGGTGGAGGTTGCAGACAAATACACTTGTGCCACAGCCTGGAGGTCACCAGGTTATTAATGACCAGCATCCGTCCTCTATAGGATAACTGAGGGAGGATCCACTTCCACTTAGCGAGCCGAGCTGTAACCTTGTCCAACAGACCTTTCCAGTTCTTTTGGATGTAGTGGTCATCTCCAAGATGGACTCCCAAGGACAGGAAACCCCCAGTTGTCCACTGCAGACCCCCTTCCAGTCGAGAACGACTACATCCTGTCCAGTTCCCAAACAGCACTGCACTGCTTTTATTCCAGTTAATTTTGGCCGAAGACGCTTTACTGTAATTCCACAGACAGTCCGTTAGTTCGTCCAAATCCTTCTGGCCTGTGATGACTACTGCGAGATCATCTGCATAAGCAGTGACTTTCACAGGGTCCATAGTGCAGGTGGGGATGGAGAGACCAGTCAGCACCTTCCTCAGGTGCACCAGGAAAGGCTCCAGCGCCAGAGCATATAACATGGCGGACAAAGAGCAGCCCTGTCTGACTCCTCTTCTGACACTGAAAGGCGCACACAAGCCACCATTGACCTTTATTATACCAGAAATATCACTATAAAGTAAGTGAATATATTTAATAAAAGACTCCCCAAACCCAAAAGCCTTCATGGCATTCCAAAAGAGTGACTGACCCTATCAAAAGCTTTTTCCTGGTCAAGAAATATAAGACCAGTCCGAAAACCAAACAGTTTTGCAGCAGCCAAAATGTCCTGAATTAAAAAAATGTTATTAAAAATGGACCTGCCAGCCACGCAGTAATTTTGATCAGGATGCACCAGTCTCCCTAAAACTTGGACCATCCTGTTAGCTAAGGCTTTGGAGAGAACTTTATAATCTGCACATAAGAGAGACACAGGCCGCCAGTTCTTAATGAGACACAAGACTCCCTTCTTCGGTAGCAGCGTGATCACGGCTCTACGGCAGCTTTTAGGTAACAAACCAGTTTTAAAACTCCACCGGAACACTTCCAACAAGTCCTGGCCAATGACATCCCAGAACTCTTTATAAAACTCCACTGGAATGCCATCGATTCCCGGGACCTTCCATGTTTTCAGCTGTCCCAGGGCTGTGGTGAGTTCTGCGAAGGTCACCTCACTATTCAGATCTGCCACATCTGCATTGGGAAGCTGCGGTAAGTCCTGCAAAAAGGCCTGTTGGTCTTCACTGCCACCATCACCATCTGCAGCAAACAGAAGTTCATAAAATTCACGGACTACCTGCCTTATTGCACTGGACTCTTGTGTCTCTCTGCCATCGGGTGTTCTTATACAATGTAAGGTTTTACTCTGTGAGTTTCTTTTCTCTAATCCAAAAAAGTATTGTGTTGGTGCATCCATCTCGGTCAACCGCTGAAAACGGGCCCTCACTAGCGCCCCCTGAGCTCTCGTCTCAAGCAGGTGGGCCAACCCCAGTTTAACAGTAGTCAGGCTCGCCTGAAGCTGCTCATTTGGACCCTTCTCTAGAAGCTGTTGGAATTCAGTTATTTGATTTTCCAAAGCTGCCATTTCTGACCGCAATACTTGGGTGACATTTCTGGTATACTCCTGACACAAGGCCCGGATGTGACTCTTCCCAACCTCCCACCACTGTTGTAAGCTGGTGAACTCTTCTTCATAGCCTTCCAGCCTCCCCAGAAATGAACAAATAACTCTTTGAATTTTTGATCTTTAAGGAGGAGTGTGTTAAATGCCAGTATGGACTACGGGGTCTGTACGTGTTAAAAAGAAGTGAACAACACACCAGACTGTGATCAGAGCCTTTAGGTATAATGGAGCACACCTTAAATAAACCTAACAGGTGCTTAAAACTGTAAAAATGATCGAGCCTCGCCATTGAGATCGTGTTTCCACTCGTCCTCCCCCACGTGTATTGCCGACAGGCCCCATGTTTAGCCCTCCACACATCTTCCAGCCCAAAGTCCTTAATTATTTTTCCCAAAGCTCGTGCTGAGCGAGGGTGCGGTTCCAGTCCATTGTTTCTGTCCATCCTTGTGTCAAGTGTACAATTAAAATCCCCCCCTAACACCACCACTTCCTCAGGGTCACACTTAGATAAAAGATCTCCTAACTTGTTAAAGAAGTGGAGCCTCTCCTCACCCTCATTCGGGGCATACACGTTAATGAAAGTGACGACACTGCCTTGAAGTTTCACCGTCACTTTCAGGAGTCTCCCTTTCACCGGCTCATCAGTACTGCAGACTTCTACTTGAAGCCCTCCGAGAAATAAAATGGCCACTCCAGCACTAACATTCGTCCCATTACTAAAAAAAATGTCCCCCTTCCAATCCCTGCTCCACTCCCACTGATTGTGCTCATCAATGTGTGTTTCTTGTGAAAAAGTGACATTCAAATCTTTTTGTCTGATAAAATCAAAAAGTGCGACCCTCTTCTGCGGACTTCTCCCCCTGTTAATATTTAGGGTTCCTATGTGTACAGTTGCCATGGTAACAGAATATATAGATAAACACACAAGGAAACACAGGGACCACCACAAAGACTGTGGAGTGGATTTAACAGGGGGCTTAGCCAGTAGGTGGTGTTTAAATTGGACTGTTTTCTCAGTTTACTGGTTAAATTCTTGAGCCTCACGAGCTCTTTAACATCAAACATCGCAGAGGCTGCTTTGTCTCGCTGCAACCCGTGGATAGATGATAGAAAGAGGTCAATGTCTGGGAAAAACTCAACCACATCCACCCTCTTTTTACCAGCGGTATTCACTAAAAACTCTTTTACACTTTGAGCGCTGTATCCTCTCCTGGCTTTTAACTCTGGGGGCTCCGAGGCAGCAGACCCATCGGAGATATTACCGTCATCATTCTCTTCCCTGACACTCCCCGCATTTGAGACGTCATCGGCCGTCTCAGCGAAGATGGGAAAATCCTCCTGACAAGGACCATAGGTGGGATTCTCTCCAATGACCACCGAGCGCTGACTTAAAACCAGTTTCTTACGTGCCCGATCTTCTCTTTCTCCTTGCCTCTTTTGAGCAGGACGTTTAAATTCACTTTTTTCCTCAGGCTCGTTGGTGCCTCCCTCGTCCATTTCATTGTCTCCCCACACACTTTCTGCTGCTGCTGCTGTCTGATCTACAGTCTCACTACCGCCTTCATTCGGCTCATCTCTGGGAGGCACTTGATTCTCCTGCCCTTCAGATCTAGTGGCATTTCTATTCTTATCACCCTGCGCCTCCACAAGCGCCTCTGTGCCATCAGCCACTACTGGACGATCTTCCACTTCCTGCCCCTCTTTTTCTGTAACTGCATGGTCAGTTTTCTTGTGCCCATGTTGTCTCTCAGGACACTGTTTAATTAAATGGGCTTCACTCCCACACCCAAAACATTTCATTTGATTCAAAGTGACGAAAATCACGTAATCAAAACCGTCTACTCTCAACTTCATTGCCACATTTAAGTCATCATCCATTCTATTTAAAACCATATAAACTTGTCTCCTAAAAGACAAGACATGTTTCAAATCCAGCGATTTACAACCTAAAGGAATATAACGAATTTTCGAAACCAAACGTCCATGCAGCTCCAATTCTTTTGCTATAATTTCATTCTTGAGAAAGGGCGGCGCATTTGAAATCGTCACTCTTTGGGACGGGATGGCTAAAGGGGAAACCTGCACAAAGGATCCATTAATAACGACCCCCTTCTCAACCACTATGGGAACTAAATCCTCAGAGCTCAGGAAAACAACGATGGACCCGCTCATTCGTGAAGCCAATTTGATATTCTCACATCCAATCACTTCGCCTACCGCCAACACCCCTGCTTCCAATGGGACAAACGCCGACCTCAAATGCCACGACTCAGACACGGCCACCCCAGACCACACTAATCGAAAGACACACCGGCAGCAAGACAGTAGCGATAGATAGATAGATAGATAGATAGATAGATAGATAGATAGATAGATAGATAGATA
>JANRMT010028174.1:9054200-9066503 GCA_026402145.1 Polypterus bichir lapradei
TGTGGGGTGTGAGAGCGGATCCTGAGGTATGTGTTGTTTTGTTTAAACTTTAAATCACTATTCTTTTCTTTTCTGATTTTCTTACTTTTCTTTCTAAGTGTTGGTGGAAAAGTTTTAAAAGTACTTATTGTGTGGCTTTAGGCCACGGCAGCCACTATGGCTGCAGGTTTGGAAAAGTGGACTCGCCGGCATGGCGTTAAACTTGTGTCGGAGGATTTTATTCCTTTAGAGAGTGCGGTATTGGCCGTGGGAGAAGTTATAGGATGTGTAAACGTTAAATCAGCATCTCAAATGAATGGATCTGTAGTATTATTTTTAAGTTCTGTTGATTTGGTATCGAAGCTTGTAGAAAAAGGAGTCGTAGTCGATGGTGTTTTTGTGCAGGTGTATCCGCTGGCGGCTCCAGCCCGTAAAGTTATTTTGTCAAATGTACCGCCATTTTTAAGAAATGAAGTATTTGAAAGAGAATTGGAGCGTCATGGTCGCCTGGTATCAAAGATCAGATATATTCCCCTTGGGTGCAAAGCTCCTGCAATAAAACACATATTGTCCTTTCAAAGGCAGGTGTATATGGTGCTTAACCAGATGGATGTGGAGCTTAACATTACTATGCGGTTTAGGCTTGACGGTCACGATTACGTTATTTTTATTACTTCTGATGAGATTAAATGTTTAGCGTGTGGCAGTGGGGTTGCATTTAGTTAAACAGTGCCCTGAAAAGCGGAATCGAACAGTGGCACATAAAGAGGGGGAAGATGAACAAGGTGTACAGCAGGCTGGACCCTCATCAGCCCTAGAAAGTGCAGCGCAGGGGTTGTCCTCAGTGCCGGTGAGATCAGCCGATGAGGGGGCTTCTGTTAGTGCGCTGGGGGAGAAGGGCGCGCATGTTGACGAGACTGTGAACAGTGAGGAGGGTAGCAGTGGGGTTACAGTAGAACAACCTGCTGTTGTGGATGACAGTGTTTGGGGATCGATAGAAATGGAAGAAAAAGTTAAAGATCCTGAAAACAATGATGGGTTTAAATGACGAGCTCAAAAACGCCATTACAGTACAGTTGAAGGAGGTTCTGTGAAAAAGCGCAGTAACGTCGCAGTATCGCCTGTTGCTGACCGAGAGAGCAGTGCAGCCGCCTTTCCCGGCACTGCGGGCAGCTTTGCAGTTTTAGCAGCTGTGACGGAGGAAGACGCCGCGGTAGCTAGTGAAAGTGAGGAAGAGGAAGGCAGTATTTCTGATTCATCCACGGTGTCTGAAGCACAAGACCTAAAAGACAGGGAGGGTTACAGTGCCCAAAGTATAAAAAATTTTCTATTAGAGACCGCTGGGCGAAAAGGAGTCATTGAGTCCGAATATTTTCCAGATATTGATCTGTTTGTGTCATCAGTCCGCAGTTTAAGAAAATGTCCGTCTTCGTCCACAATGTTCACCTCACAAGAGCTGGTGAGATTAAAGAACATATTAAGTAAACTGAAGAGAAAGTCTAAAATGAATAGGACTGGTAAGATTCACCCCCTTCTGAACTGGGGTCTTCTCGTGAATTGTTTTTTTATCTCATCTGTGATTATGGCCAGTATAAAAATTGGGAGTTTAAATATCAATGGGGGTAGAAATACTGGCAAGAGATGGGCTCTTTTTGAGTTTTTAAAACAGAAAAATCTGGATGTAACCTTCTTACAAGAAACTCACATTGATAAGGAAAACCAGTGGGAGTGGAGCCGGGACTGGAGTGGTGGGATATTTTACAGTAATGGGTCCAATGTCAGTGCTGGGGTGGCTGTGCTGTTGACAAATAACATCAATGCGGACATCTGTGGGGTGGATAACATACTGGAGGGGAGATTACTCAGAGTGAAGGCACAGATCCAGGGGAAGGTTTTTAACTTCATAAATGTCTACGCTCCTAATGATGGAAATGACAGAGTACAGTTTTTTAAGAAAGTTAAAGCTCTTTTAGAGCAGTGCAGTTCGGAAGAACTCGTAGTGTTGGGAGGCGATTTTAACTGTACCATCGACTCACCATTAGATAGAAATAACGGGATTGAGCCTCATCCTCGCTCAGCCCAAGAACTGCTGAGGATACTGAGGGGAATGGAGATGGTGGATGTATGGAGGAGGAAGAATGGGGAGAGCAGGCAATACACGTGGGGGAGAGTAAGTGGTGGGGAGGTGTCACTGGCCAGACTGGACCGCTTTTACACATTCAAGCATCACCTTGGACTGTTTAAATCGAGCTCCATCACACCCACTGGGCTGTCAGATCACAGTTTACTATCCTGTAGTGTGCTGCTTACAGCCTACACACCTAAAAGTGCTTATTGGCACTTCAATTCTACTTTACTTCAAGATCAGAATTTCAAAGAAATATTCAGGTTTTTTTGGAACACATGGAAACTTAAAAAAAGGGAGTTCATCAGCTTGCAACAATGGTGGGATTTAGGGAAGGTGCAGATTCGAGGTTTGTGTCAGCAATACACAAGAAATGTCACTAAATGTTTAAAAATCGAGATGGCTGAATTAGAAGCTGAGGTCACAGAGATCCAGAGGCTTTTCGATTTGGGCCCAACCACACAGCTTACAGAGAGCATCAAAGATAAAAAGAGGGGTCTGGCCCAGCTGTTGGACACCAGAGTTAAAGGGGCTCTGGTGAGATCACGATTCCAGAGCCTAAATGAAATGGATGCACCAACAAAGTATTTTTTTAGTCTTGAAAGAAAGAACTCACAAAGTAAAGTTTTATATTGTTTGCGGGCAGCAGATGGGACAGAGTGACAACAGCCAGTGGAGATCAGGGAGATTGTGAGGGATTTCTATAAGACTTTGTATGCTGCAGAGACGGCTCAAGATGATAAGGACTGCCATCATTTGTTACAGAATCTTCCTCAGCTTCCTAAGGGAGATGTCACAAACCTGGAAGCAGCGGTGACTTTATCAGAACTTTCAGATGCTTTGAAGGGGCTTAATGTAGGCAAGGTTCCGGGTATTGATGGGATCCCAATTGAATTTTATAAGGAATTTTGGGATCTTATTGGTCCAGACTTACTAGAAGTGTTCACACAGAGCATCAGGACGGGTGTCTTACCCCAGAGCTGTCGGAGAGCAGTGATAACCCTCCTTCCTAAAAAGGGAGATTTGTATGAAATTAGAAACTGGTGGCCTGTGTCACTGCTGTGCGCAGACTATAAGGTTTTTTCTAAAGCACTGGCCAACAGACTCCGGACTGTTCTGACTAAAGTGGTGCGTCCAGATCAGAGTTACTGTGTCCCTGGCAGAACTATTTTTAATAATATTTTTTAAATTTGTGATATTTTGGCTTCATCAGAGCTTCTTAATTTTAAAGTTGGCTTGCTCTCCTTAAATCAAGAGAAAGCTTTTGATCGGGATGTGATGAGGGCTTTTGGTTTTGGGGAGAAATTTGTTAAAAATATTCAATTACTCTATAGTGACATTTCTAGTGTAGTGAAAGTCAATGGTGGCTTGTGCGCGCCTTTCACAGTTCAAAGAGGAGTTCGTCAGGGCTGCTCTTTTTCTGGAATGCTGTACGCACTGGCATTGGAGCCATTCTTGAAGGAGTTGCAAAGAGTGCTGAGTGGTTTGTCTATCCCAGAGTATACAGTGGAGCCATTTAAAGTTACGGCTTATTCAGATGACATTGTGGTTATCATCAAGAATCAGGAGGATGTGGATAGGCTGACAGCTTGTCAAAGGACTTAAGAAAAAATGTCATCAGCAAAAATAAACTGGGCCAAAAGCAGTGCTCTGTTAGTGGGAGACTGGGCCGGAATGAGTCCACCCCAACTTGAGGGGCGTCTGCAGTGGAGCACTGGAGGATTATTGTACCTGGGAGTCTACCTTGGCAATGGACACTTTGTATGTAAGAACTGGGAGGGATTGCTACAAAAGGTTCAAGATCGACTGGTGAAATGGCGCTGGATCCTACCCCAGATGTCCTATAGGGTGCTGGTTGTTAATAACCTGGTGACTTCCAGCCTGTGGCATAAGTGCATCTGTCTGGAGCCCCCATCACAGCTGATCAAGCAGGTACAGGAGGCCATTGTGAACTTCTTTTGGGACGGTATGCACTGGTTGAGACGGAGTGTGCTGTACTTACCACTGGATGAAGGGGGTCAAGGACTTATGGATGTTGGGAGTCGAGTCGCTGCTTTCCGTTTACAAACAATACAAAAACTGTTATATTCACAGGAGCAGCACCCGTGGACTTTTTTAGCTTGGTTCATTCTTGACCAGGTTGAACAGATGAGACTGGGGAAGAACATAGTGCTGTGTGAAGTGGACAAAATCGATACCTCACAGTTACTGGACTTTTATAAAAGTTTATTAAGTGCTTGGTCTCTACTGAGGGTCACAAGGGATTTTTTAAATACTTCCTTGTTTTGGGTATTGGAGGAACCGCTGCTATTTAATCCTCATGTCAGTTGCTCTTGGGAATCTCAACAACATTTTGCTCATAATTTTGTACGGTGCTATGTTACTAAACTTCGTCATTTAATTGATTGGCACAGATTTGTCTGGAAGGACACAACAACAATAGCAGAGGAGACAGGAGTGCACTCTCTGCGATTATTAGGAAAATTCTTAAATAGACTGAGAACATCATTGCTCAAGTGCTATTTAACACAAATAGAAGACCTGTTTGATACAAAGATTTGCCCTCCCAGTGACTGTGATTTTCCTACATTTGTGGTGTCCCCGGCATGTGAGTGGACTGACAATAAAACTAATGGATTACTGTCCATAAGTAACCTGCTGGACTTACCACTGCAGTGTGTGACAGGAAAGCAACTTTACAGAATGTGTGTGACTGTCAACCATCAGACTCAGCTGAAGACGCATCCTGACACACCGTGGAGAGACAAACTTACTGTTCTAGAGGGAGCAAAGCCGGCCTGGAGGTTGCTGTACAGGCCACCATTGGCTCATCGGGTGGGAGATCTGCAGTGGAGGCTGTTGTGTGGCATTTTAGCGGTGAACTCCTTTTTAGCAATAATTAGTCCTGGGGTTACTGATACTTGTCCTTTTTGTGATGAAAGGGAAACCGTGTTTCATTGTTTTATGTTTTGTATGAGGCTTCAGCCTCTTTTCACTGTCATCAGAAATCTGATTGTTAGATTGGGTATTGTTTATAACGAGGTGGGCTTCTTGTTTGGGTGGAAGGCAACAAAACGAACAGGAAATAACGGGAACCTGGTGAACTTCAACGTAGGTCAAGTAAAACTGACAATATGGAAAACCCGCAAAAATAAAATCAGTGGGACTGGGCTTCAGGATACCATTGGGTTCTTCAAACAGTTATGTAAGAGTAGAACCTTAGTGGAGTTAAATTTTTATAAATGTACTAAGAATTTGGAAAGATTTAGGGATGTTTGGTGTGTAAATAGTGTGTTATGTGAATGTGAAGACGATGAGTTACACTTGATGGTATAATATCTCCACACATATGCTTAATTAGAGTGTGGTAGGACAACTTTTTTTGGAAATGTTTTCTTTTTTTGTTATATTGAATAAGATTATTTTTATTTTTCTGTATATATGTGTTTTTTTTTTGGTTTTTTTTGTCTGTTGGGTGATGTTATATATATATTTTTTTTAATAATTATATCAATAAACGTTTTTAAAAAATAAAATATCTATCTATCTATCTATCTATCTATCTATAATATAGTGCCTTTCATCTATCTATCTATCTGTCTATCATTTAGCATCTTTTCTATCTATCTATCTATCTATCTATCTATCTATCTATCTATAATATAGTGCCTTTCATTTATCTATCTATCTATCTATCTATCTATCTATCTATCTATCTATCTATCACACATGTGTCAAACACAAGGCCCGCGGGCCAAATCCAGCCCGCCTGACCTTGCAATGTGGCCTGCAGGAATCATGCTGCAATGTGACCAAAAAAATCATACGGTTTCTCTTTTTGCCACAAGAGGGCGCATCGCTACTCTGGCAAACACTGTGTGGCTTCAACAATGCCAGAAGAGCAGTGCTGTATTGTTTCCATGGAGACGTCAGCACGTATGCGCGCCAGCGTCTCCCACAGCTGAAGTCATGTAGGAGGCGGGCCTGTAAGCGTGGTAGGAGGGAGGCCGTAATGCGAGCTACTCCAGGTCTGAGCAGAAGCTGCCATTTGTCTCACAGCACACACACTGCAGGCATTAAATTAGCAGCAGAAGCTGGCAGTTGTTTGTGCATTTGTAGCGCCGCTCTGTGAACAAAAGCTGCCATTGTCTGTTGATCTCTGTTGATCTCCATTGCTGATCATACTGCAGGCATTAAATCAGCATACACTGCAGGCATAAGATTAGCAGCAGAAGCTTCCAGTTGCTGAACCTACACTGCAGGCATTGATTATTAGTAGCACAATCTGCCATCTGTACCCTATCAGGCATTCACGGGCATTGTGTGAATCTTTTTTTACTCTGCCAGGCGTTAACAGCAGAATCTGCCATCTGTATTACCCTGCCTGACATTAACGGGCGTTGTGTGAACCTTTATTACTCTGCCAAGTGTTAGTAGCAGAATCTGCCATCTGTATTACCCTGCCTGGCATTAACAGGCATTGTGTGAACCTTTATTACTCCGCCTTCTTCACTCCATGTGCCAAATCAAGCTATCCGAGTGCAGTTTTCTACTTTTCCCATCTACCGCAGATTGCCAATAAACTACATCTTATTAATGGCAATATTGATCCCAAAATGTCCAAAAAAAGAAAAGTTGACAATGAAGGCAGACAATTTAATGTCAAATGGGAAAGTGAATACATGTTTGTGCTTAGAGAAGGCAAACCAGTGTGTATATTGTGCTATGAGGCAGTGTCGGTGATGAAAGAGTGCAATGTACGTCATCAGTTTGACACCAAACATGGTGTTAAGTATGGAAAATATACCTTGGAAGAAAAGCATAAAATTGTGCAAGAACTAAAAGGCAAACTGCAATCGCAGCAGCAAATGTTTACAAAGGCTACAGCGAGAAACGATGCTGCAGTGAAAGCAAGCTTTATAGCGGCTGAAGAAATTGCCCGCACTTCAAGGTGTTTTTCAGAGGGTGCCTTTTTGAAGCAATGCATGCTAAAAGTGTGTGAGCAGGTATGCCCAGACTAGATACAGAGTTTTCAATACGTTAGTTTGTCAAGAAACACCATTGCAGACAGAGTTCGGGAACTCTCAGGAAATCTATCAACACAGCTGGCCGAACAGGCATGCAGTTATCTCGCTTTTTCACTTGCTGTTGATGAAAGCACAGACAACACTGATACAGCGCACCAAGACCGACCTCTCTGTCACTGAGGAACTTTTGGATGTAGCTGCCATGCATGAGATGACAACTGGTAGAGATATATTTGAGGCTGTGGAGAAATCCATAAATAATTATAAATTACCCTGGGAAAAGTTGGTGGGGCTAACTATTGATGGCGTACCTGCAATGTGTGGAGAAAAGAAAGGCTTGGTTGGACTAGTGAAGGAAAGAATGCAGAAAAGTCACTGCCACACACCTCTGATTACTTATGATTGCATTATCCACCAAGAGGCTATGTGTGGAAAAGTTCTGGAAATGAATGACATAATGACCTCAGTCATTAAAACAGTTAACTTTATACGGGCACATGGCCTGAATCATCGCCAGTTCCAGCAGTTTTTACAGGAGATGGGTTCAGAGCATGGAGACGTGCCATACCACACAGAAGTAAGATGGCTGAGCAGTAGCGCAGCCCTCAAAAGATTTTTTGAGCTCATAGAACAAATCGCTCTTTTCATGGAAAGTAAAGGAAAGCCCAACTGGAACAGGACAATCTTGCCCACTTTCCTGTTTGTCAGAGTATCTCAGCCACTGTTTCTGGTGCTTTTCCTTGTAGTCGGCTGGCTACCAAAGTAAGCCGGTTAATAACTGAATTTGAGCGGCGCTTCTCTGACTACAGAACACAGCACTCAGGCTTTGACATCTTTGCCAATCCTTTTACAGTTGATGTCAACAATGTGCCCCATCACCTTCAGATGGAGATAATTGAGCTTCAGATTGACAGTGGCCTCAAATCAAAGTTTCAGGATGTTGCAATTGAGGACTTCTACCCTCTACTGCCCCCTGACTCAATGCCACAGCTCCGACTTCATGCTGACGGTGTTCTGTCCATGTTCGGGAGCACCTATCTTTGTGAACAGATGTTTTCAATAATGAATCTGAACAAAAACAAGCACAGGTCACGCATCACTGATGACCACCTCCACACTGTTTTGTGGGTTGCTACAGCACAAGAAATAAAACCAGACATTGACTCACTGACCCGGGGAAAATGATGTCAGACATCTAGCCAGAAAACAAAACAATGAGCATTTTATGTACGGTGCAATATTACTGTTTTGCTTGATATCACGTGAGTTGGTTTGACAGCTCTGTTAAGGAAAAAGATTGTTGCACTCATTTGAAATTCATATTTCTGGTTAACATTGTCAGTTTATGACTGTTCAGTAAACAGACGGGGCTGGTGGATGTGTGGAGGAGTAAACATGGAGACAGCAGCAGGCAGTACACATGGGGAAAGATAACTAGTGAGATCCTTTCAATGGCAAAGCTCGATAGATTTTACACCTTCAAGCACCTATTGGGTCTATTTAAGGAATGCTCCATTGTCCCCACTGGTTTCTCAGACCACAGCCTAGTGGTTTGTACAGTTTTATCGAGCACCTACAGGCCTCGCAGCGCATACTGGCATTTTAATGTACTCCTACTACAGGATCAGCGATTTAAAGACATTTTTAATTATTTTTGGAAAGGTTGGAGGGGTTCGAGGAAGGAGTTCACCAGCTTACAGCAGTGGTGGGAAATGAGGAAGAACCACATTCGATCCTTGTGTCAGCAATATACCAGAAATGTCACATGGTTGTTACAGTCAGAAATGACACAACTGGAGGGCAGAATATCTCAGATTGAACAGCTATTAGGGAATGGCTCAGATGAAACACTTAAAGAGAGTCTCAAAGCAACAAAGAGGGGACTCTCACATTTACTAGACACAAAAGCTCAGGGGGCTCTAGTGAGGGCTCGCTTCCAGCAGTTAACACAAATGGATGCACCAACACAATATTTTTTTGGTCTGGAAAAAAAGAATTCTCAAAGTAAAATTCTACACTGTGTGACTAAAGCTAATGGTGAAAAGACACAGGACTTGGGTGAGATAAGAACAGAGGTCCGAGTGTTTTATGAAAATCTGTTTTCTGCTGAAGGATGTGGTGGTGATGAAAACTTACAGTCCTTTTTAGAGGACTTACCACAGCTTCCTGTAACAGATGTCACCGAGCTGAGTAAAGAGCTCACTATGGCAGAAATTTCAGCAGCAGTGAACGAACTTCATAATGGAAAAGTCCCTGGGATTGATGGCATTCCGATTGAATTTTATAAAGAATTTTGGGATGTTATCGGCCGGGATTTGTTAGAAGTGTTTAAACACAGTGTTGAATCAGGTGTGTTACCTCAGGGCTGCAGAAGGGCCGTGATCACACTCCTACCTAAAAAAGGTGACTTGTGCCATATTAAGAACTGGAGGCCTGTGTCTTTACTTTGCGCAGATTATAAAATCCTGTCAAAAGCCTTGGCTAACAGAATGCGCACAGTGTTAGTGAAACTGGTGCATCCAGACCAGAGCTATTGTATCCCTGAGAGATCCATTTTTAATAACATTTTTTTAGTCAGAGATATTATTGCTGCAGCAAAACTGTTAAATTTTAGAACAGGATTTATTTCAATTGACCAAGAAAAAGCCTTTGATAGAGTCGGACACTCCTATCTATGGAACACTCTCAAGGCCTTTGGATTTGGGGAACAATTTATAAAGTACATTCGGCTGTTGTATTGTGACATTTCTGGTATAGTTAAGGTCAATGGTGGTTTATGTGCGCCTTTCAGCGTCCAAAGAGGAGTTCGACAAGGCTGTTTGCTATCAGGGATGCTGTACGCCCTCACCTAAGTGCCATTCTTAGTCAACCTGAGAAAAGTGCTGACTGGTCTCTCCATTCCTCACTGTACTGGGAATCCTGTAAAGGTCACCGGCCTACGCAGACGACATTGTTTTTATCACAAATCAAGAAGACTTTGATAATGTCACGAACTGTCAAAGGAAATATGAACTGATTTCCAATGCTAAAATAAACTGAAGTAAAAGCAGTGCTTTGTTAGTTGGAGACTGGGCTGGATATAAGAGTTTACAAGGAGAGCTCCAATGGAGCACTGAAGGGATTCTCTACCTGGGAGTGCATCTAGGAGATGATCACTATGTCCAGAAGAACTGGGATGGACTCTTGAAGAAAGTGGTAGCTCGGTTGGCTAGATGGAAATGGATACTATCCCAAATGTCGTACAGAGGTCAGATGTTAGTAATTAACAATATGGTGACTTCGAGTCTGTGGCATCGGTGTATCTGTCTGGAGCCTCCACCACATGTAATTCAAAAGATTCAAGAGAATGTTGTTAATTTTTTTTGGGATGGTCTTCACTGGTTGAGGAGGGGCGTATTATACTTGCCACTTGATGAAGGTGGGCAAGGCATTATGGACATTAAAAGCAGAATTATTGCCTTCCGCCTTCAGACCGTGCAAAAACTGTTATACTCCACAGCGCCCGAGCCCTGGATGAATCTAGCACTGCTCTTTTTTAACCAAGTGGGACAAATGGGATTGGGCAAAAGCTTAATATGGTGTCGTCTTGAGAAACCTGAGACATTACAAGTACCAGACTTTTACAGGAGTCTTTTTGAAGCTTGGCAATTTTTATCAATTCAAAGAGACTGTGATGACCTCTCATTGTTTTGGATTCTAGAAGAGCCCATTGTGTTTAATCCAAATATCTTTACCACAATAGGACAGTCTGCAAGCTTTATTCATAGTCTCAGTAGAAATAACATTACACAATTAAAACATTTAATCAACAGAGAGGATTTTAATTGGAAAAGTCCAGAAATCGTAGCAGCAGAGACAAAAGTGCACTCAGTGCGGCTTGTGGGGAATTTCTTAACGCAAGTTAAAGCATCTCTAGGAAGTGAAGTAAGGACACTCCTGCAGGACACCTTTAAAGACCAGCTAAAGCCACCCGAAGATCCAACTTTCACTACACTTGTGGTGTCTCCAGTAGGAGATTGGGACAATAATGACACCAACAGACTACTTGTGACAAAAGATCTGAGAGACTTGCCATTAAACACCATCAAAGGAAAACAGCTGTACAGTATCTGCGTAAAAGTAAAGAATCAGGATCAACTGAAAGCACTGAAGGCCGACACACCCTGGAGGAAGAAGATTGTCATTCCTGAAGGAACACTGCCAGCCTGGAGAGCGCTATATAGACCACCATTGACCAGTAGGGTAGGGGATTTACAGTGGAGGATATTGCATGGTATAGTAGCTGTGAACTCCTTTTTATCAGTTATTTGTCCAGGGGTTGCAGATACCTGCCCCTTCTGTGGGTTGAGGGAGACTGTATGTCACTGTTTTATGTTTTGTGAGAGATTGGGGGATTTTTTTAAATGATAAAGCAGCTGATTGAGGGTCTGGGGGTCTGTTATAATAGGATGGTGTTTGTGTTTGGGGTAAAGAGCTCAAAAAAAACAAATACAAATATTAACCTGGTTAACTTTATTTTAGGACAGGCGAAACTGGGAATATGGAAAACCCGGAAAAATAAGGATAAGGGAGCAGGCAGCACAGACCCCACAGTATTGTTTAAAATGACTTGTAAAAGTAGAATAGAAGTAGATCTGAATTTTTATACATCTACTAGAAATCTTTCACAGTTTAAGGATAAGTGGTGTATAAATAATGTATTGTGTAATTATAACAATAATGAACTGCACTTTGCATTCTAATTCTAATTTTATTATTAATAGAATATGTATGAGCAGAAATATATAGAGTATTGTAATAAATGAGTGGAATTGTCGGATGGAAGGGATGAATGAAAGGGGCAAGGGTTTGGGTGGGCATTTATGAAATGAATAAGGGATGGACTGGGGGTATTTAGAAGTTTAAAATGTGATTTTTATTATGTTTTGTTTTTGTTTTTTGTTATTTTGCTGTGGTTAGATTTTGTGTTTTTAATGAATTTCATACTAAATTTAATAAAGTTGGTTTTTTTTTTTAAAAAAATATTAATATCTATCTATCTATCATATAGCACCTTTCCTATCTATCTATCTATCTATCTATCTATCTATCTATCTATCTATCTATCATATAGTGCCTTTCATCTATCTATCTATCTATCTATCTATCTATCTATCTATCTATCTATCTATC
>JANRMT010028174.1:9066513-9110754 GCA_026402145.1 Polypterus bichir lapradei
ATCTATCTATCTATCTATCTATCTATCTATCTATCTATCTATCTATCATGCCTTTCACATCTATCTATCTATCTATCTATCTATCTATCTGTCTATCTATCTATCTATCTATCATATAGTGCCTTTCATCTATCTATCTATGGATTCTCTGTCAGTTGACTGCTCTGGTCTGGGTTGGCATGGTTGTGGGTTGCTGGCCAGTTCGTTTGTGGAGGGTCTCTGTGAGTATTTGTATTTTTCTCTCTTTTTTTCTTCTTTTCTCTTAGCTATATTAAAGTGTGTTTTTAGTTAAGACACGGCCTTGTGGTGTTGTGGGTCCACAGCTCTCTTAGCAAAGGCTGTTTTTAATAAATAATCACTGCGCTTGCTGCTTAGCGAAGGAGCGTGGTAGTTGTGGCTAGAGCAGGTCTCGGGACGATCTGCGGTGTGGGTGTTTCTCACCTAAGTGCACAGGTGAGAGACTGCCCACATCTGTGATTGTTCCTGAGACTGCTAATGTGCTGCAGCTGCTATGCCCTCTTGGCATATATAGAAGGGTAGTCAGCTAGAAAATGGATGGAAAAAAAAGACGAAAGAAAGACGGAGATTGCTGGAGAGCGAGGAGCAAGAGAGGAGAGAGAGAGAGCCAGTGCGGGTGAGCGAGCGAGTGAATGCTCGCTGGCAGCTGAACGGAAGCCTGGTTGTTAGGCCGACACCTGGGAGTCATAGTAGTGGTCGCTCCCGCTGAGTGATTGAGTAACGGGAGTGACCAGTGAATGTCGACTGGCCGCATAAGGCCGGGATGGTAGCAGGAGTGACTAGCAAGGAAGGTGACTCGCCATTGAAGACAGCGGGAGTCAGGAGGCTTGTCTTATAATCTCCAGCGTGGGAGTCCTGGCCATTGGAGAGAAGCTAAGTCCCAGTCTGGGATGAGTGCGTGACCGAAGCCAGGATCAGGAGGCCTCCAGACCTGTGTGAGAGAAAGGTCAGCTGCAGAGAGAGCGTCTCACCTGCTACAGGGCCCAAACAGGAGAAGCAGGTGAGACGCTAGTGTAGAAGAAGCACCGGGCATGTCATTGTTTTTAAAGGAATATTTTAGCCTTGTTTTAAAGTATTGTTTTTTTTTTTTGGAATTGTTTTTAAACCTCCACATTTCTTTTATGGATTATTTATTGAACTTTGGGCACTGCACTTTGTGGACAGTCTTGTTTGGATTGATTGTTGAAATAAAAGCACTTTTGCACTTTCGTACCATCCCCTTGCTATGTTGCCTCACTGCTTAGCTCATCTCGGTTATAACTATCGACGGTGTTGGGTTCAAGGGCTCCCAGAGGCAAGATGGGAGCATGGAGCAGAACCCGCATCGTCACAGGCCTTGGTGTTATTTTGGCCATGGCCGTGTCCAGAGTTAGTGTTGGGTTTATTGCCAAAGTTTTATGAGAATCTCTCCCGCCGCAATGGTGATAAGATCTTGGCGGATCCGATGGTCTCTGTTGGGAGAGTAGGTGGATATAAAAATGTTCGCTCTGCATCAAGAATAAATAAATTGGTAGTGGTTTTTGTAAATGAGGAATCCCTGGTGAATCAGTTGGTAAAGGAAGGGTTAGTTATAAGCAGAGTGCTTGTCCCTGCTTTGGCTTTATCACCAGCTAAAAAAGTAATAGTTTCAAATGTTCCCCCATTTTTAAAGAACAATGTTCTGGTAAATGAACTGAAGCGCTATGGCCAGATCGTTTCAAAATTAACAATGATCCCTCTTGGATGCAAACGGCATGAATTAAAGCACGTTGTTTCATTTCGTAGACAAGTGCATATGAATGACATAAATGACGATATCAATGTAGCCCTCCAATTTTAAGTGGACGGCAGTGACTATGTTGTGTTTGTCACGTCTGAATCCATGAAATGTTTCATTTGCGGTACAACAGGACACAAGGCCTCACAGTGTAAAACTGGATCAGTGGTATTTGTGGGTTCTCCTACTCATCCTGAGGAGAATTTAGATGACGAGAACACTGAAGATAGTGAGCATGAATCTAAGAGTGCCGAAGAGGTTGAAAGTATGGATGAGTGTGAGACTGATATGAAGGAGGCGATGGCTGCTAAGAGGCAGTTATAGTACGGCCAGTATTAGGAGTTTCTTGGAGTTTGTTGATGGCAAGAAAAGAGTGAAGGTTGAAGATCATTTTCCAGATCTGCAGTTATTTCTCGTGTCTGCACAAAGAGTTATGCGTGAAACAGTTCAGTTAGGCATGGAGCAAAAAGAAGCAACCCGTTTAAAGTATGTTATCGGCAAATTGCGCAAGTCACTCAACCTAAAATAATGGATTGTCTCTTTAGTTGGCTCATTTGTTTGGTGTGGTGTCTTTTACTGTGGACTCCCATTGGCAGTCACTTCACATTGGGAGTTTGAATGTTAATGGCTGTAGAGGAGGGACAAAGAGGGCTGTGGTTTTTAAATTCTTAGAACAGAAAGCATTGCATGTCAGCCTGCTCCAGGAGACCCCTTCTGACCTTCAGAATCAATCAGACTGGCTACAAGAATGGGGGGGTCAGGTTTTCTTAGCCATGGTTCAAGTCTTAGTGCTGGGGTGGCCATATTGTTCTCAAAATCTGTACAATTCCAGGTCACTGCCATCAGTGAGGTGGTGGCTGGACGATTGCTACTGGTTCAGATCAAAGACGGGGATCAGGATGTGGTGTTCATTAATGTCTGTGTCCCTACCAACGGGAGAGAAAAGATTTGTTTTTTTGAATCGTTACGAAAGGTGGTTGATTCTTTTATTAATGGCAAGTTGGTGCTGGTGGCTGGTGATTTTAATTGCACAGTTACATGTTGAATCGCAATGGCGTCGAACCTCATCCTGGCCGATCTCGTGGTTGTCTGGCATCATAAATTCCCATCAGACAGACAGTACACTTAGGTGAAGGGATGGGATGGAAATATTTCTATGGCTCGATTAGATCGCTTTTACTGTCCCAGTCACAATCTGAACACTGTCACTTCTGCCTCTATCTCTCCTGTTGGCTTTTCTGAACATTCTTTGGTGAGGTTGAAAGTTGTCATCCCTAAAAAAGAAACCTTTTTTCAAAACTTTCTGGTATTTCAACGTTTCACTACTAGAAGACACCCATTTTGTCAAATGTTTTGAGTTTTTTTGGAAGCAGTGGATTGTTACCAAATGTAGATTTGATTCACTCAAGCAGTGGTGGGACATTTCGAAAGTTCAGATAAAGGCTTTTTGTCAACAATATACACAGGAAGTCATTCGAAAGTGCCTGCTGAACATGGCAGCCTTAGAAGAAGAAATTTTGAAACTGAAGAATGCTTTACAAAAGAGATTTGATGAGGAGATTTTTTCTGCTCTAACATCTAAAAAGCGTTCCTTTGCTGATCTTTTGGATTTATGTGCACAAGGGGCCCTGGTGAGGTCACGTTTTTGAAATATAAACCATTTGGATCCACCTACAAAATTTTTCTTTGGGTTGGAGAAGAAAGAAGCCCAAAGCAAACTGATTCACATGCTGCGCGACGCAGAGGGGAGAGAACTGAGCACCACTGAAGACATCCGAGACTTTGCTGTTTCTTGCTATACAAATTTATTTAAGGATGATTCTATTTATCATTTGGCAATGGCTGATTTTCTCGATGGCCTTCCTAGGATCCCAAATGATTTTACGCTAAAACTGGACTCTGAAATAACTTTTCAGGAAATGTTGGATTCACTCTCTTATTTAAACACAGGAAAGTCTCCAAGGATTGATGGCCTTCCCGTTGAGTTCTACAGACAGTTCTGGCCTTTACTGGGGCTGACGTGCATGCAGTGTTCATGGAAAGCTTATAAGATGGGGAGTTACCTTTGAGCTGCAGAAGAGTGGTGATCACTCTGCTTCCGAAAAAGGGGAATCTATGTCAAATAAAGAACTGGCGTCCCGTGAGTCTGCTTTGTACAGACTATAAGATTTTCTCCAGGACTTTGGCAAACCGTCTGAGGACTGTAATGAGTTTGGTGGTTAATTCTTGTCAAGCTTACTGTGTACCTCACCGCTCAATCTTTGATAACATTTTCTTCATGCGTGATGTGATTGAAGTATCAAAAATGTATGCCGTTGATCTGGGAATTTTATCTATTGATCAGGAGAAGGCTTTTGATAGAGTTGATCACAGATATTTGTTTAACACTTTGAAATGCTTTGGGTTTGGGGAAAATTCTTGTATACTAATGTTTTTGGTATTTTAAAGATTAATGGCACAATTGAGTGCCCCTTTCCTGGTCAACAGGGGGATTCGACAGGGGTACGCCTTACCAAGGATGTTGTACTATTTGTCAATTGAGCCATTCCTTTATCAGATTATTCAAAGGCTGCAGGTTGTGGACCTCCCTTCTCGCCCAATGGTCACTGCCAAATGTTTGGCCTATGCAGACGACGTGTCCATATTTGTCAAATCTGACCATGATGTCAATGTGGTAGTTTCGTGCCAAACAACGTTTGAAAGCATTTCCTCACCTTAAGTCATCTGGGCTAAGACCAATGCTGTCCTACTTGGCTCCTGATTTGAACATCCACCGCCAAAGCTTCCTGCAAATCTGACCTGGAATAGGAAGTGTTTTCGTTACTTTGGGGTGATGTGGAGAGGTGAAGGACTTGATGAGAGTAATTGGGATGGCATTTTGGATCAAGTCAGTGCTCGGCTGAACAAATGAAGATGGGTTGTGGCCAAACTGTCTATTAGAGGGAGAGTAATTGTGGCGAACAACTTAGTTGCATAGATGCTTTGGCATAAACTCCAGGGATGTTACATAAGATCCAAAAAATGTTGGTTGATTTTTTTTGGTATGGTCTGCATTGGCTGCGACAGAGTGTGCTGTTTCTACCAGTGGAACAAGGAGGTCAGGGACTCATTGATGTACCATCAAAGGTCGCAGGCTTTCGACTCCTGGTATTTCACAAGTTTTTGTTTGGTTCTCACCATCTGATTTGGAGGGATTTGGCATTTCATTTCTTTTTTCGAGTAGGATTATGGATTTGACAAGCAGCTTCTGGTAATGAAAATTAATGAAATTGACCTTTCAGTGTTACCCAAATTTTATAGGGGTGCTTTATTGACCTGGCATCTTGTTTTTAGAAGACATTTCAGTACATCAGGTTGATTGCACGATGAGCCTTTGATTTTTAATTCGTTGTTCTCGTGCTCTGAGGAGTAAAAGTTTTACTGATTTATTGATTAGAAATGGGATTTTAAAAATTAGCCACATATATGATAAGGAGCAACAGACATTTGTGGAGCCTTCAGTTTTGGCTTCAATTTTAGGTGTGAAGTCAGTGCGGATGATCGAGGGCTTTCTATCTTCTGTGACCAAAGAACATCACAAACTTCAAGACTCCATCAGCACCACCAGCAACGATCTACAGGTCTGTCCTGCTGTTGATGTCAACTCCATCCCCACAAACTCGATTATCACATTTGACAAAGGAAATGTGGTGTCATTTATATGTCTGTCCAGAAAAGAACTTTATCAATATTATGTGAAAGTGATTCATTTTCTTTCCCTGAAGACAATCTTTGATTCGCAATGGAGGAAACATTTAGGGGTAGTAGGTGGGAGGGTGCCGGCCTGGAGGGAGCTGTACAAGCCTCCGAGTGACAAAAGGACAACCGACCTACAATGGAGGATTGGGCACGGCATCATAGCCACAAACTCCTTCTTAAAAAGAATCAAACTTACAGAGGATGACAGATGTGAGTTTTGTGGGCAAAGGGAAACCGTTTTTCATCTGTTTGTATTATGCACAAGATTGGGAGTTTTCTTCAAGTTTTTAACTGATTTGTCTAGAAAACTAGGACTGGATTTTAATATTGTGATGTTTATTTATAAGGGTCGCTTATAATACGAACAACACAGTTGATAAACTTTTTGCTGGGTGAACAAAACTAGCAATTTTAAAAGTAGGAAAAATAAACATCCACTTACTGTTTAAGCTGAATATTCGCACGAGTATTAAACTGGAATTTACTTACTATAAACTAATGCACAAAATTAACATTTTAGAGAATGTGTGGTGTACGAAAGGGGTTCTTTGTACTTACATTTACTGACATTAAATTTCATTTGCCACAAATCTGCCCAAACCTGCCTGCTATCCAAGTCCTTCTGTGATGAGATAACGGATTCTAAATTATCTGCTAATCCACCTATCTTGGTATCATCTGCAAATTTAACCAGCTTGTTACTTATATTCCTATCTAAATCATTTATATATGACCACTCTTAACATTGGCCAGTTCTAATGAGCTTCTGCTTCCTGTGTCTGAGCCAATTCTGCAGCCATCTAAAAATATCACCCTAAACTCCCACTTCTTTCAATTTGATGCCCAACCTCTCGTATGGCAGCTTATCAAATGTTTCCTGAAAGTCCAGATAAATAATATCATAAGCTCCACTTTGATTGTATCCTTTTGTTGCCTCCTCATAGAATTCCAGCCTGTTAGTAAAACACGACCTCCCTCTTCTGAGCCCATGCTGACTGGTCAGAATAACTCCTGTCCTTGCCATGTGTTGCTCAATCTTATCCTTAATAATTCCTTCCATTAATTTTCCTGTGATGCATGTTAAGCTAACTGGCCTATAGTTGCTTGGATCTGCCCTGTCACCCTTTTTATATAATGGGATGATATTTGCCATTTTCCAGTCCTTCAGAATCTCTCCAGTGCGCAGTGACTTCCTAAAAATATGTGTCAAGGGTTTATATCTGTACTCACTAGCCTCCTTAAGAACACGAGGATAAATATTATCTGGGCCTGGTGATTTGTTTGATTTCATCTTATTTAATCTGAGCAGCTCTTCTCTCTTTACAATTTCCAAATCCCTCAGCATCTCCTTAGTAGTCCCTGTTACTGATCTGAGGTTATCCACTTGTTCACTTGTGAAGACCTCAGAAAAATGTAAGTTTAGGGCATCCGCTAATTCACTGTCTGTATCTTTTAATTCCCCTTTACTATTTCTGATGCACTTGACCTCCTCCTTAACTGTTCTTTTACTACTAAAATACTGAAAGAAGATCTTAGGGTCGTCTTTCGCCTTATCTGCTATATTCCACCCCAACTGTCTTTTAACCTCCCTGATATCCTTCTTAATGGTTGCCCTCATGTTCTCATACACTCTACGAGACAGGCGAAAACACAGATTTCCTCGGACCTGACACTGCAGCATCGTCTCCAGCCGAGAGCAAATGTGCAAGTGAGTCAGGCCTGGAGAACTCATCAATTCCAGAAGTTTCATTGAAACTGAAAATGGCCATACCTTCCACGATGTGAACTACTCTTCGCGAGCCGCCAACGTTGACTCTAACTGGGCTTGCCACTTCACCTGCGGAGGACAGAGAAGATCGAAATGATCTGTCCGAGCTGAAGACATTAAGCAAATATTCATGACTCATATTGAAAGTGCAGAACAACTGGCAATGGCTGCAAATTCTGAATGCAAAGTGCTTGGAGACAGACTTGCTGCACTAGAAGATGGATGCAGAAGGAATAATATTAGAATCAAAGGTCTCCCTGAGAATCATGAAAGTCCAAACCCAGTGAAACTCATAGCTGAACTATTCTCTAAAGTAATTGGAAAGGAAAAATCAAACAAATCAGACACCAAGATAGCAGTAGCTTACCACATACGTGGATCAAATACCTCAAAACCTAGGACTCTCATCGTGCTTTTTGAAAAATTACAATTTAAACTACAGGGTGGGCCATTTATATGGATACACCTTAATAAAATGGGAATGGTTGGTGATATTAACTTCCTGTTTGTGGCACATTAGTATATGTGTGGGGGAAAACCTTTCAAGATGGGTGGTGACCATGGTGGCCATTTTGAAATCGGCCATTTTGGATCCAACTTTTGTTTTTTCAATTGGAAGAGGGTCATGTGACACATCAAACTTATTGGGAATTTCACAAGAAAAACAATGGTGTGCTTGGTTTTAACGTAACTTTATTTTTTCATGAGTTATTTACAAGTTTCTGACCACTTATAAAATGTGTTCAATGTGCTGCCCATTGTGTTTGTGTTAACAAACAAAACCACCGCTATTGGTCTGACACTAACCCACATTGGATAGATCCCTCCAAGACTGTTGGAACAAAAAAATTGATGGTATGGTGTGGTATATGGGGTACAAAGATAGTGGGGCCATTCTTCATCAATGGAAACCTCAAGGCCACTGGATATGCGAAATTGCTACATGATGAGCACTGAAGCTGGCACGTTCCCTGAGTTTTTCCAGCAAGATGGTGCACCACCACATTATGGGTGTCAGGTCCGAGCATTCCTAGATGAACAGTTTCCTGGAAAGTGGATTGGTCGTCGTGGGCCAGTTGAATGGCCCCCAAGGTCTCCCGATCTGACCCCCTTAGACTTTTATCTTTGGGGTCATCTGAAGGTAATTGTCTATGCTGTGAAGATACGAGATGTGCAGCACCTGAAACTACGGATACTGGAAGCCTGTGCTAGCATTTCTCCTGCGGTGTTGCTATCAGTGTGTGAAGAGTGGGAGAAGAGGGTTGCATTGACAATCCAACACAATGGGGCAGCACATTGAACACATTTTATAAGTGGTCAGAAACTTGTAAATAACTCATGAAAGAATAAAGTTACGTTAAAACCAAGCACACCATTGTTTTTCTTGTGAAATTCCCAATAAGTTTGATGTGTCACATGACCCTCTTCCTATTAAAAAAACAAAAGTTAGATCCAAAATGGCCAACTTCAAAATGGCCACCATGGTCACCACCCATCTTGAAAGGTTTTCCCCCTCACATATACTAATGTGCCACAAACAGGAAGTTAATATCACCAACCATTCCCATTTTATTAAGGTGTATCCATATAAATGGCCCACCCTGTACATATAATGTTATTTCTCAGACAGAAACAAGAGATTATATTTGAAAATAACCACATTTTTTATTTTCCCTGATTTCTCACCTTCAACAGTTGCTAAATATGCTGCATTTTATAACATTAAACAGCACTTATGGGAAGCCAAGATCAGATACAGTCTCTTGGGTCCCGCCAAACTGAAAGGGGACATTCAAGGCAAGTTCTACATTTTTACTTCTATGGAAGAAGCAGAAAAAGAGCTAAGAAAACTGATCCTGACACTTTTTGATAAATGATTGTGAGTCGCATCTAGACATGGCATGACAAAAAAGATCTAACCTGCTGTGATACTGATACCATAATTATACATTCTATTTCCTTCTCGGCCACTTTTGTTTATGTTTTAATTACTATTGTATGCGTATATGTATGTGTAATTTTTTTTTAGTGGACTGTTTAACATCATAGCCTTGGTTTATTGTATTAGGGCTTACTATGCTTATCCAGGGTTACTGTTTAACATCATTCCCTGGGTTACTCTCTCAAGACTGTTCAAGATTATATTTTATGCTTATAGTATTTGGACTGTATTATCAATCGATATCTCTATTTTGATCCTTATACGCTGCTGCTGGGGGGCTTGTTTTGTTTTGGACCTGCTCTGTCTCTAGGTATGTCAGAGGACTGGGACTTTATGAAGTGGGGTCCAGCCTCACGTGGGGAGGCAAAATGGGGGGAGCCAGGGGACTGGGGGTGGAGAAAGAGAGCAGGCTACCTCTAATCAATCCTTTTAATCCTTATAATTATGTGCCAACATAACAATAGGCTTCATGGCAATAACTCCTGGGAAAACTGGAAATTAAGGTCAAAGCCGTCTTAAATTAAATTAAGACTACAAAATGGCAACAAAAGTTTAGAAGCAATGTCTCCATAACCAAACAGTTATCTTTGTGAGCTGGAATGTTAAAGGTCTCGATCATAATTTAAAGAGAAAGAATTATCTCACCTAGCAGGTCTAAACACAAAAATAGTATTTACAGGAAACCAACCTATTAAGCAAGGATCAGTTTTGGCTGCACAGAGACTGGACTGACCAAATATTCCATTCCAGCTTTACAAAGAAAACAAGAGGTGTGGGAATTCTCATACATAGAACAGTCTCATTTGTGGGATCAGATGTAGTATCTGATCCTAAGGGGAGATATGTGATTGTCATTTTTTTATTTTATTTATTTTTATATTATTTATTTATTTATTTTTATTTATTTATTTGATTCCATGAGAACCCTAAATACAAAGAGGACTGTTTCATTTATGTTAGGTAGATTGCCCAGAGGGGACTGGGTGGTCTCTTGGTCTGGAATCCCTACAGATTTTATTTTTTTTCTCCAGCCTTCTGGAGTTTTTTTTTTTTTTTTTTTTCTGTCCACCCTGGCCATCGGACCTTACTTATTCTATGTTAATTAATGTTGACATTTTTATTTTTTATTATTTCTTCTATTTTTCTATTCTTCATTTTGTATGTTAATTAATGTTGACTTATTTTTATTTTTTATTGTGTCTTCTATTTTTCTATTCTTCATTTTGTAAAGCACTTTGAGCTACATTTTTTTATGTATGAAAATGTGCTATATAAATAAATGTTGTTGTTGTTGTCATGGGCAATTTATTTAACTGTAAAGTGATATTGATAAATATCTACACACCCAGTGTGGATGATAGGGACTTCATACAAAATGTATTTATATTCATTACCAATGTGAACACTCATAAAATTATAATGGCTGGGGATTTTAATTGTGTTTTCAGTCCAGACCTAGATAAGTCTCCTGCCACAGGGGTGATGACATCTAACACTGCAAAGATAATTACACAGTTTGTAACTGACCACAGCTTGTCAGACCCCTGGAGATTTCTAAACCCAGACTCAAGAACATATCCCTTCTACTCACCAGTGCATCATTTCAATTCAAGAATTGATTATTTCTTTGTAGATAACAATTTCTTGCCTAAGATTTAATCTTGTAAGTACAACGCTATTGTTATTTCCGACCATGTCCCTTTGATTTTTGGAGCTAAAATTATTATGCCCCACATACTCATTTCACAGATGGCATCTTAAACCAGTTTTATTAGCAGACGAGAACTGTACAGAATTTATATCCAAACAAATCAGTTTCTTCTAGAAACAAATACATCCTCAGAGGTTTCTGCGGAAATACTCTGGGAAACTCTTAAGGCCTTCTTAAGAGGACAGATTATCTTAAATCTTTCCCACAAAAATAAATTGGAAACCAAGACGGTATCAGAGCTAATCAGTGAAATTACTAGAATAGATCGAGAATATGTCAGGTATCCAGGTGAAGCACTTCATAAGGCTCTGCATTCAGAACTCAACCCCTCAACAACTAAATAAACTGAACAACTCATCTTTAAATCAAGACATCATTACTATGAACATGGAGAGAAAGCTAATAAGATCTTAGCTCAACAAATCCACAAACAAGAAGTTTGCAATGCAATCCCAGCAATCACCAACACGAATGGAGATAAAATCATTGACCATAAAAATATAATGCACACATTTAGAAATGAGTCAGAGTGCTAACACAGAAGAGAGTGCACCGGCTGAAGCTGGTAGAATATCTGAAGACAGTGTTAGTAAAATGTGGAGGTGAGCATTGAAGAGGAGGAGGTGTCAGTCGTTAAAGTGGCACCGGAGGACAAAGTCCTAAAGATGGCACTGCTGTGCTTCCTCCAAACAAATGTAAAAGGTGAGGAGAGCCTTGGTGGGCAGCCACTGACTGAGAGAACACCTGAAGGGACAGATTGTCAACAAGAGATGCTCACATAAGGACAATATAGTGAACAGGGCCAAGTAAAGAAAATAAAAGGCAAAGCTACTAGCAAGTGGACTAGCAAAAAAAAGAGTAACAAGGCAGAGAGTTTGGCTACCATTGCCACAGGTCAACAGAGCACAGACTGCACCAAATGTAAAAGTAGCGTGAGAGAGGAAGAGGAGGATGAGAGGAACAACTCTGATGAGTCTGACACATCAGTCAGGGCTGACCGTCCATCTCACATGTGTTTACACAGGGCTACAGTATCGAGAGCATCATGCAGTTTCTGGAGTTTGTGGAAGGGAAACGTGGGGTCAGCATTGTCAAGCACTTTCCTGACTTGAATTTATTCTCAAGTTTGGCAATACATATGATACACTGGCTTGTTAAATTAGGAATGGCTAAAAAAGAGGCGCTACATTTGAAGAACATCACCAGTAAAGTGAATGACTCCTTCAAATCACAAACACAATGATAACAGGCCGATTAGTACTAAAAGCACCAAAGTAGGCTGAGTGTCAGCATGCTATGAGGGCCCATAGAGCGATGGAAACAAAGTAGTCTGACCTTGACGTTTAACAGAAAATCTGAAGTATCAGAAGAAGCAGGAGGATAAAGCCCCTCTAAAGATGGCAGGGGTGGGTGAAGAGGAGCAAAGTCCTCAGATGAAGCTCATTATTTGGTGATCAGCTCACCAGCTGATCCTCATCTGTGGTCATGAGCTCTGAGTAGTAAATGAAGACATTTAGGAGGACAAGAGGCTGAGACCAGGGTCCTGCACTGGACAAATAAACTCCATCTCACAAAGAAGGTAAAGACTTTAGGAATACACAAGGAATTCTGAACAGAACCACCATAGGAGGTAGATGAGGTGGTCTGGGCATGTGGTGAGTGTAACAAGAAATAAAAAGAATTAAACTCTGTAATCAATACATCATTGTGAAAAATCAAACCTCCAGCTCCCTGGCCATCCATTTTTTTGGCCCACAGTCTGCCTGCTGATGGTGCAAAGGAACTGGAGATTCATTGATTCATCTGGGATTCTGCAAATTGTGAACAGTCCTCTGCACTCTTGTAATCACATTTTAGATTTAATTCTCAGCCACTGTGGTCACATTCACATAATGTAATGTTTCACATCGTTGTTTGATTACAAACTAATGCAGTAAGAATATGAGAATTTTCATCCATCTTTTTAATCTGCTGATCTACACCAGTGGTACTGGCTCATTGTCCGCACGTGGGAGCTTTAATGAATGTAAGAGTCTGAAACAGATATGACAGTGTGAGGTTAGGATGGTTCAGACGTGTTGTAAAGGATCATTGAGAATGAGATGGCATAATCATCGTGTCATTAGTGGTTGACCTCACCTCCTGTTGAGTGGGTGGGGCTTATTAGAAGACCCTATGACAGTGTAGCTCAGTGCCATGACACAAAGTGCCATTACTGACAGCTAGATTTTTAGAAATCGCCTTAGTCAATGGGTAGGCCTCTCTGGCAGTGTCTTAAATTGGTTTGAATCCTACCTGGCAGGGAGAAAATTCTTTGTTAGTTGTGGTAATTACAACTCAGACAGATGATATCCGATATGGTGTTCCACAAGGCTCTATCCTGGGTCCGCTGCTCTTCTCAATCTACATGCTTCCGTTAGGTCAGATTATCTCAGGGCACAACGTGAGCTACCACAGCTATGCTGATGACACACAGCTGTACTTATCAATAGCACCTGATGACTCCGACTCTATTGATTCACTAACACAATGTCTGACTTGTATCTCAGAATGGATGAATAGTAACTTTCTCAAGTTAAGTAAAGAGAAAACTGAAATCTTAGTGATTGGCAATAATGGATACAATGAGGCTATTAGAAATAAACTGGATACATTAGGATTAAAAGTCAAGACGGAGGTAAAAAGTTTAGGGGTAATTGTTGACTGTAATCTGAATTTTAAATCGCATATTAATCAGATCACTAGGACAGCATTTTTTCACTTAAGAAACATAAGTAAAGTTAGACCTCTTATATCATTGAAAGATGCTGAGAAATTAGTTCACGCGTTTGTTTTCAGTCGACTAGATTACTGTAACGCACTCCTCTCAGAACAACCCAAAAAAGACATAAATCATTTGCAATGAGTGCAGAATGCAGCTGCTAGAATCCTAACTAGAAAAAGAAAATCTGAGCACATTTCTCCAGTTTTGATGTCACTACACTGGTTACCTGTGTCATTCAGAATTGACTTTAAAATACTGCTTATGGTTTATAAAGCCTTAAATAATCTCGCTCCATCTTATATATCGAAATGTCTGACACCTTATATTCCAAATCGTAACCTCAGATCCTCAAATGAGTGTCTCCTTAGAATTCCAAGAACAAAACTTAAAAGAAGTGGTGAGGCGGCCTTCTGCTGCTATGCACCTAAAATCTGGAATAGCCTGCCAATAGGAATTCGCCAGGCTGATACAGTGGAGCACTTTAAAACACTGCTGAAAACACATTACTTTAACATGGCCTTCTCATAACTTCACTTTAACTTAATCCTGATACTCTGTATGTTCAATTCATCATAATAACTATTCATGGTGGCTCTAAAATCCGTACTGACCCCTACTCTCTCTTCTGTTTCTTTTTCCGGTTTCTTTGTGGTGGCGGCCTGCGCCACCTCCACCTACTCAAAGCATCATGACGCTCCAAAAATGATGGATAGATTAAAAGGCAGAAGTCCACGTGACCATCATCATCAAGTCCTTCCGTGAGAACCCTAAATCCAAAGAGGACTGTTTCATTTCTGTTAGGTAGAATGCCCAGAGGGGACTGGGTGGTCTCATGGTCTGGAATCCCTACAGATTTTATTTTTTTCTCCAGCCGTCTGGAGTTTTTTTTTGTTTTTTCTGTCCACCCTGGCCATTGGACCTTACTCCTTTTCTATGTTAACTAATATCTTATTTTAATTTCTTATTTTGTCTTTTATTTTTCTTTTCTTCATTATGTAAAGCACTAGAGCTACTGTTTGTATGAAAATGTGCTATATAAATAAATGTTGTTGTTGATAAAACTCGTCAAAGTCGCATCACTCACCAGACTTTACTGCAGCAGCTGAGCCCCGGCTCCAGTATCTTGATGCACTCGGTGGTCAGAGGTGTGAGTGACACTTTAAGTTCTTTAAGCTGTCCACAGCAACTGATGACAGCGGCCAGCACAGCACAGTCCACAGCAGATAAAGTCGTGTTTCTAAAGTTCATCTTTAAATCCTGTCCAATGGTGTCTCTAATTAACTCCTTATTCTGAGTCTCACAGAGCCAGTGACCTACTTGCAGAGCTTCACCTTTGGCTGTTTCAGGTGTCATGAAGTGTCTCTTCAGCACAGAGCAGATCATCCAGCAGTACGAGGGGCTGAAGCACATTGAGTACAGGATGGTGTTCTCCTTGACATACTGAAAAGCCTCAGCAGCCAGAGCAGTGTCAACAAAGAAATTCCTACAGTACATCAGCCTTTGATCAAGGAAGAACCCCAGGATCTCTACAAACTGATCAACTCTTTCCATGTCCATGGCTTCCAGGGCTGTTGGTCTGCTTGTTATCAGGACTGAACAGCCATTCAGTAATGTCCGACTGACCAGACTGGTGACCAGAATGTGGACAGGCACCTCAATGTCTGGGTCTGAGCAGAGCTGACTCGGTGTGAAGTTCAGTTTGTGTTTGTACTCATCCAGCCCATCGAATATAAACAGGAGAGTTTCAGGTTTCTGTAGAATTTCTTTCAGTCTGTCATTACTGAGATATTTATAGTGCCTTTCAATCAGTTTGGTCAGCGACATTTGTGGCTCATTTTCATTGTCTAAGAGGTTAAGCTCTCTAAATTTAAACAGGAACACAAATGCAAACCTCTGGTACTGAGTGCCTCTGGCCCAGTCATACATGATCTTCTGAATCATGGTGGTTTTCCCTATTCCGGCCATCCCACTGACCACTATGATGTTGACTGGATTTACACTTGCAGGACTTTTCCTAAACAGCTGCTCAATCCAGATTCGGTCACATTTCTCTGCTGCTCCTTTCTTCATGAGCTCTTCATGGATCCTCCCAGTCTTCACAAGTTCATGTTCAGTCTCCTTATGATTTCTTGGGTCCTGTTCAATGGCCACCAACTCTGTGTATTGAGTCTCAAATCCCACAGCTGTGGTGTGTGGATCTCCAAGGGAAACCTGAGCCCCCAGAGTTCTTGTGGATTCAGACACAGCCTGTCTGTGTGTCTCATGGAGATCTAGAAGTCAAAATGAGAATAAATGAGGAGACCTGATGAGCACAGGACTGGAGGAACTGCTGAGCAGATGTGTAAAAGAAAGGAGTTACCTTTAGCACGAGGGTCAGAGACAGGAGGCTTGTTTCTGATGTCAGTCTCCTCTAAGAGTTTCTTTCCTGTGATAAAAGAAATAAAGACAGATGGGTCGATCACAGCAGTGAGGGGGGAGTTTGAACTTTATAAAACTAGGCTCTATAATTGTAAATGTGTATAAATTTGATGAATTAGTGATAGACATATAATGGGACATGAGGGTCAGATCAGTGACATGTATCCAGTTTGTTTGGAAACTGTTAGTCATTCTCATGAAGGAGACATCATAAATGAGAAAATCCACAGAGTAGAATAGGGGCATATTGAGGGCAATGTCAATGTAAAGAGTCCAGAGCAAAACTCAGACAGGATGGACAAATCAGAACATCAGAGCACTGGACACGTGAGCAATGTACAAAAACAGGCCAATTCAAATTACAGCATATCATTTTTCACATTTACTTACATTAAGCTTCATTGTCTACAAATCTCCCCACCCCTGTGTTCTTTTTAGGTACTCCTGTAATGATTGAACTACAGAACTATGGTTGGAAACCCCCCAGGCAGACACGTGGTCCAGTCCCACCCTCCGGAAATGGCCCTCTATCCGCCGCAGCCAGGTGTTACATGGGTGACTCCTTGGCCTGGTTCAGCCACTCGGGTCCCCAACAATGAGGATCCTGTGAGCTGATCACCCTCTGGGAAACGCGCCACATGGCTGTAGTGCCGTAACTGACACTCCCTCACAATGCAGGTAATGTGCCTCATTCGGGACTCCATGGGCAACCGCTCATTCGATACAAAGTCAAACCAACGGTACCCAAGGATTTCCCGGAGAGACACAGTATCAAAGGAGTCCAGTCTTCATCTCAGGTCACTAGATGTCTAATAACCATATAGCAAGACAGGAAGTACCAGGACTCTAAAAACTCTAAAGGACTCTAAAAGACTCCACAGACCACTAACTGACAAAACTGGCAAACTGCTGGACTTGTTCTTTCATAGAACTGCACCCCCACAAAATGAACTATTACTCCACTTTCACACATCAGACCACTTTTTAGTTCAGCTCTCCATGTTTTTTCCTTCTTCTCCCATTGCAGTTCCTCCCACTGTGTCCTTCTACTGTCACCTCAGCTCACTCTCTCCCACCAGTTTCTCTTCCTTAGTCTCCTCTGCTCAAAGAGAAAGACTTTCCAAGGCTAAGGTGTCATAAAGCTTATGAAACTGTTTCTAAAGAAAGGCAGAGCAGTAACAACAGTTATGTGGAGCTTCCACCTGCAGCTAAAGTCACTTCAGTACACTTGTACTTTGTCAGCGTGTCCGTGTCGATCAAACACAGGAAGCTCTGCAGTTTACTTTAGGAAGATAAGTAAATAAATCAAGGTAAATAACATTCAATCTGACTTTTATATAAAAGTAACATGTACATGTATTTCATATAAAGACAATCACAAACAGGACTTTGCACGATACGTTGGCGAGCTCTGTAAGCCGTGCTGTTTCGTTGAAGAACAAGTGTGGAGCAGACTGACTGGCAGGATGACGCCCGACCTCTTGCCTCACCCAAATGGTGCCATCTTTCACCTTTACGCCTGGTGCAGCTGCATTGTTCTTATATGTGAGTGGATGTTTCTTGTGGTGAGGGCTTCTGTTCTCTTTCTCTGATGTAGAACCCTCATCCTCATCTGAGTTCTTCTCTGCTATAACACGTCTTTATGTGAAAACAGCTTTGTCAGATCAGGGGGAGCGTGAACCCAGCTGAGAGAATAAAATTTAATTTAAAAAAAACAACTACGCTAACCATTACAAGTACTGTAAATTTACACTGTCTGCTACAGACTCAAATCAAATGTATGTTTCTAGTGTATAATAGTAACAATAAGAGCAGCTCACTGCTCAAAATGGTCATTCTGGAGAGTGCCCGGATTCAATCTCGCGACCTGTTGCTTAGGAGTCAGCAGTTCTTACCACTGTACTACCAAAGCAGTCATGACAATGGAGTACACTAACCTGATTTCTTTTTCTTTGGTTATATTCTTGAATAAAAGTGCACTTGTTCTGTTATATTTGTACCTTTTGTGAAAGTTTTTATTTGATATTTGGACTTCAGTCCTCACACATTATACACCCATCCATCCATTTTCCAACCCGCTATACCCTAACTACAGGGTCACGGGGGTCTGCCGGAGCCAATCCCAGCCAACACAGGGCGCAATGCAGGAACAAATCCTGGGGAAGGTGCCAGTCCACTGGAGGGCACACACAACACACCCACACTAGGGACAATTTAGAATCGCCAATGCATCTAACCTGCATGTCTTTGGACTGTGGGAGGAAACCCATGCAGACATGGGGAGAACATACAAACTCCATGCAGGGAGGACTCGGGAAGTGAACCAGGTCTCCTTACTGCAAGGCAGCAGCGCTACCCACTTCTTCACCGTGCTGCCCCACATTATACACTTCGTGTCAAAATTTTGTACTTCATGTCAAAATTTTTGTTAGTACTAAAACATGAAAAACGTTTCTGTTTTACAGTAGTTATGTGTTCAACCTGTCTTTTATTTCTTGCATTTCCTGTCATCCTACACTTAACACAGATCGTTGTAGATACGGAACACAAGCGAAATGCATGTGCTCCACATAACGATATATTATTTTCTCTATGCAACTCCAGGCACGCAGATTAAGCTGGGAGAATTTTTTGCCCAAGTTGAGCTCTGGTGGTGGGCGGGATAGCAGGCTGCTTGCTGCTTATGCTGTTCGACACATTTACAAAACAAAAGATGCTGATAAGGAGAGGTACAAAGGAATTTAAGGTGGCACAGGATTACGAGTTTTTTCGTAGACTTCAGGGATTCTAGTGTTAATCAATTTGGAAAGATGCAACTGCAAGATTGAGAAACCGCAAAACCTAGAGTTTCACAAACCTCTCAGTTGAAGTTCACTTTCAGTAGTAAGTACGACACGTCATATCAGTCAAGCACCGTGGCACCAGCGCCTTCATCGACAGTCACAGTTGAACATTCAGAACTCAATAGATTCCTTCAAAAGCTTCATGAGCTTGAGTCTATAGTAAAAAAACAGGAATGATCGAAACAACTTCCACTAGCGCAAAGGCTGACGCTCAGATTTTCCAGACAAGATCTGATAGATGTGCTCATGCAAAATCAAACCGAATGTCAGAAGGCAGTCACTGAAATGGCTAAAATGTTAGCCCAAAAAGAGGAAGCCCCTGCTTCTGCACCTCCTGCACCGCGTGGTGAAGTACCACACAGACAGGTCCCTTTATTTGTAGGTGATTAAGTGGCTTTCATTAAGGCCTTTGATCACGCTGTTGGCGATGTTTAACAACAACAACAACATTTATTTATATAGCACATATTCATACAAACAGTAGCTCAAAGTGCTTTAAGAGAACCCTCAAGATAAATTAGATGACCTAATCCAATATACAACAGGTCCTGCCCAGGAAATGATTAAGGGTTGTGTGCGACTGCCACCAAGTCAAGGCTATGCAAAGGCCAGGAAAGGTACTTGAAAGTTATTATGGCAACCAAATATTCATAGCTGATACATACACATATACACATATGACACATATTTTTAGGAAGTCACTGCGCACTGGAGAGATTCCGAAGGAGTGGAAAATGGCAAATATCATTCCATTATATAAAAAGGGTGACAGGGCAGATCCAAGCAACTATAGGCCAGTAAGCTTAACATGCATCACAGGAAAATTAATGGAAGGAATTATTAAGGATAAGATTGAGCAACACATGGCAAGGTCAGGAGTTATTCTGACCAGTCAGCATGGGCTCAGAAGAGGGAGGTTGTGCTTTACTAACATGTTGGAATTCTATAAAGTTGCAACAAAAGGATACGATCAAAGTGGAGCTTATGATATTATTTATCTGGACTTTCAGAAGGCATTTGATGAGGTGCCACATGAGAGGTTGGGCATCAAGTTAAAAGAAGTGGGAGTTCAGGGTGATGTTTTTAGATGGGTGCAGAATTGGCTCAGACACAGGAAGCAGAGGGTGATGGTGCGAGGAACCTCATCAGAACTGGCCGATGTTAAGAGTGGTGACTAGCAGGGGTCAGTGCTAGGGCCGCTGCTATTTTTAATATATATAAATGATTTAGATAGGAATACAAGTAACAAGCTGGTTAAGTTTGCAGATGATACCAAGATAGGTGGATTAGCAGATAATTTGGAATCCGTTATATCATTACAGAAGGACTTGGATAGCAGACAGGCTTGGGCAGATTTGTGGCAGATGAAATTTAATGTCAGTAAATGTAAAGTATTACACATAGGAAGTAAAAATATTGGGTTTGAATACACAATGGGCGGTCGGAAAATCGAGAGTACATCTTATGAGAAGGATTTAGGAGTCATAGTGGACTCTAAGCTATCAACTTCCCGACAGTGTTCAGAAGCCATTAAGAAGGCTAACAGAATGTTAAGATATATAGCACGATGTGTGGAGTACAAGTCACAGGAGGTTATGCTCAACCTTTATAATGCACTGGTTAGGCCTAATCTGGAGTACTGTGTGCAGTTTTGGTCTCCAGGCTACAAAAAGGACATAGCAGCACTAGAAAAGGTCCAGAGAAGAGTGACTAGGCTGATTCCAGGACTACAGGGGTTGAATTATGAGGTAAGATTAAAAGAGCTGAGCCTTTACAGTTTAAGCAAAAGAAGATTAAGAGGTGACATGATTGAAGTGTTTAAAATTATGAAGGGAATTAGTACAGTGGATCGAGACTTGTATTTTAAAATGAGTTCATCAAGAACACGGGGACACAGTTGGAAACTTGTTAAGGGTAAATTTCGCACAAACATTAGGAAGTTCTTCTTTACACAAAGAACGATAGACACTTGGAATAAGCGACCAAGTAGTGTGGTAGACAGTAAGACGTTAGGGACTTTCAAAACTCGACTTGATGTTTTCTTGGAGGAAACAAGTGGATAGGACTGGCGAGCTTTGTTGGGCTGAATGGCCTGTTCTCGTCTAGAATGTTCTAATGTTCTAATACATGGATAAAGCATTGAAGTGGCCTCAAATAAAGCAAAATGATGGAGAGGCCGTGAGAGACAAAGCAACCTTTCCTGATAACTGAATAGACTCCATGGCCAATGCCAGGAGCCGTGATGTGTTCAAAAGCAACCGATACATCCGTACCACAATCTCAAAGCTCCCATATCCTTTACAAGATAAGTGGTGAAATGCAACTTATAAACTTGAAGACAGAGAGGCAGATATTGATGATCTAGCTACCTTTTTACATTGACAGGCTAAGATGTTAACGCATCCAAATTTATGGAAAAGCTTCAACAAGGGTAGGTCACCTTTAAAGTACGGCCAGAGATCAGGAAGTATCTTTACTACAAGTATTTCTGATGCTGCTGAAAGTGGGACTTGAGAAACCTCGGTCAAAAAGACTGTTACTGACTTCTGTGGATTTAAAAAGTCTTGTGTAGTCTGCAATAGCCAGCATAGTCTCGTTGAATTAGTAAAGTCAAAGATTTGCCTTTGAAGGATGAAACACATAAAATGCCGAACAATTGCTGTATTGCTGAACAGGGTCCTATTGGGCTCAAGAGAAAACTGAGCAAAAATTCAGGATTCCATAAAGACTATAAAACGTTCATGAGAGACATTATTGAGAAGGGTTACGCTGTCAAGGTACCCAAAGAAAGCCTGAATTGTAATGAAGGCAGAGTGTGGTACATCCTACATCATGGTGTGTATCATCCAAAGGAAAATAAGATTCAAGTAATCTTTAACTGCACTGCCACCTACCAGGGGACTTCACTTAATGAACAATTATTAAAAGGCGCTGACCTAACTATCACCCTCACTGGCGTCCTTACAAGATTCAGAAAGGAGCCAGTATCCTTAACACTAGAATTACCAGAGCCTACGAAAAAACTTGTAGATCCGTCCCACCTTAAATCGCTTCTTAAAACCATTCTCACCTCTCTGCCAGTGTCTTTTGTTAATCTAAATGTGCTGATAAAAGAAAAGCAGCAAGTAGCTGGCTATTCCATCCCCCCACCGACTTAGAACGTGCACAAACTTCTCCCAGCTCATGCCTTGATTATCTGGGAGTGAAGTGGAATTTTTGAGTGGAAATAATAGATCATTATTTGGAATACATGTATTTCACGTTTGTTCCGTTTCTACAGTAATCCGTGTAAACACATTTTTAAAACAGAAACGTTTTTCATATTGTAGTAGTAAATGACAAAATGTAGGCATAAACTATAGAATGTATGAAGCCTGAAGTCCAAATATCAAAGAAACACTCACACAAAAGGTACAAATATAACAGAACAAGTATGCTTTTATTCAGAAATATAACTGCAGAAAAAAAGCCGCCTTAGCATGCCACATTGACGCACAGTCATTATAACTGCCATGGTACCGTAATGGTATCAGCTGCTGACTAGTAATCAAACGGTCATGAGTTTTGAGAAGTAAACTGCTCTTATTAAACCATACATTTGATTTCAGTGTGTAACAGCCAGTGTAATTTATGATGCTTGTAAAGGTTAGTTTTTTTTTTATTCACTTTTCATTCTCTCAGTCGTGTTCAAGATCCTTATCCTACCCCCCCCCTCCCCCCCACCCCATCTGACACGGCTGTTTTCACATAAAGATGCGCTGTAGCTCTGCAGCGTACTTGTGACTGCATTCTCGTACCAACGCTTGCGAACTGAACTGTCTGTGTGCACTTTTCGTGGCATTACATGTCTATTTTTTGAGCATGTCTGTGCCGCTCAAACACAGGAACATCTGTTGGTGTACAAGTATAACAAAACAAGTGCACTTTTATTCTAGACTATAAGTGAAGAAAAAATAAAGCAAGTTACAGTAGGTGGTTGATACGACAGCTTGTGTGGTGCAATGCTAAGAACTGCTGATTTCCGATCCGTGCTATATAAAATCATCCCATTCAAATATTAACAATTCCCACACACCCTTCCTACATTTACGACATGTGTACTTGTTGCAGTGTACACACCTCTCTGTGCTATGGTTCCTATTACACTGAATGAGCACCTGACACTGTACTTTCTTCCCTATATAAATAACATTCGAGCTATAGTGCGTCTCCAAATAAATCATATTTGAGCTATAGTGCGTCTTTATGTGAAAACAGCAGTGTCAGATGGGGAGGGGGGGGGATCGTGAACGCGACTGAGAGAATGGAATTGAATTAAAAAAAAAAAAAAAGCTAACCTTTACAATTATCTTGCATTTACACTGGCTCTTACAGACTGACTGAAATCAAATGTATGTTTTTATTCTAAAATAGTTCAGTACATGCAATATTATTTGAAAACGAACAGCGTCAGATCGGGCGCATATTCAAACCTGATCTGATGCTGTTCGTTTTCAAATAATATTGCATTAGTGCGATTATGTTTTTACATATATTGTCTCTTTCATTCATCTGGCGGTTTGTAATCAGTGACCGCGTGTTTTTTTCCCAGATCTTGCCAGTTCACACATGTTGCTGTATGATGGTGTTTCTTTTGTACTCCAGGACATGCAGAAGACAGAATAGTACAGAGCAGTAAGTTCAGCGCTTTATGCAATCAGACAGACAGACAGGCAGAGAAGGCACTAGATATATAAATAAACAGGGAAGGCATTGTATAATAGATACTGTATATAAAAAAAACAGCTAAGGGAAAAGATATATAGATAGATAGGAAGGAAAGGCACTATATGATAGGCAGACAGGGAAGCTCCTATGTAATAATAAAATTACTGTTATTACTATATAGATAGACAGGGAGTTCAGGCAGGCAGAACGGCGAAGGTTAAAAATAAAAAAATTTTCTCCCCAACAGGGAATCGAACTTGGATTTCTTGAGGTACAGCAAGTCTGCTGTGTTCTAAGTGATGAAAAGTTACCAATACACCACAGAAGCAGTTCTAAAACTCTTGAACCTTTTATGAAAGTGTTTATTTGATCTTTGGCCTTCAGGCTTCACACATTTTATAGTTTATGCCTACATTTTGTAACATTTATTACAAAAATATGAAAAACTTTCTGTTTTAACAATGTGTTTGCACAGATTACTGTAGAAACGGAACACACATGAAATGCGTGTGTTCCAAATAACAATCTATTATTTCCACTCTAAAACTCCACTTCACTTCCAGATAATCGAGGCATGAGCTCGGAGAAGTTCGTGCGCATTCTGAGTCGGTGGGGGAATGGAATAGCCGGCTGCTTGCAGTTTGTTTTTATTGGCACATGTACAGGACAAAAGAGACTGCCGGAGAGGTGAGAACGGTTTTAAGAAGCGATTTAAGGTGGGATGGATCTACAAGTTTTTTTGTAGACTCTGGTAATTCTAGTGTTAATGGCACACATTAAGTCAATGTCCTACCAAGTTAAGCTACCACATAAAGACACTGATCTCTTGTGCTTTTTATGGTGGCCTGAAGATAATCTAAGCAAACACCTTGATGAATTCAAAATGACAATACATCTTTTTGGTGCTACTTCTTCACCCAGTTGTGCTTCTTATGCTTTACGTAGAACAGCTGAAGATGCCAGAGATACATTTCCTGAGGAAGCTGTTAACACCATTCTCAATAATGTCTACGTGGATGATTGTCTAAAGTCGATGGCAACAGAAGAACAAGCAATAAAGCTGGCAAAGGACCGCCAAGCTCTATGCCTTAGAGGTGAATTTAATTTGACCAAGTGAGTGAGTAACAACAGAGCGGTTTTATTGTCTATTCCTGAAGAAGTCAGAGCTCTTGAACAAAAGGACTTAGACTTGAGCCACAGTCTCCTTCCCACAGAGCGTGCCCTGGGCGTCCAGTGGTGTACAGAAACAGACAGTTTCAAATTTCAGATTAAGTTACAAAACAAGCCCGCTACAAGGTGTGGTATTCTGTCTGTTGTTAGCTCAGTTTACGATCCACTTGGTTTTCTAGCATCCGCCATACTGCCAGCAAAACTATTTCTAAGAGACTTGTGTAAAGACAAATGTGGGTGGGATGAGGAAGTAGAAGTCAAACACACTGAGAAATAAAAAAATGGGTGGATGATTTGCAGTTACTAGCAGACTGCAATGTGAACAGATACATCAAACCTGCCTGGTTTGGAACCATAAGGTCAGCACAAATGCACCGTTTTGCAGATGCCAGTGAAGATGGATATGGCACTGTCACATATCGTCTCCTGACTAATAAAGAAGGCAAAAAACATTGTTCATTCCAGATGGAAAGTCAAGAGTTGCTCCATTGAAGCAGGTCACGGTTCCAAGTTTGGAGCTGACAGCAGCCATTTTGGCAGTCAAAATGGAGAAAATGCTAAAAGGTGAGCTTTATCTACATTTTGGATTGACAGCACCTCAGTGCTGACCTAAAATATAAAATAAAAGCACTCGATTCAAGACCTTTGTTGCCAACAGAATCTCTGTGATCAGAGATCATTCACAACCTTCACAATGGAGGTATGTCACATCTGCCCTTAACCCGGCATCCAGAGGGCTAAGCATAGAAAACTTTCTCAAAAGCAACACATGGTCACAAGGTTGAAGTTCCTTATTGAAGCCCGAACATGAGTGGCCAAAAAGACCAGATCAACTGAACGATTCAGTTTCTGAAGATGATCTAGAAATCAAAATCTGTGCAGTTAACATGACAAGAACAGAGGAGGCGACCAAGCCCATCAACAAACTGGACAGACCTGTGAATAAACTGGGCCTGCTTCAAGAAACTGCCAATGTTTGAAATAGGAAATCCTTAAATGTTTGTTTGCAGTGTTATTATTAGTGACTTGAAAACTATAGTTAATGTAAAAGTAAAGTTAGTGGCTCTTATTAAGTAAAGTATAGTAATTGTCTCAGCTCCTGCATAGCCATTTAGGGGTCAGAAATGTAAGAGCCAATCTTAGAAAGTGAATGTTTAAGTTAAATTCCTATTAGTGTTTGTTTGTTCTCTACAGAACATTACCTTCTACATAGAATATGGTGTAGTCTTTTACGCCATGTAAGTTAATATGAGATTGAACATTCTTGCTATATAAATAATAATGTGTGTTAATTGAGTCAGTGTGTGTTTGGAGTTAGTCTCATTGCTAGCATGGCCTGGTAGACCCATTTTGCAGTTTATAAGTGGGATAACTTCAAGAAACAAACAAGATATAGAAGCTTTAAACAGGACTTTTCTTATACAATAATTTTTCTTTTCTTTGCTGTGTTAATTATTTCTCTATTTTTGTGTGAACTGTTTTACTTTGAATTTTTACTAAAGCTTTTAGAAATTAAGATATTTTGTCTGTGAAATCATTTCAGCGTGTCAAGCTATCATTGAATCCCATGAAGCAAACTAAAGCTGCAGGACCTTAGTAATTCTGAATAAACGCAGCTACATAGTGTATAATAAAACATTCTCGATATCAAAATAAATGTCAAAGAGCAGGCCTTCTTCATGTGTCTCACCACTCAATGTCCTCTTGTCGTCACTCTGGTCCTTCTAAGGAGGACAATAAGAGGACATTGAGTGGCCTTTCACAACAACATGAACAGACGCTGTACCTGATGGACTCCATGTCTTGATGTCCCACTGGCTGATCTTCTCCAAACTCTTTTTCAGACATGACAGATCATTTCTCAGGTCCTCAGAAGAGAAATCAGCAGTGACAGTGAAGCTGAGCGAGTGTCTGTCAGCAGGAAGGACACAGTGAGATGAGAAAGTCTGCATCAGGAGAGAAGAGGGGATGAGATTTCAGAGAGGACTGAGAACAAAAATCATTTGTTAGAAGATCTTTCACACTTTTCCAAATTCTTCAAAATTTTTCATCCATGTAAAGCCTACTTCCCCCAAACCCACATGAGGAAATTCCTATGTCCTTATCAGCGCAGCAACTGCCCACCGATAACCACCTTTGTTTTGAGTACGTCTGCCTGAAGAAGGGGCCTGAGTTGCCATGAAAGCCTGCATATTATAATCTTTTTAGTTAGCCAATAAAAGGTGTCATTTTGCTTGACTTCTCACTACATCCATAATGACCAACACGGTAAAACACCCTCATACTACACCTTTGTTTTGTAACTGTGTCAGTTAGCAGCGCTGAACCTCCACTTACACTCTCTGTGTAACACCACCAGCTCAAATTCTCTAACTTACAGCACAAGTCTGCTTTGAAAATTTATATGGCAAAGAGTTGTAAGGAGATATGTTAGCAATGATATATCAGTATTTGAAATGCATACAGTTCATGTGTGCTCCATGCTACAACAATCTGTGTAAATGTACGACAAAACAAGAAATGTTACGTCTTGTAAACACAAAGCAAATGGATGTCTTTATTATATCAAATACTAATAAAATACCCGCGCTTCTCAGCGGTGAAGTACTGCTTTAAAATTTTTATTAAGAAGAAAAGTAAACATTTTTAAACTGAGGGAAAATATACCAATAATTATTTGTTAAGGATCTCTTTGTATACCATGTTGTCAGTTCGGCCCTCCGGTTGTAATATGACCAAGCTGTGCGCTGAGCCCACTCTTGAGCATGCAACGTACAGTTGGCCATGTGAACAGTAATCTTGCCTCAAATCAATGGCAACCTTTTGTAGGGTCTGTCCCTGAGACTTATTACTTGTCATCGCGAAGCAGAGCCGTACTGGAAATTGAAGGTGTTTGAACTGAAATGGGAGATCAGAGGGTATAACGAGGAATAAAAATGGGAGATCAGAGGGTATAACGAGGAATAAAAACTCTCTCCTCTGAGCCACTGCCAGTAAAAATAGTTGCCTCAATTAGGTCCTTTTGCAGACACGTGACCTGAAGTCTCGTGCCATTACAAAGTTTCGGTGGCTGTAAGTTTTTCAGTAACATTATTGGTGCCCCAACCTTCAAAATGAGATTATGTTCAGGAGTGCCTGGAGGATTCAGAGTGTTGAGAAACTCTACTGGATAGTGCACCGCGTCTTCCACTTCTACAACTGGATCCACAGACCCATATGTTTTCGGTTGTGAAGGTAGTTTTTGAAGTAAAATGTGGTTTATAGTCGTAGTCATGTCATTCCTTGGTGTCAGGATAGCTCTCTCCCTCAACCATGACACGTCGTTTTCGTGGAGATTTTCTAGATCGGGGTAAACATTTTGAAGAAGGCTTTATAAGGTATTCACGAGGAGACGGAGATTTGTAGGAATATTTATTTTATGATTTTCTTGAATGAAGGTGCCATCACCTATACTCATCAGAAGAGCAGAGAACTCCCCGGCTTTTTTGTCGCCTTTCAAATGAACTCTCATGTTTATTCTTAAAGTAACAACATTGATTTGTGGCCATAGGTATGAAGACTTCAGACATGCTTTAACTTCGTCAGCACGTGTTCCTCTGGGCACGACTGGTAGGGTTTGCCGGAAGTCTCCAGCCAGCAACACTGTCAAGCCACCAATAAGTTTGTTGGTGTTTCAGATGTCTTGGAGAGTCCTGTCTAAAGCCTCAACACCACCTCTGTGTGCCATAGTGCATTCATCCCAGACAATAAGCTGACAATGTCGCAGCACTTCAGCCATGTTGCTCTGGTTTGATATGTTACACATGGGGGATTCAGTATGGCTGAGGTTCAGAGGCAGCCTGAAAGCTGAATGAGCAGTTCTGCCACCCTCAAGAAGAGTTGCAGCAATGCCAGAAGAAGCCACAGCTATGGCAATATTATCACTCGGATATTCGCAAGGAGAAGGTTTATGAGGAATGTCTTACCGGTTCCTCCTGGAGCATCAATGAATAACACTGTGCCAATGGCCGAGACAATGCTTCTCATGACTTGCTCATAAACTGACTTTTGGTCACCATTTAGCAACAGCTCATTATTTGTGACTATATTGGCAAATTGCGAGGTGTTGTAAAATGTCTCTTTCAAGTACTCGGGATTTGACGTAACTTCTGCCAGTTCCCTGAAAGGTGAAGGCAAATCGCAATGATCAAGAGATTGACCTCCAATAGCAATCACGTAGTTTTCAAGCAACTGTAGACACTTGTTATAGATCAAATGTAACCACTGGTGGACTTCTGTTCCTATATGATCTCTTTCAGTCTGTCTCCTAACATCTTCTGCTATGCTTTGTTTATGTTTTTCCCATAGGTTTAAGGGGTTTTCCATTTGGCAGAACACCAATATGACAGCACGGAGTTCACGGATCTTTTGAGGTGACCGAGACAGAGCAGCTTTCTGTAGAGTCTCGTCCCAGTTGATATCGTCCTGCAGGCTGCAGGATGTAGGACACCATCAACTGTTCTGAGAGATTCGAAAGACGTGGGACCTGTGATTTTGTTGAGCAGCAGTCGAAGATGGTAGCATTCAGAGTTATTCAGGTGTACAGTGTAGACCCGTCCCAGCACATTATCTTTTTTCACTCCCGAATGTCCTGGTACATTGTTCCCCTGCTTCCTCCGATGAAACATGTTGTTTGCCCACACATAATATGATGGAATTTCATTATAATGAAGTTGTTTTGCAAAATCATCGTGGTTGCAAAGGTCAGAGAACACTAAAAGGGTCATTTGTGGTGGATTGTGTACTTTATTGGCAACATTGCCTTCTGTGAAATAAATTCTTTGTCCGTTCTCAAGATGTACAGCAAGATGAATGAGCGGAGGGTAACGTTTGTGAATGGGAAAACAGAAAATGCGCCAGGCTGCTTCAGAGCTACTAATGTAATGCCCAGCTTCGTATCGAGATATTTCGTCATTTTGATTTTGTATTGTAAATACTGCCTGGTCACTTCCCTTGTTAATATACTTGCAGATGTTTTTGATTGATTTTACTGAATTGCAAAATTTGAAATTGATGTGAGCATTGAAGAAGCGGGACAGCACAGGACTATAAGGGACCACCCATCTGTTGTCGATATCTACTCCTTTGATGTTAATTGTATGACCTCCATTAGCAGGTGCACGCCGGCGGTACTGAGGGTAACCATCTTCTCCGGTCTGAGATTCTGAGATGTAGGGACGTGGGTACTTCTTACTGCATATTCCGTTGATCATGCAGGGTGAGTTGATATTATGAGGTCCACATGGGCCGTGAATCATGGTGAATTTTACTATTTTGTGGAGGGCAGGGTCAGTCTGTGGATCAGGAATTTCCGCACGGATCACTTGATCGATGACAGCTGGCTTAATCTTATCCTTTAGCCACAACAGAATGTGTGCATGGGGAATACCTCGCTTTTGCCACTCTGTGGTGTACATGTAGCAATTTGTACAGCTAAAAATGTTACTCTTCGTGAGCAAGTCCATCATTTTGCGAATTTTCAGATGAAATACACAACTGATAAGGTCGTGGCGATCGTGTGGTTTTTGACGCGGAAGGAGAACTTCAGTGATGTCAGTCCATTTAGGATTGCAAGTAAATGTGATGAATAAGTCAGGGCAGCCATAATGACGTATGTATGTCATTGCGTCTTGTGTACGCTCGTGCATATAGCGAGGTCCTCCAGTGAACGACGAAGGTAATATCAGAGCTTGACCAAGTTCCCTTAAATTAGTGTTGTTTTTGTCAATAGCATCTTTCAAGTGGACGTAATTTTCAGCTCGTAGTTTCTTCTGATTTAGTCTGATATTTAGTCTTTCGAATTCAATTTTTGCGTACATATCAACTAAAAACTGATTTAATAAAGTTCGGAAGAAAAGGATAGTATTATCATGATGTTCTCTGATCATAAGCCGGTATGAATAGAAGTTTGCTGCAGAGACGGTTTTCTTAATAGGTAACTTACTGGCAGCATAAACTTGAGGTATAGACACAGAATAGCCATCTTCACCATAGCAGAACATGAAGGGATATTGAAGGGCATCATAGGATCTGTGGGTTTACTTAATACGTTGCAGTTTATTGTCTCTGCTTTTCAAGACAATATCCCTATTCTCAAATGTTTGCCCAACGATGACAACACTAACTTGACGTACTGCAGGTTTATTAAGCCTGCCTTTGTGTGCATTTAATGGTTTTTTGTCGGCGTGAATGATAACTTTGAAGTCTTTGTCTTCATCTGAAATACTGTTGATTGCGGAGTGGAAGTCTTGGATGTAAGTGTTACAATTATGCCACATTTTTTGTAATTGCTGCACCAGGGGCGTTTTAACTCTAGAAACATTAGCGCACCGCATTTGTGCTTCCTTTTCTTTGTCCCCGATGAAATAAATTTGCAAAAATTTGTGTTCCTCAGTCGGTATAGGTAAAAGACTGCCAATCAAGTGATACACTTGTCCCTGGACTTTAAATGAAGGCATAAAATTTCCCTCATTGATTTGGTTAGCACCAAATGACGTCATTTGAAATGTGCTGTTGTACTTTCAAATGTTGTTCAAGAAATGCTCACTTTGAGGATGTTCGCCATTTAACAGGTGCTCAAGAAGGTTAGGAAGCTTATGTAAAGGAGTGAGAGAGACTTTACCACCGTTACAGCACAAACCAGGAGACTCGCATTTCCACCTATGAGTTTGACAATAGTCACAGTGAACATACATGGATCCAATGTGTACTGTTTTGTCAGATTCATAATGTATGTTTGGGTCGTATGCAAATCCATAATCGGCTTTTTTGAGCCAAACCTGTTGTTTTCGTATGAGCCGCTTTTCATTATTGGGATCATACCTAGAAACAGAAGGTCTATTAACTTGTGGATTTACCTGCGAATATTTAGCGGCAACGTGTCTATGAACTTGTGGATTTGCCTGTGAGTATTTAGCGGCAGTGTCTCTATTAACTTGTGGATTTGCCTGCGAGTATTTAGCGACAGCGTGTCTATTAAATTGTGAATTTTTCTGCGAGTATTTGGCAGCACCGTCAAGAAGTTGTTTCCGTCTTGCTGCATCAGAAAATGTACCACAACGTCTGACACGCCTCCTTTTTACTGTTTTCTCACAGCTTGGATTGCTGCTGTTATAATCAGTTTGAGTTTCATGGTTTGTTGCAATTACGTTAGTATTTGCAGGACTTGTTGTGTTGAAGTGACATTCGGTATCTGTCAAGCGTTGTAAGCACACAACCGGTTTAATCGATAACTTCACATACAGCTTTTGAGAGTTTAAACATTCATAAACATCAAAGTGTCCACTACTCAAATCGTCACCTGTGAATCTAAGATGTTTAAGAGGCATTGGCGGTTCTCCAAAGGTGTAAAATATTTGGCCATTTTGGTAAACTTGAAAGAGACAACCGAACAATTCAGCGGCAGCCATCAACTCACATGCAGAACCATAAGTGAAGGGCTTAAGCATTTCACTCTTCTAGTGCTCCTGTGTAGTATAATTATCTCCTGTACCGTCATCAGTCCACACCTTGAACCTGTCCCAGTCATTCAATACATAAGACACAATGTTCCTCCGGATATCAAGAGTGAGCCTGATATGGCAGTGCAATATGTAACAAAGAGAATGGAAAAGGCAGGTGCCATCTCCGGGCATGGAAACCACTGGGTAAGTGACAGTTCTTTGATCGATGGTGATCACCTCGATAGACATGTTAATGTGGGTACGGTTGGAATGATAAAGGAAATGGGTACCTGAACAATGTAAACTTAGTCTAAAATACCTACACAATAACTATAATCGGAATAAACGAACAATAAAACAGTGGAGAAGCCGTGGAATAAATAAAAAGGCTGCAGTTATCAGCAGAGAGACGTGAATACCGTGGCGAAGCAAGGAAGGGAATGAAGAGACCGGAGCGACGGACGGCCTTATATACAGTAGGTAGGCAGCCAACTACGTGGGAGACATTGGGATGGGGGACCCAACGCCGCCTCACATGGCGACCGAGCTGCAGGCTATGGACGTATATATGTACGTAATTAGGATTCAGTTAGCGTTGGGAACCCGCGTACCAAATTTCTTGAAGATGGGCCCATAAGTAACAAAGACCGTTGAAAAGTTCAATATGGCGGCTGACAGTGGCATCATACCACCGAAATAAGTACGTACATCGGTTTCGGTTAGCGCAGGGAAGCCGCCTATCAAATTTCGTGAAGATGGGGCCATAAATAAGAAAGTTTAACATGGCGGACGTTGTTGACCGTTATGACTGTTACGCGTAGAATTTCGAAATGAAACCTTTTTAACTTTTATAAGTAAGCTGTAAGGAATGAGCCTGCCAAATTTCAGCCTTCTACCTACACGGGAAGATGGAGAAGTAGTGATGAGTGAGTCAGTCAGTAAGTAAGGGCTTTGCCTTTTATTAGTATAGATAACTGCTTGAATGTAAGTTTTTATTTTTAAAAATGAAACACGCTATTACACATATGCATGCAAACATCTTATTTTGTACCGAATGATATTTGGACTTCACAGTCTTTACACATTCACAGCGACATGTCATTTAAGCAATTTCTTTTCATTCATTTTTATTTTTGGATAAAAGCCAAATTTTTTTGTGACTGTGAAGTCCAAATATTTTCAAAATAAGATGTGGAATGTGAAGATGATACTCTCCAAAGTCCTAACTAGAAGGATTGAGATATTGCTGCTTTCGGTAATATCACAAGACCAAACTGGATTTATTAAAGGCAGACACTTAGCTTCCAATCTTTGACGCCTGTTTAATGTAATATATTCACCCACAAAGTCAAACACATTGGAGATATTATAACCATTGGATGCAGAAAAAGCATTTGACATGATTGAATGGAACTACCTTTTCACTACATTAGAGAAATTAGGGTTTGGTCCGAACATTTGTGCATGGATCAAACTACTGTATACCAATCCAGAAACTTCAGCTTGTATTAACAACATTTGTTCAGACTACTTTAAACTAGAACGTGGCATCAGACAAGGATGCCCCCTGTCACCACTGCTTTTTGCAATCGCCATTGAGCCACTGGCAGTTCACTGTCGAAATGCTTATGAGATAAAAGGGGATTATCAGAGAAGGTCTTGAACAGAACATTTCTCTGCAGGTGATATGGTACTGTATATATCAGACCCATAAAATACTGTGCCTGCAGTCCTAACAACACTAACAGAATTTCAAAAGTTCTCTGGTCTAATTAATTTTACTAAAAGTGTGCTCTTCCCTGTGAATTCTCAAGCATACAATTTTAGATTGGACACCTTCCCTTTTATCATCGCAGAGGAGTTTAAATATCTAGGGGTAAACATCACAAGTAAACATAAAGTTCTTTATTAACAAAATTTTGCTTTCTGCATAGAAAGAATCAAGCAAGATTTGCATAGATGGTCAACGCTTCATCTCACTTTATCTGGAAGAATTAACGTTGTTAAGATGAATCTCCTTCCTAAGCTTCTCTTTTTATTTCAAAACATTCCAATATACATCAATAAATCATTTTTAAGAAATTAGACTCAACCATAAACTCATTTATTTGGAATTCAAAACATCCACGTATCCAAAGAGCAACCCTTCAAAGACCTAAGACAGAAGGTGGCATGGCTCTACCTAACTTTCAATATTATTACTGGGCAGCAAATTTACAAGCCATAAAAACCTGGATACAAATAGATGAACACACACAGGCTTTGTCCGCAATAGAAATAAAATCCTGCAGCTCTTGTTTATATTCCTTGCTTTCTTCCCCAATAAGTACAAGTCATCGCCAATATACTAATAAGCCAGTTGAGCTTCACTCACTCAGAATATGGAACCAATGTAGGAAGCATTTTAAGATAGAGAAGCTTTTATCTGTGGCACCTCTGCACGATAATCACCTTTTTCCACCCATTCAAATGTAAACAGCTTTTAATGTCTGGAAAACACCTCTGTCCAAATTGTCCAAAATGTTTCCAGGGCGAAATCCAAGCTACGAACGTTGCAATCAAGTTCTAGCCTCACTGGGTCACATGTTTTGAGCCTGCATCATATTAACATCATCTTGGACCAAGATTTTTAAACACCTTTCAGACAGCCTTGGTGTCCCAATCCCTCCTAATCCACTAACAGCTGTGTTTGGTGGGCTCACAGAGGGACTTAAAGTGGAGAAGGACAAACAAACTGTAATTCCCTTACTATTAGCACGTAGTCTTATTTTGCTCAACTGGAAGACTCCTAACTCTCCCATTTTAAGTCAGTAGGTAACTGATGTTATATATTATTTGAAATTGGAAAAAAATTAAATTCTCACTTAGAGGGTCTTTATAAAACTTGTTCAAAACCTGGCAGGATCTCATCAATAACATTTTAGAATAAGCATTTAAATTGAAGAAGCGGATTCTTTCTCCTATTTATTTATTTATTTATTTATTTATTTATTTATTTATTTATTTATTTATTTTTACTATTATTAAAGTTTTATTCTGTTGGCCTAGCTCTCATTCTCATGGGTGGGGGTTGATTTGTTTCGAACCTCATTTTGTAAAACTTGACTTGCTTGTATGGAATGCTATTGGATTTTAATAAAATCAATAAAATTAAAAAAAAAAGATGTGGAATATTAAATAAACACTTTCACAAAAGGTATGGCGAAACAAGTGTGCTTTTATTCAGGAATAAAACGGAATAAAAAAATCATTCAAATGACATGTTGCTGAAAGCGTACAGACTTGGAAGTCCAGATAGCGTTTCCATATGAAGACGTCTTCATACATGAGTGTGTGTTTGTGTGTGTTTCACGTGAAGTCATACCTTAAATAATAAACACATTTCTGTTGAGTTACTGTCTGTCTAGGTTTCTTGGTTGCAAAAGTTAATAAGAAATTACAATTTAGGTCCATGTGTTGGTAAATGTCACAGAAGTGCGATTGGCGGTTATCGGCAGGAAATTTGTTGAGGTGGTAAGGCCATTTGAATTTCCTCACGTGTGTTGGGAAAAATAAGGTGATCAAGGGAAACAAATTTGGATTCCAGTGTTAATGAATCGTTTCTTGCTGTACCACCTCAGCTCAGGAAAAGTTACTTTTGGAAATTCTTCAAGGTGGCCACTTCCAAAAAGAAAGAGGACTCGATACCCAAGTGAGACAATCTTCTCTCTGGTCTGAGATAGTTTGTGCTTGTTACATTCACCATACACTTTGTGTTTTGTTTTGCTATTTATTTCTTTCCTTTTCATGCTGCTTATTTAACTGTTGGCTGGTATCTATCACCATGGCAATATCCCCGAAACTGTCACAACTGACTATACTGTACAAAGGTCTTCAATATTACAGTATGCTTATGACGCCTGTTTTATTCCTTCCAATTTGTTATACGTGCCCCAGATGGAGACAGGGTTCACATCAAGGATGACACAACAGAGAGACAAAAGACAAACCAGTAAACTACGTTATGTGTCAGCGCCACACATGTGATGGGCAGTCAACCTGGATTGAAATGTGGAGATCACCTCTTATTCATTTATTGGTTATTAATGACAGAGTATTTCAGTGTAGAGAGACATAAGAGATTGACTTGACTTTCAATAAGCTTTTCATGCAGGACACCATAAGAGCAGAGTAATCAGACTGCAGATAAGGGGACTGAGGGGACAGCGGCCAGGTGGGCAAAGAACTGACCTGACAAAGAGAACAACACATTGGGCTTTTCAGAGTTCTGAGGTGAAATCAATTCAGTTAAATGTAAACAAATATACATGAAGTAAGAGAGCTCCTCAGTATAATTACACAATGGAAGGTCTGCACTAGAAGGTGTAACTTGTGATGAAGACTTAGTGAAGGCTAGTGAGAAGCTGAGTTATATAGTGTCCATGATGTGTGAAGTATAAATCAAAAAGAGAATCTCCATCACATTAAGAACACACTTGTGAGTCCAGTTCAGGAATATTGTGTGCAGTGCTGGTCTCCATATTAGAGAAATGAACAAACAGCACAAGAATAGACGAGTGAAGAGAGACTGGACTGTAGGGTTTGAAGGATTTGAATCTTATGAGTTTTTAGGATAGAAATATTAGGAGGTGATATGACAGAGATGTTTAAAAAGCAGAGACTCAGAGACTTTTATACATTTTGACAATATTAGAGGAATATGAAAAGACATTCTGTGTTGGTTTGAATGGCCTATCCTTGTAAAAACTCGTCAGATCTTTTGAATTTCTTTTTAAATGTTCTCAGGTCCCACACACCCCAGTCTGATTAGGTTTCCTCTGAGGAGCTTCCCTCACCTGCATGAAGTGGATGTGATCCTTGTTGTCAAAAAGCTCCTTCAGCTCAGTGTCTCTCTTCTTCAGCTCCTCGATCTCCTTCTCTAGTCGCTCCATGACTCCTTCAGCCTTCTCTATTTCTCTCTTCTCTTGTTCTCTGATCCTCTCAAACAAGTTCTTCTGAGCTTCTTCAATGCAGTGGATCAAATCAGTGAAGCTTTTCTCATTTTCCTTTACTTCTCTTTCCACAGATATCTGATTGAATAAAGAAAGACATTCAATTGAGTCACATAATAAGAATTACCAGTCATGAAACACTTTGTGAGCATTTTAATGTTGTAAAGGATAGTTTGGATTGGCTGGCATCCTGGACAAGATGTTTGGTGGTACCTCACTGAAACAACAGACTAGAATACTTGGAGGGCTTTCAGAGAATTATTAGCCAGGACAACATGTTCATTCGGTATTCTGGGTGGCAGGGTGTCACCAAGGGTGAATGGGATATGACATCTGAACAGTCAGCCCTTTAGAGGTCCTTTAGAGATATTAGAAGGACCTACTGAGGGGACAGTTCCATTATCCTATGAGGACTCTAACACAGAAGGGATTCTCTCGTGTTTCTCTTATGTACTGGAAGTACCACTGGGTCTCTTAGTAAAAATAGTCTCTCCAGCCCAGCCAGGTGAAATGTACATGGAATTAGAGGAGGAGAGGTGAAGAAGAAGAAGAAGAAGATGATGATGATGATGATGATGATGATGATTTTGTGTATTGTAAACAAATGCCTGTGTGATGGAAGGTAATTGTGTGAAAATTAGAGTCTTTAGGACCAGAGACATGTGTGGGGTAGTTTTGTTCTGGTTTGGTTTGGTTCTGGTCCGATACTCCCTGTTGGTGACAATATCAAACATAAATGGAGATATTACACACAAGTGTGTTGTAGTTGGTATGGGAATTCTGATTTAATTTCACTTCAAGAAATCTTTATTATTTATTGTTCCTCTTATTTCCAATATCAAACTCAGGGCTAAGTCTTCATTTCTAGTTCACTTATTAACTTTTTATTATTACTGATAGCCTTTGCTACTATGGCTTATATTTATATGGCTCACACAGGTGTTGTAGGGGGTGTTAGTGTGCACTCCAAAGTGGCATAGGACACAGCACTGGCTAGAGCAGTGACAGGTAGGTCACAGTCTGATGTAAGTGTAAGGTAAGCAGTACACACTGTCTAAGCTCATTAACCACAAAGTTGGAGATGTCCACCTGATTTCAAGACCTTGCATTGCTAGGAGTTGACTCAGGTAATCCTGAGATACCAGGCAGGAATGAAAAACCCTAAAGGTTGACCTCCACACCAGTCCACAGAAAGAGGGAAGTAGTGATAGTTGGGGATTCAAATATTAGGGGAGATGAGATGAAGGTTTGTTCCAGAGACTCATGTGGTGTGTTACCTTCCAGGCTGACAGCTGTCATTGTCATTGTTATCTACAGAGTGCCAGATCTGCCAGACAAACTTAAAGAATAAAGGTGAGGAGCAGAACTGACAAAGTGATCATCTCAAAAAGTCTATTTGTGCCTTGTGGCAGTCCATGGGGATATGAAGGTGCAACACATACCTGTAAGATTAACATGTATCTCTTTTTTACTATCTTTAATAAATAAAATACTAAGCAACACATGTTAAGAAAAGGAGTGTTAGTGAGCGGACAGCATGGGTTTAGACGGGTGAGTTCATGTTTCACTAATTTAGGGTCCTACTGTCTGAATCAGCAATGAAATAACGAGGAGCACTGTTGACTGTGAAATACCATTGAGGATAAAATAAAATGTCTTCTGTCCTTCTGTCTGCCCCTACACGTCATCACCAGTGAAGCTTTGCTGGCTTTTCTAGTTTTCATTTATTTCTCATTTCCATAATTTGAAGGGTCGTCTTAATTCAACTCACTTTTATCTGCTCCACCACATTTCTCATCTCCTTCATTTTCTTCTCTCTCTCCTCAAGTCTCCTCCTGATTTCACTCCGTGTTTTCCCCAACTGTTCCTGTTTGGACACACAAGAGGACACACATGGTCTTATCAACATTTACTTTCACATTTTGAGTTCTTGTTCTCTTTGTGAGTCCGGAAATTTTTACAACACATTTGTTTTGCATTTTGTGGCATAACTAACTTTTTTGTCACACTTGCCTTCATATTGTCACTCAAGGTGATCCACAGATTTGACTCAATAAATCTGAATAGCAACACAAGATTAAAAGAAAAGTTTAACTTACCAGTAAGAGTGAAGATGGAGTTTGAGCTTGAAGAGAGTGACAAATGAATAAAAGAGTTTGAAGGCACACTGTAGATGTAGAAGATATGGGATTTCAGAACCCAGGAGGACATGGACACATAGTGGCAGCAATGGTAGGACCTACAACATCATCTGATAACCAAAGTTAGGCTCGTGAGAACATTGTGATGTGTTTTGTCATTTTTCTGAGTCAGTTGAGATAAGTGAAGCCACTAAGACGTGTTTGTGATCAGTTCAGTAAGAAGGTAAATTTAATGGTCCACTCTGCACTATAAATTATATTCTTGTTGTATGTTGCTTACCCCATGTGTTGTGTAGTGATGACTAATCTCATGTTTTCATGGAGAACAAAATCTTCAGAGACAATCACACAAAAGCGATCAGGTTTTGCTTGGCATGTGAGAGAATTCACAGAATGGAGATCACTCTTATTCAATAGACTGTCATGATATTCACTCAATAGATTTAATACACGTGACTGTGATCTGAGATACCGAGCACCATATCAATAACATAAAGAAACAACTTTTTTCTTCTAAACCTTTCCCTTCTAATACCTTTTAGCATTGACAGCTTCCAAAGGTGGATAGGCAGGAATTCAAATACAATCATAACAACATTGGTGTAATTTAAGTCTGTTTCCACATTGTAAACTGAAATAGTGAAAATGAATTTTATTAACACAAAGACTTCTCAACTACAGTATAGTAGCTGAATCCACATGTAGACATGGAGACCAAACCTAAATTTATACAATAAGGTCCACAAATATCCTCATCTAACTCTGTCAAGATCTTACTTTACATCAAAAAATACCAAAACATCTGGAAACTCAGATACTGCAGAATAAAAAGTATTAAATTATGAAACTATCAAACAGTAAATCCAGCGCCGGAGGTCTCTGTACCACCTTCCAGCCAGGACACCAGAACTATGAAGAGATCTGCTCAGTTTATGGCTGAAGTTCATAAACTGTCAAAGGTCCACACAAATCACTTTTCACTTTCTATGTCTGTGGTTCAGACCTGCTGTTAGAATATTTATCATGAAATAACCCAAACACGCGTGCTGCACTAAATGATACAAACATCCATTTTCTTAACCAGCTTATCCAGGGCAAGGTGGTGGGGCAGCTGGAGTCTATCCCAGTAATAATCAGCCACAACGCAGGGACAACACCTGGACAGGGTGGCAGTCCATCACAGGACACACACACACACACACACACTGAAAGGCTAATTTAGCAACACCAACCCACCTAACATGCATATCTTTGGATTATGGGAGAAATCTGGTGCACTGAAAGAATACCAATGTGTATACAAGAAGAACATACAAACTTCATACACGGAGCACCTCGGAAATTAATTCCAATGAAAAAATGTAACATGCTAATAACAAAAGGATAACAGAAGAAGTACTGCAGGTCTAAAAGTATATACAGACAAAGGACAACAATGAAAACGCATAAATCTATTATAACAAAAGGCACTATATGGGGGCCTGACTTGACACAGATGGACACGGAGGCACATGTAAAATAAATAAACTTATATTTTTCTTCACCTGTGGGGCACGTCTTCCCCTTAATCTCCACAGGCACAACACAGTCCCAAGCACAAACACCAAATAAAACATACAACAAAGCACTCTTTTCTTCCTCCACCACTCCTCTCAGACAACCTCGTCCTCCTCCTCCTCCCGACTCTGCCTCCTGAGTAGTGGTGGCTGCTGGCCCCTTTTATAGTTCCCCTAGAAGTGCTTCAGGTGCTTGATCGCCGAGTTCCAGCTGTACTTCTGGGTGTGGTGAAAACACTGCCTATAAGGGCTCAGGAGTTCCAGCTGCAGCACCCCCTGGTGGCGCCCCATGGACCCTGTCCATCCACCACACTATGTGATTTTTATTGATCTAATTTTTATCAACAGAATTTCCCAGGAAACATTATTGATTCAGGGCTGGATGTTAAATGTTCTCATTTCACTTCTGGTCTTTCAGAAAGTTAGATGGATCAATTCCTAGTTACTTATGAAGTTTCTAGAGCCTGCACTGTCATGATGATTCTAGCATGTCATTTAAAACACACATTATAAAGTTGTCCAAATCAGGTTTCTTCCATCTTAAAAATGTTGGGAATTTAAGGCATTTTCTAAATAAACAGAATTCTGAGAAAATAATTCATTCATTTATTTCTAGCAGGATTGACGACTGCAATGCGGTGTTCACTGGAGGCTCAAACTGTTCTCTATTCAGCCTCCAGTTAATCCAAAATGCTGCTGCGAGAATTATTACAAGAACAAGAAAATACGAGCACATAACTCCAGTTCTTAAATCCTTACACTGGCTCCCGGTTAGGTTTAGGGCAGATTTCAAAATCCTCCTTTTAACATATTAAGCATTAAATGGCTGAGGTCCGGCTTACTTGTCTGAACTTATCATGACTTACAAACCTGAGTGCACATTAAGATCTCAAGATGATGGGTGTTTTTAATGTTGGCACAGATCACAGGGGGTACAACTTCGATCCTGGAGAGCTGCACTGAAAGTTTTCCTTGCTGCCACTTTCTTACCCAGTAACCAATTCCTGCTGTTAATTGACTTCTTTTCCACTTATTTTAATTGCTATGTTTTTTAAGACTCATTCCTCTGAATTGTTAAATGACATTCAAACAAAAATGAGATATGAAGTGAGCCAACAGCAAACTCAGACCCACAAACTCCAGCCAGTTTCTTAATTAGATGTCAGTTCTTGCCGTTAATTAAACCTGTGATTTAATCCCATGGCTTGTTGTCTCTCTTCTCCAAAAGCAAACTGTTGGTTTTCTTTGTTCTTAAAGCCCAAATGTTTTGTGGACCTGAGCAGGTCAACATGATGGAGACCTTCACCTTTCTTTATGTTCAGATATTATATGACGGACACAGGGAGCTGGTTATGTGTTGGCCCATTTTGTATCCCATTATGTTTAGCTTCTAATTAAGGGAAAAAGAAATAATTGAGGGGTCTGAGTCTTAAATAACAAGTCATTTAAAATGAAGGCAAAAGAAGTTAATTAGCAGCACAAACTGGTAACTGATTTAGAAAAGAGTGAGAATGAAAACCTGCAGCCACCGTAGTACTCGTGGACTGGAGCTGGACACCCCTGGCATTGATGGTCAAACGGGCATCTTCACAAGTTATTTACACACCTGCAGGGATTGGTGGGCTTTTATCACACTAGTGAAAGTCAAAGTTCATCTGACAATCAGACATTAGCTGGTATAACCAGGGTGTTAACATTTAAAATATCTTTTCTACTGCACTTAATGATCACAAATAATCACTAATTCAGTGCACGATTACTTATTTTAAATTACAATGAGAATATCTATACAGCAATGCTACATTGAAATATTTGGGCCGAATTTATTGTAAGAATCTTAGACTTGGTTCTGTAGTGCAGTATCGTCTGGTTGACGTGTCTCTTTAAAAGGCCTGAGATCAGCCACATGCACACTCAAATTGTTTAAAAATTCACAAAGAAGACAACGGAAGTAAGCAGCTAAACACAATTACTGTGTATGTGGCAGCACCCTAGAGTGCTTCCATTCATTTGGTAAAAACTTGGGGTATTGAATTACATTTTTAATGACACTGCCTGGTGACTTCCTGTGCTTATGCTTGCTGTAACATGATCCTGCTAAACACACATTAAGAGGGCTGGAATGTTAGATATTTCCGTGAGCAGCCCACATGCTGCTCATACCCCTGCCAGGGGCCCATTCTGTAGTTTCTGTAGTTTGTCCACCACAGCATTAGATACTCAAAAGACAAACTGATTAGAGCAGACAAATACTCAGCTTACGTAATGAACTCACTCGGCTGTTCATGGGTAATGCCTGGTATCCCATCCTGGACTGTTTCATACCCTACCCAAGGTTTCACCAGGATAGGCTTCAGCACACTACTCTAAGTCTTTGGAAAATCAAGTTTATAAGATGGATAAAGAGATTTCTCTGTTGCACTGCATTTATAAATCCCTTAATTCTTGTTATTTAATTTGTTTCAATTAAACACCAAATCCCACTCACCTCTTTTTCCTGTCTTTCCGTCTCCAGCTCCACTATTTCATGACCTTTATGTTCAGTCACCACACACATCATGCAGATAAACAAATCATCAGTTTTGCAAAATATCTCCAGACTTTTCTGATGTTTTGCACAGAGTTTCTCCTTCAGATTTCCATCAGGATCAACCAGCTTGTGGTGTTTCAGGGTGTCTCCTTCATAGTGTGGCTGCAGGTGAGTTTGACAGAAGGAGATCATGCAGTTCAGACAGGACTTCACCGCTCTGAACTTCTTCCCAGTACAGGCGTCACACTCCACATCTCCAGGGCCAGCATAATTCTGAGATGGAGAAGAACTGAGTCCTGTCTTCTTTAGATTCTCCACGATTTCATTCAGCACAGTGTTTCTTCTTAGTTGCGGCCTCAGATTGAAGATTTCTCTGCACTGAGGACAGCAGCACACTTGCCTCTGATCCCAGCAGTCAGTGAGGCAGTTCAGACAGAAACTGTGACCACAATGCAGTGACACAGGGTCAGTCAGGATGTCCAGACACAGTGAGCAGGTGAGCTCGTCCTGTGATACAAACAGCTGGGCTTCTGCCATCGTCACTCTGAGGAGAAACAGGCAGAGAGAATCAGTCAGACAAACAAGGAAATGACATGTGAGGAAATGAAAGTTAAAGTTTGCCTGTGCTCAGTGAGAAGGAGGAGGAGGAGGAGGAGGAGGAGGAGGAGGAGGAGGAGGAGGAGGAGGAGGAGGAGGAGGAGGAGGAG
>JANRMT010028174.1:9110764-9145399 GCA_026402145.1 Polypterus bichir lapradei
AGGAGGAGGAGGAGGAGGAGGAGGAGGAGGAGGAGGAGGAGGAGGAGATTTAAAGAGAAACCTGAGAGCTCACAGAGAGAACATCTGAGGAGACACTGAGGGTGAACAGTTAAAGTGAGACAGGAGCCCACAGAGTGAAGATCACAACACAATGTGACAATATGACACACACTGGCAGACAAGCTGCACTGTCCCACGGTGTCTGTTAAAGTTTAATTCACTTCAGTATATATTATTTATTTATTACATAGTGAAGTCCACATTAGAGATGCTGGATGTTCTCCAGATTTTCAGATTTTCTTGGCTTTTCAGTTCAGCTTTTTACTTTAGAATTTTAAACACCTGACGTCACAGTCAGCTCGGCCTCCTTAGATGCTTAGTGTTGGGTAATAGAAGGCTTGTAAAAAGTTTACCTGACCCGCTCTTGAGCCTGTTACACGGTGTGGTGTAGCGGGTCCACAGCTCATGTCAAAAAGGCCACTTTTTAAATAAATAATTGCCGTCTTCGCGGCTTATAGAGAGGGTGTGGTAGTGTGGCCGGAAGCAGTTCCCAGGAAAGTTCGTGATGTGGGAGTTTGCTTAAGCACACAGGTGAGGAGTCATCCGCATCCATAATTGTTGCTGGGAGCTACTGATTGCCACACCTGATCCATGTCCTCATGATAAACAGAAGAGTAAGGCGGCTAGGAGTGGGGAATGAAAAAAGAAAAGGAAAAAATGAATAGAGGTTGTAGGAGAAGAAGGCAGGAAGCAGGGAGAGAAAAGCCGGTGCAAGAGAGTGAGAATAAATGAGCATAGGCTCGAGGGCAGCTGAGCAGTGAGCCTGGGTATTAGGCTGGCACCCGAGGAGCAGTCGATTGTGGTCGCTCCTGCTGAGCATTTTGTGAAGAGCATGAGTAAGTGGAAGAAGGATAGCTCGCCGCGTAAGGCCAAGAAGGCAGCAGGAGTCGGGACTTGGGACGTGAAAGCCCCAGCGTGAGTGCCCTAGTCGCTGGGGAGCCCAAGTCGCGGTACGCTCCCCTGGTGCATAGCCTGGATGGGAGAAGCAGAGGAGTCACCAGTAGAAATAAGGCACCGGGTTGATTTGTTTAAAGGGACAGCTTCCAGCCATTGTTGTTTTTAAAAGGTTTTTTTCTAATGGATTTTAACCTCCACGATGTCACCTCTGTTTTAATGGATTATTTATTTAAGGATTGAGAAGCACTGCACTTTATTTTGGACACTGACTTGTTTTGTTTGTTGGTTTTAAATAAAAGCACTTTGCACTTTTTGCACCATCCCCTTGTTTCATTGTTTGTGCCTCACTGCCTAGCTCATCGGTGACGTTACCGACGGTGTCAGGTTCCAGAGCTGGGAGCATGGAGCGGAACCCGCATCATCACACACGGACACAACCAAACATGACAAAGGTGGTCTTCAGCTGGTTGTTTTACTTGCTTCTTAGAGTTCTGGTGTAGCTTAGTGCAGATGAACAGTTTTATGACACCAAGCCTTTAAGGATGACGTCCAATGCCGTGTACAGTACTATGTCGTCATTTTGGGGTTAGAACAGAGAACTCTCCCTGTGGTGGAAGGCACTCTTTGTCTCTACTACATGGTTCTTGTCTCATCTGGTTGAACTGTGACAATACCCACCCTCCCCATTGTGGCATCACAATCTGACTATTGACTGGCGAGGGATGAAAGAACAAGCACTGACCTTGATCCAACCCCCTACACTCACCGTCCAGCCACACGGAGGCCAGTTTTGTTTCTTTTGGACCCCCCCCCCCATATATTGTCGAATATGGACCAGTTTGGCATGCAGTAGGATCTGATCCTGCTTGATGATGCATTCCATTACCCTCCACAAGCAATTAGCCAGGGTCCTGGACACAAAAGGCTAACGGGTCGCCAGTTCTTAAGGTCAGACAGATCACCTTTTTTTGGAAGCAGAGCAAGCACAGCCCTTCAGCAGGGCAATGGCAATTCATTATTTCGTATGCTTTTCTTGAATACCGCCAATAAATCAGCTCCCAATAAAATTAAAAACTTTATAAAAAAAAATTCAACTGTCAGGCCGTCTATTCCAGGTGACTTTCCAGTGTTTAGTTCGCAGAGGCCATAGTCAACTCCTCCACGGTGACGTTTGCTTCCAGAAGCTCTTTTTCTGTTTTATGAATTAATGGCAGGTTTTCTATGAGGCTTCTGGTCTCAGAAGCACAATAAAGCTTTTTATAAAAGTTCAGTGCTAGAGTCTTGGTGACCTCAAACTTTTAAATGATGCGCCCATCTGCATTTTTCACACAGTGAATCATTTTACTCTGTGATTTTTTTTTCTAGTCCAAAAAAGTATTTGTGTGGGGGAATCCATTTGAGCCAATTCTTGAATCCGTGCACCCGTTTGTCAAATAAGTCCATAACCTCTTGTTTCTTTGCTTTTAAATTCTCAAACATGCCATCATTGAAAGAGCTGTCTAAAAGTGAAGAGAGTTCCAAAATGTCCTACTCCAGCTCTACCATTAAATTCTTCAAGTTCTGCGTTACATTCTGGGTGTACCATTGACATAACAACTTGATTTTGAACAGTCCCTCCATTGTCACAGAGATGAAAAGGAGTTACTTGTTGATCTCCAGCTCTTCTAGAAGAACTCGGATACTCTAAGGAAATGGGCATCCTTCAGCAAACTGTAATTGAAGTGCCAGTGTGAAGGAAAGGACGTTTGAAATGGAAGGTAACCTTTGAGAAGGACAAGACTTTTTCCCCTCTAAGCAGGCATTAAATTTTAGCAGTCTGCCTTTGACCACCTCTGTCATACTAGCCAAGTCATATGAAAAACCAGCAGAAAAGAGAATGGTGTCCCTGGTGTTAACACTTGACCCATGACTTAAAAACACCTGCCCCTGCCAGCCTCGGTGCCAATCTGCCTGGTTAGCAGGATCTGTGGGTGTTTCCTGCAAAAGTATAATGCCAAGTTGTTTTCTTTTCAAACAATCAAGAACAGCTGTCCGTTTTATTTGTATTTTGACATTCATTGATGTTAAGTGTGCCAAAATTGAACAAAGGCATCAAAAAGCAAAAAAGAAAGACAGTCATGAAAATCAAATTCAATAAAGATATAGCATGGTATTTCCAGCAGTGTGTCATATCAGTTTGGCTTTGAGAAAACCTTTAAATCTACTCGTGACATGCTTCTGTTCTTTTTAAACCTAAAGCTGTCATCCTGGCGTAGGTCCCGCTTAGATGAACTTGGAAACAGCTGGAGATCAGGGAAATGGAGGCAAAAGTTTACACCCCTCTTGTCTGCAATAAACTTAAAAAAATGGATTATGCTCTCATTGCTGTAGTCACCACGGACATTCAGCTGAGATGACAGACTGCACCTCACAGATGTCCACGAGTCACTGCCTTCTAACTCTTCACCTTCACTCATTGGACTCGTGTCTGCAGGCACCTCAGTCACACCCTGAACTTTCAAAGGGCCGCCATTTGCATAGACTGAGCTCGCGACTTTATTGTGCTTTATGGCTACCCGTCTATTAGCGGACGCATCTTTTCTTTTTCATGGCATGGGCTTTACCAGCTCTGTTACATCCTCCACTTCCTGAACGGCGCTCTGTTTTCTGCTGGAGTGCTCAACTTATCGATGTCACCCTCAGCACTTCGCTCAGCCGTAACACCCTTTTGTATAATATTGGTTTCTTTGATATCAACACTGAGCAGAACTCCTTTACTTTTTTCCCACATCCGTACTCGCAAGAGGCTTGGCGCTGTCACTTGTCTGTGCTTATTAACAGTAAAATTGCCAGCAGACTCTGAACCGGCCGCAGTCGGAGCGTTCTTCTCCAGGACACCATCAGCACTCTGCATGGTGTGGGGTGCGATCTCAGCCACAACTACCGGCTACACTTCACATTCAGGGGCCGACTGCACCATCATTACAGATAAAGCACTGCTTTAAGCCTGAATATTCTGACAAGGATCCTCCATTAACGTTTCCTTCATGTCAGAAAAAACTGACCGAGGATTCTCTACCTTCATCATCAAACAGTTCTGAATGGTCTTCCTACTTACTTTTGAATTGTCTGTCACCTCCGAGCACTTACATTGGTTAGCCTTGTGACCTACTTGTCTACACTTAAAAAAAATGAATCAATTCTAGTGATATACAAAACAAGCAAAACCATCCACTGAATTTAAAGGCCACATCAAGCTTACCCTGCAGGTCTTTCAGAGTCATGTGAACTTGTCTCCTAAAAGAAACGTGTTTTAAATTGGATGATCGACAACCCAGTGGTATCATCGTCAGTTTCAAAATAATCTGCCCATGGCGTTCAAACTCTTCAATTAAAACATTGGTTTTTAGAAATGGGGGTACATTTGAAATGAACACTCTCCATGCTGGAGTGGAGAGGGGCGGAACAGAAATACAGAAATCAAAGTGCAGTGAACTACCACACCGTTGTGTAAAAAAGGATGTAAATAGGTCTCATCATTTAGAAGAATAAGTTTTATTCATCCGAGAAACTGTAAGCATAAGTTTAATATGTCACTGTGCATATCTATCTTATAAATCTGCTTTTTATCTGCGCACATGCACAGTTGACACAGAGGCAGATTAAGCACAGGGGCTCACACAGAACAGCCAGGCTAGCAGATGGATTGGGACAAATGGACACCATGCAGTCAGACTGAGAGATGCTGGAACTGTGTTCTGTTTTTATCTGTTAAGTCAGCATGAAATTGTATCCTCGAATAAGCATCGTTGCCTTGTTTGGAATTCATCTGAAGGGGGCCCTGAACGTGAAGAAAGAGTATAAAGCCTTGACACATTGCTTGATACACCTATACAGCCAACAATAGGATGGGAGATACTGCCACCTGTTCAAGAAAATGCCTTCTACCACACTGATGACACTGACAGACTCCATGCCTCAGTCCTCTACTCCTGGACTGAGTCTTGTCACTGGCTTCATTCATCTTTGTATCATGTGCAGTGTAAGCTGACATTAAACAAAGCTAAGTTATTTCTCCGACATGAGTTCTTATCGCCGTATCACTAGGGAGGGGTATCGCCTTTTATGTTATACTAGCCGTCCCCTGTAGCTCTGCCCGCGTAGTAATGAAACAGGACAAACTTTAAAAACCAGTAAACAAACCAGTATGGCAAGCTAAGTGGAGACAAGGTCTGCTCCAAAATGTGGTGAGATATAGAGCAATTTGAACAGAGGAGGGTTCTGCTTGGCTCCACACTCCTGACGTCACGCATTTCCTGCAGCCTTTGTCTCAGATTCACACGAATAAATCGCTCCTGTAAGAGAGCTATGATATTTAGCGCAGTGAGAGAAGTCACAAAATCAACGGAAATGGTCAAGCAAATTATAGAAAAAACAGATTTAGATTGGGTATTTAATTAGTTCTCTTGTGAAAAGCGGACAGACATACAGACATATATATATATATATATATATATATATATAGAAAGAGAGAGATTTAGAAAGAACTCATTTCCTGGGAGCTAACACCCCCTGCAGGACACAACTGGCATTACAAACAGGATTGTGGCTAAATTACTAACCGCATCATATTTATAATCTATCACTTATTTAAAAAATACTCTTCTGATAATGTTGGCAAGGAAGGGACTGGACAGATACTGAAGATACCGGGATAGTCATGGACATCCGTGGCGCAGTTATTTAATAGATATACTGCTCCAATAGACTGGCCCGAACTGGAAGGAGACACCAGGCCCCTGAAAGTGCAAGTGGCAGTCTTGGAACTTGGGTTAGAACACCAGGGCAAGAAAGAACAGATAGCTGCCGGAGAAATGGGCTGGCTTCTGTTAAAACTACAATTACCAAAGCTTACGAAAAAACTTACGTAAATCCGCCTTACCTTAAATCCCTTCGCACCTCTCCATTCAGCGTCTTTTGTCTTGTAAATGTGTCGATAAGCCCAAGCAGCAAGCAGCCTGCTATCCAGTCCTCCCACTGCCACAGAAACAGCAAAAATCACTCCCAAAAAAAGTCTAACTGCATTCTCGTACCATTGCTCGTGTAGTAAAGTGTCAGCAGGCAGTCTACTTGTGACTTTACGCTGTAGGAAGATAAGTAAATAAATCAAGGTAAATAATATTCAATCTGGCTTTTATATACTGTAAGTAACATATAAATGTTTCTTATGTAAAGACCATAACAAAACATAATCACAAACAGGAGTTTGCACGATACGTTGGCGAGCTCTGTAGGCCCTGTTGTTTCATTGAAGCACATAATATTGCACATTGACTGGCCATCTTTCGCCTTTACGCCTGGTGCAGCTGCGTCATTCTTATATGTGAGTGGACGTTTCTTGCAGGGAGAGCTTCTGTTCTCTTTCTCCGATCTGAGTTCATCTCTATTATAGCGCGTCTTTATTTGAAAACAGTAGTGTCAGATCAGGGCGAGCGTGACCGTGACTGAGAGAATTAAACAAGTACCATACATTTACAGCGGCTGTTACAGACTCATATGAAATGTATGTTTTGATTGTATAATAGTAACAATAAGAGCAGCTCCACTACTCAAAATGTTTATTTTGGGACACGTGAAGACTTGAACCCAGGACCTTCTGAATATGAGTCAGCCGTTCATACTGCTGTACTAACAAAGAAGTCACGACAACAAGCCACAGTAACACAATGTCTTTTTCTTCGGTTATTATTTTGAATAAAAACGCATTTTTTCTGTTATACTTGTATCTTTTCTGAAAGTGTTTATTTGATATTTGGACTTCAGTCTTCACACATTATACACTTCATGTCAAAATTTTGTTGTTAGTACTAAAACATGGAAAAAGTTTGTCTTTTAGGTATGTGTTCAACATTTCTGTCATCCTACACTTACATAGACAGTAGATCTTTGTAGATACCGAACACACATGAAATGGATGTGTTCCAAATAACGATATATTTTTTTTAGCCTGTACAGCTCAAGGTGTCTGACTCCGTGATAAAAAAGGCTTCAGTTGGGAGAAGTTTTTGCTGTTTCTGAAGCACAGCATAGATTGACACAAATCATATGAGATTTTACCCAAGGCAAGTTCATGGAAATTGGCAAGCAGTATGGGCAAAAGCCAGGTGCGCCTGATGCAGTGAATATAGCGCATGTGGGATTAAGGTGATGTTGGTTGTCAGTTAACAAATGCAGAACTGAAACATGTAGGCTCTACTGCTACAAACCCTAAAATACCAAAGACACTACGAGGGCTAAATAATCCAGCAACTGCTGCTGTAAACGCTGAAAGACGTACGTGGCCAGACACAAGAGACACGGAGGATGTTAACTGGCTTTGGCGAACGTCTTCTGAAGCAATTCAGCAGCTTCAAGAAATGGGCGTACAATCGGCTATTTATAAAGCTGCACAAGGAGCCGCGTTTGCCGACCCTAATACTGAAGCATTCACTGCTGGCATTTGTAGCCAACTAATAAAAAACGCAGCCCATCATTTAAAAGGGGCTCTGTTATCTATGCTTCCCAGAATTAATCAACAGACGGTATGGGATGTAGCAGCACTGTTAGGTCAGTTAGATGAACTGGGAGCTACTGTATCAGCACCTACTGGGCAAAGACCAGTCAGAGGCAAAGAAGGAAGTGAAAAAATAAAAATAAGTCGTGCAAGGATAATTCATGATCTGCTACAAGGAGGGATAGACAGAAAAAACATAAACGGTAAACCAATTGCAGAACTTTTTGGAGATGGCAAACTCTGAAAAGCCTCAACATGAAGAGTTCTGAGCTGCACCAACAGCTCCGGCCAGTGAGGAAGAAAACACACACTGAGAACAAAAGCTGAGACGATATTTTAATTTTGGGAAAGAGTGGCCGAAAACCAAATCCGGTCATGTCACTAATTGACATTGGGGCAGAAGTAACTTTAATTCATGGGCATCCACACAAATTTTCCGGACCGATCATACATGTAAACGGGTATGTGGGCTCAGACAAACAAGCTAAACTGATCACAGTACGATTAGCCAGAGGACAATCACCCCCATTTAAAGCAGCCGTGTTAATTTCAGAATTGCCCGAATATATTCTGAGGTTAGATATTCTCACAGGGAGAACAATACAGATAGAATGGGGAACATTTTCTTTCGAGATTCATAATTAAATGTGTACAGCAGTCAAAGTGATAATAAAGGGAAAAGTAAAATGGACACCCTTAGAGATTCCTGCACCTGACACACCTGTAACCTTGAAACAGGGGGTCTGCAAGAGATCAGAGAAACAGTGAAAGAGCTATTGTGAGTAGGAATTATTCAATGTGCAGTCTGCCATTTCAGTTCTCCTGTGTGGCCAGTGAGGGAAGCATATGATTCATGGAGAATGATAACAGATTATAGATGTTTAAATGCTGACTGCTGCAGTTCCCGATATTGTTACCATCATAGAAGACATCATGGCTAATGCAGGAGAGTGGCATGCTGTCATCGACAGGGCTAATGCTTTCTTCTTTATTCCGATTGCACCTCAAAGTCAGGATCAGTTTGCATTTACTTGGAAGGACAGACAGTACTCCCTTCAAGTCCTGCCACAGGGATACCTACACAGCCCTACGCTATGCCATGGACTAGTGGCACGAGACCTGGCTACCTGCACAGCGGTGGAGAAGGTACGATGTTAACAGAGGATGAATCGTCAGTAAACAATGCACAACCTGCTCTGATTACTCACATGGAAAGTTGAGGATGGGCTGTAAATAAGGACAAAGTTCAAGGACTTGCCCGAGAAGTCACATTTCTGGGCATGATGTGTGCTGGACCAGAGGAACGAGTGCCTCAAAAAGAAATTGACTCTTTGCATAAGTTACAGGCACCAACTAATAAAAAAGAAGCTCAATCAGTTGAGGAACTAATGGGTTTCTGGAGAGCTTCTGTGCCACCTTTAGGACTGATTTTAAGACCAATACGTGATGTTGTAAAGACAAAGGAACAGTTTGAATGGACAGAAAAACAAAGAAGCCTCAGTCCAACACCAAGGACTGGGGCCTTGAAAACCTAATTTACCTTTTGAACTTGAGGCCACAGAGCAGAACAACATTGCTACGTGGAGCTTGTGGCCAAAGCACGGCAGTGAAAGAGTTCCCATAGGCTTTTGGAGCCGACAGCTGACTGGATCTCAGACTAAGTACACACCACTTGAAAAGCAGCTCCTTAATGGACTGAAATCATTTAATTCAAGCATATGGAGTGCCAGAAGAAACTCAAAGTGATCAAGGAAGCCACTTTGCTGGGAGAGACTTACAAGAGTGGGGTCAAGGAGCCGGAATTCAGTGGACTTGGCATATTCCTTATCACCCATGAGCAGCAGCACTTATTGAGGGAATGAATGGCCTCTTGAAAGAACAAATTAAAAACTAATGGGGCACAATCATCTTAAAGGCTGGAATAAAGTTTTAAAGTAGGCTTTGTTTAACCTCAATAAGCGTCTGTTGGCGGGATCCACACCATTTCTGAGACATCAAAATGCAGGAGGAGAGCCATCCATGTGTGCCCTTTGCCTGACAACAATTCGTCTACTGGCAAACAACGAATAAACTCTGACAGGCTTAGTGGTTAAGGCATCTAAGTAACTTAATATTAAGGCAGACACATCAGAAAAGTTAAGCTTGGGGCTAACAGGTTGTAGCGGGGCTACATAGTAGAAATAGTGTTGTTTGTGTTCGTACCACGTGCGTCTTGTTTCCATCGTCCCGTTTACTGTTTGTGTGTGTCAGTGAATGCCGTGGATGATGGAAGGAGATCGCAGCCCCAAACCTGGAAAACAACTTATGTAACGGCCGACCCCTTACCCGGCCGGCAGCTACACCTCCAAGACCTGTGGCCTGGAATAATTGCTGAGGTTAAATCTAATCAAGCCGTACCTTTAACAAATTAAAACTTTCCCCCACAATCGACGGTGTAAATAAACACAAAAGAAAAGCAGATATGTAAACTTAAACTGATAAATTGTATTAAATGAAACAGAAAAGCTAAACAAATTATAAATATCCCTCCACCAAAGCAACACCGTGACAAATCCTTATATGAATATAACAACCCCTCCCTTGCCCTTGTAACATATAACAAACAACACAAATACCAAAAAAGAATGAATGAAGCACGGAAATGAACGGTCGTGAATTTGAGTCCGAGTAACAATTGTCCTGAATGCAGATGATTGGTTAACCGATATATGGAGTGTTTGTAATTCCCGGAACAAAATGGAACAGCCTCACCGTGTATCCTCGGCGATGGTGGAAAATGATCCGACCCCGGGGTCTCTCGTGATGATGGTGTTCGAGTGAGTCCGGCGGAATGAAAAACAAACTGGATGGAAATGCGCGATGTGGAATACAGCAGGTACAGGTGGTTCGTGGTCGTATAATGAAAGTCTCCTTCTCTCTCTCTCCTCCCCTTTCCTTGTTTCCTCTTGATTGTTTTTATAGTCCTGTGACGAATGTAATTGATTAATTGAAAACCGGTGTTTTCCAGGTTTGGGGCTGCGATCTCCTTCCATCATCCGTCCCCCTTTACGGGGACGGCATTCACTGACACACACAAACAGTAAACGGGACAATGGAAACAAGACGCACGTGGTACGAACACAAACAACACTATTACTACTATGTAGCCCTGCTACAAGATCAGTGGCCAAAGGAATGGGAGGTCAGAATAAATACTGAAGTGCTGGTGGCAGATGAATGTTTAACAGGGACTTTAGATATCAGCTTAAATGAATGGCATTTAGTGTTAGAAAACCAAACCAGTCAAGACGTGCACATAGCTGAAGGAAAGGCCACATGGAAACTCCACATAGTGAAAGTCACAGCTGTTCTAGTCAGTACTGAGGAGAAATCAGAGGGAAGGTATGGGTGTTAACTCGAGGGTAAAAGATTAGGGCAGGGGAAATAATGGCTACTGGGCCAGGAGACACGAGAATGGCTCTTTAAACAGGCAGACTGAGGGGTGGGAGTGAAGTGCAGTGGCGCCCTCTAGTGGGCCATCTACATATTACACACATAAGAACGATCAGGTGTGTAATTATAAAACAATAAAGTAAAAACAGAAGAATAAAACTCCAGAAACAATTAGTTTTAGATGTAATATTTAGAGTGTTTAAGTTTGAAGTGACCTGATCACACAGTCACATGACTTGCAGAGCTGACAGAGGAGCTGATTCTCCCGTAGACAAACTGCCCCCTCTAGTGGCCACTCTCAATTAAACATGCGATGGTCCAGCCTGTACTTAACAACACGGACTTGGCGCGAGAGCCTTCAGTATTTCTGTCCTATTTCTAAATTGCCATTCCTCCCTAAAGTTTTGAAAACTTTGTTTTTCTTCCCTCGCCTGCTGTCTTTTCTTGGTAATGATAATAAAACAGAGTTGTTATAGTCGGGGTTGAGATCTTTTCATACCACTGAGTCTGCTATTGTGAAGGTTACTAAAGACAACAGAAGTCAAGTAGAAAATCAAAGATGGACAATCAGAGAAGTGGACAAGGAGTCAATCAGGTTCATGCTTTGCATTTGTGTTTATTTGACATTAATGGACATTCTCTTTAGTTCTTCTTTCTTGGTGATGATTGGTTTGGTTGGTCCTTTTGGGCTGAAAGAAAAGGAGACAACTGGTCAAATGAGTAGAAGGAGAAGACAGGCCGTGATCTTTCATAGATGACTTTGTAGAATCTGAAGTGAGTTCTGTGACCTCTGAATTAATAGAAAGTGAGGAGAGTGAAGGCCTTGAGCAGCGTCTGACCAAACAGCTGGCAAAGGTGGCCAATATTCATAGGGGTTTGTAAAAGGACCACCTTTTTAATTCAAATTATTTCATTTACCTTCCTCTTATTGCAATTACAATAAGTGGAAGTTAAAATTAAAATAAAGGTTTTCAGGACTGGAACATCATCTCTCCTTCATCTCATGCCACACCTGTGCGATCCTCACATATTTTTATGCCTGCAAACCAATGAATCCTCTCTCCATCAAGTCAAACGTTTGTTTCTGTCACCCACAGATGCTTACCAAGTTAAAGAAGTCCTGAAAGATCATCCTCAATACAGTGGTATTCCTCCTTCTCCTATTCCATACCCTCCTCCTCCTCCATATACACTGTAAGGAGTAAACACAGGTGACAGATCAGCAGTGCATTTCCATCCCCGTCCTTCTCTGCTCTTCTTTCTAGTTGTATGACAGCTGGCCTAGTAGACATTACATTTTGTTTTTAACCACATAAAGCAGCACATTCCACAGGCCTGGACTGAATGTCATGTCCACCATAGAAGACTCCTACCTGGTCCGAAATGCACCTCTGGGTGTGAACACCACTTAAAGAGCAGGCTGTCATTAAAGCTTCATCCCATCAGACGCCACTTACCTGCTTGCTGTGCCCATCACAGTATGGAGGCTCAGGTCGTCTCCATCAGAGCCCATGGTCTCCACACGCACACATTTTATGGACTTCAGATATTCAACTGTCCTGTCATTCTCATATTGTATGTTAAAGGTTTAGAGATAGCACTGAATTTAGAATGATGAAATGAGAAAAGTCTTTTTTATGATTTTTTTATTATTATAAAATTAATAAACACAAAAACAAGGGGCAGCACAGTAGTGCAGTGGTAGCACTGTTGCCTCACAGTTAGGAGACCTGGGTTCGCTTCCTGGGTCCTCCCTGCGTGGAGTTTGCATGTTCTCCCTGTATCCGTGTGGGTTTCCTCTGACAGTCCAAAGACATGCAGGTTAGGTGCATTGGCGATCCTGAATTGTCCCTGGTGTGTGCTTGGTGTGTGTGCCCTGCGGTGGGCTGGCGCCATGCCCAGGGTTTGTTTCCTTGTGCCCTGTGTTGGCTGGGATTGGCTCCAGCAGACCACCGTGACCCTGTAGTTAGGATATAGCAGGTTAGATGATGGTTGGATGGATGGCCAAAGAGAGAAGTTCACCTTTGACAAAACACCAACCTTACAACACTGGATTGACCACAACTGCCATTAAATCAAAAGCACAAAAACACTTCAAAGCTGAAGACCCTCTGACTCTGAGACCCCTGCTCTGTAGGTTGGTGAATATTTAATGAAAGGAAAAAAGTCAAAGTGATAGACTAAAGGAGGACTATAGGGAGGGAGGAACATCTTATAATAACACAACCACTGATACTGAGGAATTGAAGACACATGGAAACAAGAATCATTACTTGTAGGAGATAACCGGGATAACGAAACAAGACAACAAAGTAGAAGGCGTCTTAAATGCTCCTGAAAGGTTCAAGATGGAAGTCACAAAAATGCCTTGGAGATACCAAGGAAGGAACGCAGTTTCCTTAGAGATTCTTCAGTCTCTGCCTGCATCACAGGATCGATGATTAGGTCTGTGCCTCAGAAAACAAAAGAAGACTCCAGACTCCCTCCAGTTGTGATGAAAGGTCCAGACAGATCAGTGCTGGGGCACATTAAACAGAACATTCCAGAGAGTCCTGATCTTCTCCAGTTTGCATATTGTCACGACTGCTCCACTGAGAATGTCATATCCCTTGCTCTTCATACCCCCCTGGCACATACTGATAATTATTATTCCTTATTATTTGGATGACACCTTTATATGACTTACAATATTTGAGATATAACTGATCACATTTCTTTTGGTTTTCCCAGTTGGAGTGAAAGCAGGTGAAGTGACTTGCTCGTGGTCACAAAGTGTCAGCAGAAGGAACTGAACTCACAGTCTTAGAGACTGAAGTCGTGACCGCTATGCCACACTTCCTACAAGCTGTTATGGCAGACAACCAAACCCCTCAGTTTAAGACTTGATGCCACTGCAGTTGACTTCTGGACTTTGTAACCAACAGACCTCAGTGTGTGTGACTGGCAGCGTCACGTCCTCCACGCCTGCCATCCACATAGGCTCTCCACAGGGTAGTGTGCTGAGATATAAACTGGTCAGGTTTGAGCTGAGTAAAGATGTGTGTGATGTGAATGAGATGGAGAATAGATGAGAGTGTCCAGGATCAATGACAGGGCATGTTAGTTAAGGGGTACACGTGTGTCTGTCTGTGTGTGGTGTCCTTGTTACAGCTGGGTCTGGTTAAAGAGCTTTGGCTCTGTAAGAATTCCGACACAGGAGGTCTTATCGATTTGATGACAACTGATATTAAGTGAAGAGATGTAATCAGGCTAACTAGAGACAGCTCAACATCAGGAGAAGAGACCCTGGAAGCCCCCTTAACACAAGTCAGAGTGGACACCTCTCGCCAAATCATCCCACCAATATTCAGAACAGTTGGCAGACAAGTGATGTGGTGCTATACCAGTATGGAGAGGGGGACATGAGGTCAGATCACTGAGTGATGCATTTCTAGCCAGGAACAACATTCATTTGGATTGATTTTATAAAAAAGGGGAGGATTAGAAAAACAAACACCAGACGTATAGAGAAAATATTATAGAAAATATTAAAGAACTTGAAGGTGACAGCACAACCCTGAATTCTGTTTAGCCAGGAGTGGTTGTGTTTTTGTGTGCCTGTTAGACGCCTGGCCGCAGCATTTGGGATGAGCTGAAGATGAGCAGACCGATGACCGATTAACTCCAATGCATAACGAGTTGCAATAGTCAGGCCGAGAAGAGAGAAATGCATGAACTGGTGCTTCAAAATCATCTACAGAAGGAACGCTAATCTAAGAAAGCCTCATTTAATACGCTGAGCTGATAGAAACAGTCTTTAACAATGGAGTTCATTTGTTTGTCAGATTTGAGAATATTATTAATGACCTGAGCCCTTCCATTCCTTGTATACCCACAGACTGCTCAAGATGGATGAAGAGAATGTCATGATCAGCTGTATCAAATGCTGCAGTCAGAGTTAACAGCAACAAGACGGCAGGATCCACAGAGTCACTTATTAAAAAGAGACCATTTAGAGTCCTTAGAAGTGAAGACTCCGTGCTGTGGTGTGTGTTAAAATTAGAATGAAATACTTAGAAAATGCCATTTTCATTTAAGAAAGTTTGCAGCTGTAGAAAGACAAACTTCTCTAGAATTTTAGAATGAAGGAACAACATGGAAATGGGTCTGAAGTTTGACAAGTCTGTGAAGTTCAGATTTGCTTTTTTAATTAATGGCTGTACCACAGCATGTTTACAAAAGGCTGGGACTGAACCAGTTTGAAGACATCTCTTTATAACGGCCATAATGCCAGGCCTGACCACTTCAGAAACATCTTTAAGAATACGAGTGGACAAGTTGTGGGATTAAGGTGATCAACAGATGGAGAGATTCAGGCTCAAAGTGACGACAAACAGCTGTACACACAGGAGGGACAGACGGGTCATCAACAGAGGGTGTCATGTGAGGTCTCATTGTTAGCAATTTTATGCACAAAAAATTGGAGAAAATCCTCGCAGACTGCTGGTGTCATGTTAGGCCATATAGGAACACAATAGTGTTTATAATGTTAAATAAAACTCTAGGTTTATGACAATTATTTGATATAATATCTGAAAAGTACTTTATCCTAGCAGATTTGACAGCTTTCTGATAATTAGATTAACTGTCCTTAAGAATATCAAAGGACTCCTGAACTTGTCTTTTTGCACTTGTGCTCTGCTCGCCTACATGCCCACCTCAGGGTGTGACTGGCATCATTTAACTGTGGCTCAGGTTTATGTTTTGAGTGCTTGACTTTACACAGAAGAACAGAGTCTAAAATGTTAGAACAAGTGTCATTAAACAGAGTGACAAGACCACCGGTGCTCAGTTGGCGTGGGGGGAATCACATGGCATCCATAAAAGCCACAGAGTATTTACTAGTAATGGTGGAGTTCACTATGTGAGAGCAGCGAGTCTCAACACTAATGCTGATTGTTTGGCAAGTAAAGAAGCCTCAGTTATAATCATCATGTGAACAGAAAAGCAAACATCACAGATATCACTGTTACAGATGAGTAAACTATACGATAAAACAACGACTAATGTGTGTCCATGATCATGTGCTGGGCCTCGCAGACTGCACAGACTGAACAAGATTGAAAGAGTCAGTGAGGTTTAAAAAGTCTTTAACTAGGGGTTTACTCAGACAGCACACATTAAAATCCCCAAGAATTAAAAATCTGTCATAATTTGGTGTAATTCCTGTCAGAAACTCAGAGAACTCTCGTATAAAATCCTTGTTAAATTTTGGAGGCCGATACACCTCTGCACACAACACAGGACAGAGTGGTTTATTTGAAACAACTGCAATTTAAAGCTGGAGTAACTGTCTCTTTTCAGTTGGCGACAGTAATAACGGCTTTTAAATATTCTCGCTAATCCACTCCTCTGACCAGCAAACTGAGGGGAACTAAAAACACTGACAATCAGGAGGTGCTAATTCAGTGAAAGCGGTTAACTCACAGATGGGTAGCCATGTTTCAATCACAAATCAAAAATCTAATCCTTGTGAGGTGAAGAAATCTTTTAAAATAAATGTTTTGTTAGCTAGGGATCTAGCACTTACTAGAGCTATCGTCATTAGAATCAATTTGCTGGATGACAAAGGTTCAGAGAATCCACTCCACCCCTTCAGAGATGTGACGATCGCAAGCAGAGGAGCTGAATATGGTGGCTTGAAACAACAGACAGGATCCATTTATACAAATGTTCCAGGGAGCTCCATGATATGAAAACATAAGCTGAACCTTAGTGAGGATCAATCACCAGAGAAGATAGCAGGTTAGATTTAAGCCCCACGAGTAGGCGCCCGCACTTTCCTCATCTTCTATGGAGGACAATTGGCGGGGCTTATGGCACAAGTACGCCAGTACATCTAGCAGAAAAGATGGAGGGTGGGTACTCTGACTTGCATGAATGTAATTAAAAGTTTTGTCAATTGTCAATCTTATTTTTAAAAGAGACTGACAATCATAAACCATTAAAGAAAAGACTTTGTGAATTAAAAAAAGATTAAACAGGGCAATCAAAAACCAAAACGAACTCAGACTCAGACAGCGCCATCTTAGGTTTAGCCAAGACATCTATACAATGTGTATTTTTGATTAATCATCTAAAGTCCTACACTAATCTGGACATTACATGGTGGCTCCACGACCCTTCATCATGTCTTATTTTGATTCATTTGTATCCAGTTAATCTTGTGAGAAGAAAAAGAAACTAATTTTAGGACATGTTTGTTGTCTGCCATAGCATTACTGAAAAGTAATATAATATCATCAGCACAGACAGAAATGTCATGTAGAGACTTTGAAAGAAATAGAAAAATCTCATTATATTGATGTCCAGCTACAGACAAAGTCTCAAGGGAGAGTGCTAACAAGAGTGGGGAGAGTGGACATCTTTGACAAGATCCTCTCAGTATAACACATGAATATGATGTATGACCACAGAGGAAGGAGGACTAACTCATGTTAATAATATCTTTAAAAACCCTATGATGTCAAGCTGCTGCGGTGGGTTGGTGCCCTGCCCGGGGTTTGTTTCCTGCCTTGTTCCCTGTGTTGGCTGGGTTTGGCTCCAGCAGACCCCCCCGACCCTGTAGTTAGGATATACTGTAGCGGGTTGGATAATGGATGAATGGATGATGTCAAGCTGACCACAGAAAAGCTGATTTTAGTCATCAAAAAATTTTCTCAGCATCCAAAAACAAAAGTGTGGCAGGATATCTGAAGTGAGGTGATGCCTTTATGGTGTGGAGCACTTGCTCTGATCATCTGAGAGCATTTAATATAATTTAATTAAAGTACCTTGGTTCAGATGGGGCCACTCATGTTACATGAATATTTTGGCGCAATGTAAGACCCCTGCCATGACTCAGCAGTAAAGTGGTCTCATGTCCAAGACAGATGGTACTGAGGGCTACCAATGAAGCATCTGATGTTCACGGCTGGACAGCTGATCTCAAAAAGCTCCTAAACGTTTAGTCAGAATTCCCTCAAGTTTAGGGGTTTGCTGTTAATCACGGCAGGGAGTGTTAGATTTGAATATTTTAGAGGAATTTTGGCATCAACTAAAGAATCTGCTTCCTTTGTTTTTACTGCAAGTCAAAATCAGAAACAAAGGAAATTATGTTTATAAGGGATGATAACCATTGTGATGAAAATAAGCAGGACTAGGAACAAGATTCTGCAATGATTTCTATATTGGTATTTAATTGTAAACATGGCTATAAAAAAACAATCACACTGAAAAAATATGAGAAGATGAAAAAATGAAAGGACAAATGGAAAGAACAGTAAAGTGACGGGTTTGGGTCATAAATGAGTAATCAATCACAATGCAACAACGGCAAGCAAAAGTCAAAGTCCAGAAAAGAAAGCTGAACGATCCTAACACTAAAGTGTTCATGTACTACTAAACAGAAATGAAAGATTTAAAATAAATTTAATTTAAAATTCAGATGCTGAACTGAGCAGAAGTTAGTGTGTTTTATGTACACAGCGCAATGACAAAGAAAACAGCAGCCGTGTTTATTAAAAAGACGATAGAAAACAGCGGCACCCACTGCTATCTCAGAATAAATAAAAAAAACAAAGAAAAAGTTAATAATAATAATAATAATAACAATAATAATAATAATAATAATACATTTTATTTATATAGTGCCTTTCCCATGCTCAAGACACTTAAAGAATTATGATAGAACGTCAGGGTATACAGTATATAGCATTGTACTAAACCAGATAAATAAATAAAGAAGATTAAGACAGTAAATTCAGAGAAAAGCCTAACAGACAACAGAACTGATGGTCTGCACACACACACACACACACACGCACAGGTGACATGAGCATCTTGACATGGAGGTAAACTGAGAGAAGGGGAATAAAGTCAAGTAGAGCTAAAAGCCTTCCTGAATTGATGAGTTTTAAAAGAATTCATGGAGTCAGCAGATCTGATTAATTTCGGGAGGTCATTCCAGAGTCTGGGCACTCGCTATACAGCTAAAGGCCCTGCTGTCACCCATGGAGTGTAGATTAGTGTGGGGCACAACAAGGCCAGAATCAGAGGACCTTAGTGGGCGGACAGGCACATAGTGATGGAGAAGGTCACTGATGTAGTTTGGCATGAGGTCCTTTAAGGCTTTGTCGGTTATTAGTAGGATTTTATATTCGATTCTGTAAGACATGGGGAGCCAGTGAAGACGGAGCAGGATGGATGTGATGTGCTCGCTGCTGCTGGTTCATGTCAGGACTCGAGTTTTCGACTTGCAGTCGAGTTTTGAATACACTGGAGCTGTGATATAAGATTAGAAGGGGCACCTGCCAGATGCGAGTTACAATAATCGATGCGGGATGTGATAAAATCATGGACAAGTTTCTCAGCATTAGAGAAGGAGAGGAAGGAGCGAACACGGGATATGTGATGGAGGTGAAAGTAAGAAAGTTTCTTAATGTGATTTATGTGAGAGGAATTAGAAAGGGAGGAATCAAAAATGACACAAAGATTCTTTGCAGTAGAGGCAGGTCTGATGAGATCACCGCCAAGATGGACTGTGAAGGAGCTCATTTTATTAAGTTGCACTTTAGTCCCAATTTGCAGGAGTTCAGTTTTGTTGCAATTTAATTTTAAAGAGTTCTGCTCCATCCAGGTTTTAATTTCACTGAGGCAAGTTGTGAGCTGAGAAAGCTCTGAAGTTCCACTTTTAACATTGAAGTAGAGTTGAGTATCATCTGCATAAAAATGATACCCCAGTCCATAGCTACGAATAATATGGCCAAGGGGAAGCATATAAATAGAGAAGAGAAGAGGGCCGAGGACAGAGCTCTGAGGAGCTCCTTGTGTGACTGGCGCTGAGCTGGATCTGCTCTTACCAAGACTAACAAACTCTTGCCTATCAGTCAGATAGGACTTGAACCACTGGAGGGCAGTGCCAGAGATACCCAGCATGTTCTCCATTCTGGACAGTAGACTGTCATGTCTGACCTGAGTGTCAAATGCTGCACTGAGGTCTAACAGAATTAATATGCTAGTTTGTCCAGATTCTGCTGCCATAAGCAAATCATTGGTTACCCGTAGCAGAGCAGTTTCACATCTGTGCTGCGCCCTTAAACCAGACTGAAAGGGTTCCATCATGTAAGTAGTTACAACTTACATAAACACAGAGCAGGGTAATGTCTGGGACCTGCAGATATTTCTTATAGGAAGGATTAAATGTGTTTCATCAGGATGGAAGTGAATTGAGCTTTAACAGGCGAGATTTAGAAATTCTATTTTTTGTCACGCACTTGCAGGCACACATCTTCCAAATCTGCTACCTTAGCTTCAAGGGAAGAAGTGTTTTCCAGTGTGGTGTAATTTAAAGTAGAGATTAAAGGATTAAATTGATTGTGATGAATCCCTTGATAGCCTCACACATGACAGAAAGATCAGCGGAGGAACTGACAGAAATCCTCCAGCAGCACATCCTCTGATTCTACTCATCTGAAAGCTTTTACAGCTCTGAGTGATTTCTCCTCAGCGTCACCTGGAGAGTCAGATATCTGAAAATTAAAAACAAACAAACAGTGAAACTTTAGTAATTAGAAAACAGACATCAGACAAACTACTGTTTAAAAGTAAGTAGAACAAATTTACCAACAGGAAACCTGCAAAAAATAAGATTTTACAGACAAATTTCAGTACAAAAGATCAGAACTCACAGAAGCCATCGCCATCAAGCACAGGCAGAGCAGAACCAGCAAGGCGGCGAGTCTCATCATCATGGTGGTGGTGACACCGAGACGTCTGTTCAGGACAGCAGCGACACCACCCTGTATATCTGATCAGGTGGGGTGGGCCAGTTTTACACGGTGGTCATGACATCTTTTAGTGGAAAGTAAATTCAAATCAGATCTCATTTGTCATGGAAGAAGAAAAAGAAGAAACTGCAATCGGATCACAAGCCATAAAGGTGAAGAGTCCAGCTTTAAATAGCCTGTGTGGTCAGAAAACAATTACAAATTCTTGCATCAGATGATTGCCTAATAATTCAGCACAGGAAACATTCTGTTCTTAAGTCACCGTGTTAAACCTGAAGACCATCAGTTGTAATGTAATGTAAGCCTGAAAAGTTTTACCCAAACACAATGGAAGAGCAGAATAAAATGCCATAGTATTCATATCGTAACATAGCCCCCCTTCTGTGGCACTGACTCTGAACAAGCCATCAGGTTTGAGGGGAAAGCGAGCCTGAAAACTCAACAGCAGAGGAGAGGACCTGAGCCTCAGAAGAACAAACTCACAAATGACCTTCCAGACCAAAACCCTTCTGATGCACAAGGTCCTCCACCATTGAAGCCCACTGGTAGACTCAGTAATGCTTTGGATTTCATTTTCTGTCAGTTCAATTCCTTTAATTTTTTTCCTGATGCTCTTCATTCAGTGCAGATACAGAGCTCAGTGACAAGTGACAAGTAAAATACGAATACTAACTTTACAAGTGACTGATTACATAAAGAGCACAAATAAAGACTCTGATCTGTTTAAACAAAGTCATTTGAAACTGATGACCAAAACTGGAGTCCATCACTATCAGTCCATTAATTCATTGCTGAACGACACTTAAAGGGGGCAGTCACTGCTGGGACCCTGATGGTGTCACGGCCCTCTGTCTTGATTTATGTAACATGTCACATCCCCCAAAGTCTTACACTACATGACCAACTCCGCTGGCATTTCATTTATGAAGGTGGTACTAGGGTGTTGTACCATGTTAGCCATTATGAAAGTAGAGAAAAGCCAAGCAAAATGACACCGTTTATTGGCTAACTAAAAAGATTACAATATGCAAGCTTTCGAGGCAACTCAGGCCCCTTCTTCAGGCGAGATGTAATACAGAAACTGAAGTTTCCTGTGTTTATATCCACACACTAGGACAAGAAACAACAATGGTAAATCTTTAAAGGGAAAATCTTAAATGTAAAAAATTAATAGGTTCATTCAGGCTAGAGAGAGAAGAACAATGTATTGTCAAGATTTTCGGATAAGATGACTGTCCAACAAAGTCCTTTGAAGTTTTTAATAAGTTTTTCAAAACAATGTGGGTCTGTAGTCCGGTTATCTGTGTTGGTCTGAGAGATGCAAACAGTCCTCATACCTGGCTATAAAACTCTTGTCTCTATTCAAGCCATGTTGTAATGTATTATATTTTAACATGAGTTTAACTTCTCATTCTTTTCTCTCTTGCTGTGTTTTGAAGTTGCCCATAAGCCCTGTGACTTTAAAGACCTTCTCACAGTGTCCATGGCTGCTACAGGAACATCTGTGTTGCCATGTTTGATGTGTCACCTGTGTAAATTCATTCTCTGGCGGAGTGTTTGTCCAGTTTCTCCCACACAGAGTGCAGTGTCAGGACATTTCATGCAGAGACTTAGGTAGACAACATTGGATGATCTGCAGGAAAATGATCCCTTTATGTGATGTTCAAGTTGGCAGTGTGCTATAACTATACGGTCTGTATTGTAGATATGGGCACACGTTTGACATCTTTTCTGTAGGCAGGGAGATGTGCCAGTTTCTGTCGGTTCATTTAGGGAGCGTCGGACAATTAGTTGCTGAAGGTTTATTGGTTGTCTGTATGCCAGGAGAGGAGGTTCAGGAAATACATTTTTCAGTGTTTGGTCGTTGTTTAGGATTGGCTGAAATTCTTTTATAATTTTTCGAAGCGTTTCAAGATGTGGGTTGTAGGTGACAACAAGGGGGATGCGGTTCTTGTCTTTGTTTTTATATTCCAGAAGGTGGTCTCTGGGTATGGCAGTAGCTCTTCTTATTTGAGGGTCTGTCGTTTTGGGGGTATAACCTTGTCTGATAAAATTAACCTTGTCTGCATGAAATGTCCTGACACTGCACTCTGTGTGGGAGAAACTGGACAAACACTCCGCCAGAGAATGAATTTACACAGACTACACATTAAACATGGCAGCACAGATGTTCCTGTAGCGGCTCACGTCAGCAACCATGGACACTGTGAGAGGGACTTTAAAGTCACTGGGCTTATGGGCAACTTCAAAACACAGCAAGAGAGAAAAGAATGAGAAGTTAAACTCATGTTAAAATTTAATACATTACAACATGGCTTGAATAGAGACAAGAGTTTTATGGCCAGGTATGAGGACTGTTTGCATCTCTCAGACTGACACAGATAACCTGACTACAGATCCACATTGTTTTGAAAAACTCATCACAAACTTCAAAGGACTTTGTTGGACAGTTATCTTATCCAAAGATCTTGATCATACATTGTTCTTCTCTCTCTAGTTGAATTAATCTTAGCCTGAGTGAACCTATTAATTTTTTACATTTAAGATTTTTCATTTAAAGATTTACCAGTGTTGTTTCTTGTCCTAGTGTGTGGATATAAACACAGGGAACTTCAGTTTCTGTATTACATCTGCCTGAAGAAGGGGCCTGAGTTGCCTTCGGAAGCTTGCATATTGTAATCTTTTTAGTTAGCCAATAAAGGGGTCATTTTGCTTGGCTTTTCTCTACATTTATGAAGGTGCAAACGTTTTAGGCACTGAAAATATTTTGCTAAAACTAACAGAAAAGGCACATTTTTGGTCAAAAGAGTAAAAAGGCAGATATGTGGCTGAATGTGTGACGCTGTTTGAAAACATTTGAAATCCATAGTCACAAACAGCACCTCCTGTTCTACAGGGAGTGACAGACACGTCACACTGCCGAGGATTGTGGTGGTCTGATTAAGTTATGGTGATGTACGGTGAGAATCTACAAAGAGCTACAAAAGAAAAAGAAAATGGAAAAAGGAAGGGACAAAGAGAAAGAGAAAGAGAAAGAGAGGGGATCATAGTGGGAGGAAAGGAACTGACTGGGACAGCAAGCAGTGACATTGATGAAGTTGAACTTAACAAGCAAAGTGAATCACAGCCAAGGAATGGACACCACGACAAGCTCACTCCATTTATGATTTGTTACTGTTCTTATTTATTTTCAGTTTTTTAAAAAAATATTCTTTTCCAAAAAATAATAAAATAATTACAATTTAATAAAAAAGCATGAATCTAAATGAAATTCATTTAATTTAGGCTTTAATCAATGACACAAAAAGAAATCTGTAAATAATAATTAAAAAGAGATTTGCTGTTTGGTGTTCAGCCTTCTTTTTTTATTTATTTTGACTTTGGCTGAGAATTTTCATTTTGCTGCTCCACTTGTTTCATTAACTTGTACTGGGGATCTGTTTGCTCACCAGGAGCAGCTATTGGATGAAAAACAGAAAATATACAAAGCGTACAAGATGAAATAAAAGTTGACTTTTAGGTTTAACTCTGTGACTCTTCAACAGAATGTTTCTTACTTATAATAATTACACACTCGTCTGATGACAGAATTTGACATTTCCTTCTGAACGCACAGCCTATAGAAAGCTGAACACCTGAACTTCAGGGCTTGTGATTTGGTTGACGTTTTCTGTACTTCATCTTCTTCCATTGCAAATGAGGTCTGATATGAATTGATTTTCCACCCCAGTAGACGTCATGACCACCGTGTAAAACTGGGCCGCGCCCGCCTGATCTGCAATATAAGGAGGTGCTACTGCTGACCTGAACAGACGTCTGAGCGTCAGCACCACCGCCATGATGAGATTCACCGCCCTGCTGTGCCTGCTGTGCCTGTGCTCGATGGCAATGGCTTCTGTGAGTTCTCACTTAATGACATTTACAATTAGGTCCATAAATATTTGGATAGAGACAACTTTTTTCTAATTTTGGTTCTGTACATTACCACAATGAATTTTAAATGAAACAACTCAGATGCAGTTGAAGTGCAGACTTTCAGCTTTAATTCAGTGGGTTGAACAAAACGATTGCATAAAAATGTAAGGCAACTAAAGTATTTTTCAACACAATCCCTTCATTTCAGGGGCTCAAACGTAATTGGACAAATTAAATAACTGGAAATAAAATGTTCATTTCTAATACTTGGTTGAAAACCCTTTGCTGGCAATGCCAGCCTGAAGTCTTCAACTCATGGACATCACCAGATGCTGGGTTTCCTCCTTTTTAATGCTCTGCCAGGCCTTTACTGCAGCGGCTTTACTTTCAGTTGCTGTTTGTTTGTGGGCCTTTCTGTGCGAAGTTTAGTCTTCAACAAGTGAAATGCATGCTCAATTGGGTTAAGATCAGGGGCCTCATGTATAACGCCGTGCGTAGAATTCGCACTATAACATGGCGTAAGCACAAAAGCCGAAATGTGCTTACGCACAGAAAAATCCAGATGCAGGAATCTGTGCGTACTCCAACTTCCACGTTCTTCCGCTACATAAATCCCGATCAGCGTGAAAAGTAACGCTCGTGCACGCGCTTTATGTAACGCCCCAACTCCTCCCAGAATTACGCCTCTTTGCAAATCAATATAAATCGCCCTTAAGCTCAGCCTTCTGTGAAAATACAATGGGAAAAGCACGGGGGAAAATATTAGAATTTCAGCGAATACCAAGTGGAGGCAAAGGAAAAACATACTATTTCCTTAAATAAACCGTGGTATAAACAACAAAAGGAAGTTGATCAAAAGAAGTCACATACCAAAGTCGCAGTGAAAAGGCGAGTTGTAGCCCACTGTCTGAGTGTCATATGAAAGCTTATTAGGGTACAGAGAAAAAAAAAGGCGCACAGTGGGGAAAAAGCACGAAATGTCAACTTCAATCTCGAAATTTCCACTTTAATCACGTAGTTTATTTTGTCATTAAAGTAGAACATCATAAACTTCATCTTAAAATCATTTAATTTACCAGATTCTCAAATCACATCGTAATTAAAGTAGCACGTTAAATGCTTTGTTTTGTATGTGATCTTCTATGTGCTCTGTGTGTGTGAATCACTACTTGCTTCTTAAACCGGCTCTCTTCCTCCAACTGGACACAGAATCCATTACATTCGTGATATTACAGCTCTCTGAATAACTAAAATACTGAGATGTATACGTGATATCATTTTCAAGATGATAGGAGTTAAAGCACATTATTAAACATGGGTTTCACGGCACAGTGATTGTGTGCGACCTTCGATGAAGTAATTTATTGCAGCAGTACTCAGGGGCGGCTCTAGGCTTGTGGTGGCCCTGGGCAGAGGAAGAATCGGTGGCCCCTTCACCCGCCAATGTCAATATGGTAGCTTATGCACTGACACAAGCATTTAACTTTTGCCGAAATTTGCTGCTGCGTTTTTAGCTGTGTTGTTATTTTCTGTTTCTGTTTTATATTCAATATATATTGGCGTGGCCGCCCCTGCAGTCTTTGCTTTTCTTTCTCCAAGTAACCGATCGCCACACAATCAGCTCTGTAATAGACATTAAGCCAACCTGTATGCTTAGAGCACCGATTGTTCAAAACGTTTAAGGAACATTGAAATATCTTCATAGTACATGTTTAATTATTCTATCCTTCACGACAGTCCCAGTGAAGAATATAGATTATTTAAATGAAGTTAAAGTTTTATCTGTATAATATAATAAACATATTTTGCTGCATTTCATCTTAAAAATGATATTGTCATCATATGTAAATACGCGCCTTATAAAGTGGCTCAGGTTGTGCGATATTATAACTGTAGTGCAAGTTTACAGTGAGCTGATTGTACTTATAAGTACACACAGTTCTACAAGGAGCACTTGATTGAGTGCGTTTAAAGTTCTTGGGATGAAACTGTTTCTGAACCGCAAGGTCCGTACAGGAAAGGCTTTGAAACATTTTGCCGTGGCTGAGGTAGCGTGTGCTTGAAGCTGTATACCGATAATTCTCTTTCTGATCAGCTGCTGCTGTGATTCCCTACTCAGATACAGTGATATAAATACTCTGAGTGGTGCAGTGAGAGTAATATGGAAAAAGATGATCCGCTGTGGCAACTTCTAACGGGAGCAACTGAAAGAAGAAGAAGATGCAGTTAGAGTAACAACGCTAAAGCAGTTATGGTATTTGGAATGCTATGGCTATTCCCTGGACCATTGTATTGTTCCAAATTAATTACAATCAGATGCGTTACACTAATAAACAATATGCAGTTAGTTTCAGTGTATTTATAAAGCCGCGTCAGGAAAATAAGGAGTAACCACACAGGAACAGTAGCACTGCTTTGATGCTGGGTGCTGCCAGTCTGCACAACCGAGCGGAGAACTTGCATACGACAAGGTACCGTGGAAAAGTGTATGGCTTTACGCCAAGTGTAGGCTTTATACATCGCGATTTGAACGTGGAAAAGTTCTTACGCAACATTTCTGTGCGTACTCACCGTTTATACATGAGGCCCCAATTCTTCAATTCAAGAATTTTCCACTTCTTTGCTTTAATAAACTCCTGGGTTGCTTTGGCTGTATGTTTTGGGTCATTGTCCATCTGTATCATGAAAAGTCGCCCAAACAATTTGACTGCATTTAGCTGGATTTGAGCAGACAGTATGTCTCTGAACACCTCAGAATTCATTCGGCTGCTTCTTTCCTGTGTCACATCATCAATAAACACTAGTGTCCCAGTGCCACTGGCGGCCATGCACGCCCAAGCCATCACTCTGCCTGACTCCACCGTGTTTTACAGATGATGTGCTATGCTTTGGATAATGAACTGTTCCACGCCTTCTCCATACTTTTTTCTTGCCATCATTCTGGTAGAGGTTGATCTTGGTTTTATCTGTCCAAAGAATGTTTTTCCAGAACTGTGCTGGCTTTTTTAGACGTTTCTTAGCAAAATCCAATCTAGCCTTTCTATTCTTGAGGTTTATGAGTGGCTTGCACCTTGCAGTGCACCCTCTGTATTTACTTTCATGCAGTCTTCTCTTTATGGTAGACTTGGATATCGATACGCCTACCAAGCCCTGGAGAGTGTTGTTCACTTGGTAGACTGTTGTGAAGGGGTTTCTGTGATCATCCACCACTGTTGTCTTCCGTGGACGTCCAGGTCCTTTTGCGTTGCTGAGTTAACCAGTGCTTGCTTTCTTTCTCAGGATGTACCAAACTGTAGATTTTGCCACTCGTAATATTGTAGCAATTTCTCGGATGTTTTTTTTCTGTTTTCGCAGCTTAAGGATGGCTTCTTTCATTTGCATGGAGAGCTCCTTTGACTGCATGTTGTCTGTTCACAGCAAAATCTTCCACATGCAAGCACCACACCTCAAGTCAACTCCAGGCCTTTTATCTGCTTAATTGATAAGACATAACTACGGACTTGACCACACCTGCCCATGAAATAGCCTTTGAGTCAATTGTCCAATTATTTTTGAGCCCCTGAAATGAAGGGATTGTGTTCAAAAAATGCTTTAGCTGCCTCACATTTTTATGCAATCGTTTTGTTCACCCCACTGAATTAAAGCTGAAAGTCTGCACTTCAACTGCATCTGAGTTTTTTCATTTAAAATTCATTGTAGTAATGTACAGAATCAAAATGAGAAAAAAGTTGTCTTTGTCTAAATATTTATGGACCTAACTGTATACACAAATTAGTCTACAAAACCATTTTTTTGCAGGTTCCCTGTTAATAATTTTCTTCCTTGTACTTTTAAACAGCAGCTCATCTGAATTCTGTTTTCTAATTCCTGAAGCCTCATCAGACTCTGATTTATATTTTTCAAATTTCTGACTTTCCAGCTGACCCGTTTGGTGAATCGCCTTCAACCATAAAAGCTAGAAGAGCTGGTGAGGTGAGGTGAGTAGAATCAGAGGATGTGCTGCTGAAGGATTTCTGTCAATTCTGTCTCTGGTCCTTCTGTCATGTGAGAGACAATCAGGGGATTCATCACACACAATTTAATCTCTTAAATCTCGACTGTAAATAAAAATAAACTAAAATATATTTTCTCACTCGAAGCTAAGGTAAGTAGCTTTAGAACAAGTGTGCCATCAAATGCCTGATAAAACACAGGAGTTCTAAACCTCGACAGTTAAAGCTGAATTCATACAAGGATTTTTTATCTGCAAGTCCCGGACGTTAACTTGTGCTTTGTATGTCACCATCTTCTTTATTAAGCATATTTATAAAAAAATTGTTGTCACTTTATATGTAACCAGTAGGGGGTACCACTGAGCCCCAAACCCCAAACCCAATAATGTTTAACACATTCACAGCTTTAAATAATGGATATTTTTACTCCAATAAGCACCAAACACAATGAAACTCAGCCAACACCAAACAAACAGTAAACCTTCTCCTCTCCTTCCTCCTCCAGCTGAGTGTTGCCCACAGGGTTTCATGGGAAGTGCAGCCTTGTCAGGGTCAGAGTCGGGAGGCGGTGGGCTCCTTTTATACTGGACCCAGCACAGCTTCTCGTTACCCAGCATGACTTGTGTGGAGTTCTTCTGAGTTGTTTGGGACCCTTGGTGGTCCTCCACTGACAGTGCAGCCTTTTGGCACCCTGGGACCCCAAGAGGGATGCACATCAAGAAAATCCCCTTCCCATGAATCCCTGGCACCTTCCACTTTAAGTCATGTCATTGTCCAGCGGGATGCCTGCCTGTCCTCTGTGTCACTCACACCTAGCATGTTGTCTCACTTTTGATATCACGTAGTTGTTAATTTATTTCTTTATTTTCATTTTAGTATTGTGTTGTGCGTAAACATCGCCATGTCAGGTACAGCAATACTTCAATCGTGTAACGCATAATTCACAACATTTTCTTTCTTATTGTTCTGTGTATATAAAACACTGAAGTGCACTTGATTTACAGTTGGAGTTTCTTAATCAAATTTATTTAAATAATTCATTTTTACTCAGTAGTAGAGGAACCTAAAAGGCGCCTAATTGAACAAAGTGGTGTTAGGACTTTACTGCTCTGTTTTCTTGAATTTGCGTGTTTAGATTTTTATTACCAGTTTATGACCCAAGCCTGACTCTTAAGTATTCTTTTTCTTTTCATTTGTTCCTTTATTTTTTAGATTGTGACTGTATTTACAGCCATGTTTATAATTAACTTGATTACATAAATCATTTTAGAATAATGCTTCTATTATTTTCATCCAAATGTTCTTCATCTACTAAATACATAAATTCTTTTTTATCTAATCTTGGTCCACTTCAGATCACAAAGCAGGCAGATTCTTCACTTGATACCCCAATTCCTCCACAATAGTCACATTTAGCCCACTCTGTCATGAATAAGAGCAAATGTCCTGAACGTGACGGAATTCTGTCTAAACATTGAGGAGCATTTGGAGAGCAGACATCCAGCCGTGAACTTCAGATGCTTCTCTCGTCCACTGCCAGCTCTCACCACCATCTGGCCTGAACATGACATTGCTTTACTGCTGACACATGGCAGGGGTCTTACATTGTGATGATTGTTGTCCTGGCCCAACTGAGTCAGCAGGTCGACCTCTTCTCTTCTCTATAAGTTGTTTCATTATTGTTAAAAATGAGTCTTGACGTGGCCAAGTAACAATGAGATTTAATGATGAAGTGAGCCTTGTGTGCCCACACAGTCATAAGAGGGGCTCAGCACACTAGCCTGTGGAGTGCCAGTACTGGGGGTCAGCTTGGAGGATGTGGCGCTGCCATTCACACATGCTGAGGTCTGTTGGTTAGGAAGTCCAAATCCCAACTGCAGTGGCACTGAGTCCTAAATTGAGGAGTTTGGTCATCAGGTCTGCCCGTCCAGCAGAATTAAATGCTGAGCTGTGGTCACTAAACACGACTCTGACAGAACAGCAGGGCTTTGGACTTCAATCCCAATACTGACATGTTGTGTCACTTCACCTGCCGGTGCTCCACGTGGATTTACAAAAGAAATTAAACAAATTGGATCTTAAATGTTGAAAGTCACCCTGGATAAAGGAGTGAGCCAAACAATAAGTTTAGAGGAGACTTGTGTTCATACCGAGACGACACAAACGATTGTCAGCATTCGATAAGTGATGTGCGCTCGATGTCCTGATTTGTTCTGATGTGAGGACCCCCTTGATCAGGCCCTACTCGGGGTCTCCAAGGTGTTTTATTGTCTTCTAACTGGGAACATTTCAGGAGCTGCTTGAACCTTTAAAATGCCTTCCCCTTTGTTTCTTTTATCAGGAGCCCTGGTGGTCTCTTACAAGTAACGATTCTCGTCTCCAGTCGTCTTTCTTCACATCCTCGGTGTCCGTGTTTGTGTTAATATAAACTGTTTCTTTCTCAGCCCCTTTTTGTGTCTCTTTGACTTTTTTCCTTTTGTTAAATACGTGTATATACAATATACAGTACAGTGGTCCGGAGCAGAGGGGGTCTCAGAGCAGGTCTTCAGTTTTGAAGGGGTTTTTAAGTTTGGATTTAATGGCTGTTTTGGTGTTCAGTCCAGTGTTATAAGGTTGGTGTTTTGTTATATGTGAATTTCTCTCATTGCTGTCTTTAACTTTAAAATAATAAAAAGCTAATCATGAAAAAAAAATTCTCATTTTTCCAGTTGAAAATTCAGTGCCATCACCAAGTCTTTAACATACTTATTGAGAATTAGAGGACCGCTGAATAGCTGAAGTCCATAAAGTGTGTGTGTGTGGACAGCGGTGGTGTTGAGGGCACTGAAATAGACAGCCTGAGCCTCCATACTGTGATGGGCACAGCGAGACGGTAAGTGGGGTCTGATGGAAGGAGGCTTTAATGGCAGCCTGCCCTCTAAATGGTGTTGACACGCAGAGGAGCCTTTAGCACGAGGTGGCAGGACTCTGTGATGAACAATTTTCATTTTGTTTAGATAAGGAGCAGGCTGTGAAATGTGGTGAATTATGTGATGAGAATAAAAATGTGATTATTTACAGTGCCAGCGATCACACAACTAGAAATCATCTTCTCAAGGGACAGAGGAGACAGACAGGGTTGGGAATGCACTGCTAATTTGTCATCTACGTTGAATCCTTACAGGGGATACATGAGAGCAGAAGGAAGAGAAGGATATGGAGGAGGATATGGAGAAACATTTGGAGGATATGGAGGATTAGGGGGAGTAGCAGGAGGATATGCAGGAGCAAGAATTGGACAATATGGAGGATTAGGAGGATATGGAGCATATGGACCATATGAAGGATGATCTTTCAGGACTTGGTAAATTGGTAAGCATATGTGAGCTAAAGAGCAAATGATTGTCTTAATTAGAGGGCTAATTAGATTACATTAGATTAGATAAGATTATTTTATTTGCCCCCAAGTGGAAATTAAAATTTTATAGAACTTCAGCAATATATATACTCATACACACACACACACACACACACAACAGCCTCTTTATTAAGTACACCTGTTCACATGTTTGTTAACACAAATATCTAATCAGCCAATCACATGGCAGCAACTCAATGCATTTCAGCCTGTAGACATTGTCAAGACGACCTGCTGAAGCACAAACTGATCACCAGAATGATAAAGAATGGTGACTGAAGTGACTTTGAATGTGGTCTGGTTGTTTTAACACATAGCCATCTCTAGGGTTTATAGAGAATGGTCCAAAAAGGGGAAAATATCCAGTGAGCGGCAGTTCTCTGGGCAAAAATCTCTTATTGGTGCCAGTGGTCAGAGGAGAATGGCCAGACTGATTTGTGCTGATAGAAAGGCAACAGGAACTCAAATAAGCACTCGTTACAAATGAGGTAGAACCACACCAAGTGCCATTCCTGTCAGCTAAGAACAGGCAACTGATGCTACAATATGCATGGGTTCACCCAAACTGGATAACAGAAGATTATAAAAATGTTGCCTTGTCTGATGAGTCTCTATTTCTGCTGTGACATTTGGATGGTAATATCAAAATTTGGCGTCAACAACATGAAAGCAGAGATCTATCCTGCCTTGTATCAACTGTTCAGGCTGCTGCTGGTGCTGGTGTAATGATGTTGAGGATATTTTCTTGGCACACTTCAGGCTCCTCAGTACCAACTGAGCCTCATTTAAATGTCACGGCCTACCTGAGTATTGTTGCTGACCATGTTCATCCCTTTAATACTGCAGTGTCCCCATCTTCTGATGGCTCCTTCCAGTCGGATAACCTGCCATGTCACAAAGCTCAGATCATCTCAAATTGGTTTCTTGAACATGACAACAAGTTCACTGCACTCAAATGGCCTCCATAGTCCCCAGATCTCAATCCAGTAAAGCACCTTTGGAATATGTTAGAAATTCACAGCAACTGTGTGATGCTATCATGTCAAAATGGAGCAAAATCTCTGAGGAATGTTTCCAGCACCTTGTTAAATCCACGCCATGAAGAATTCCAGCAGTTCTGAAGGCTAAACCGAGAGAACCCGATACTAGGAAGGTGTACCTAATAAAATGGCCAGTGAATGTGTATGTGTGTATATATAAGACAGATAATACATATATAAAACACATATATATGTTAAAAGACACATCAAAACCTCTGGATTGGATAATAGAGAGCTGCTGCTGTCAATAACAGGGTTCATGGTGCCAGTAACTTGTGTTGAGAATATTTGAGAATCCCACAGGTGTGACGTGAGGTGACGTGGAGATGGAGTTTCATTATTGAAAACTTGCCTGCACTTTATTGTAATATCAGTACAAGTCCTGTTTAAATTTAGTCTGACATAAGGTGAGTCCTTGTTCAGGACTATAATGTTACCCCCCACCTGTATGTGACACCTCCACCAGCTGTTTGGTCAGATGTTGCTCAAGGCCTTCACACTCCTCACTTTCTATTAATTTATGAGGTTACAGAGCATCAAAAAAGTCATCTATGAAAGTCCAAGATCTCTGATTTCTTTGTACTTACTTGACCAGATGTCTCCTTCTCTTATAGGCCAAAAGGACCAAACCAGACCAATCGTTGCCAAGAAGAAGAAGTCAAAGAATGTCTATTAGTTTAAAATAAAACCAAACACATTGCAACCAACTAGCTGGCTCCTTGTCCACTTGTCTGATTGTTCATCTTTGATTGTCTACTTGATGTCTGTTGTCGTTGGTGACCTTCACAAGAGCAGACTTGGTGCTATGAAAAGCTCTGAACCTGACTGGAGGGACTCCATTAGATTATCATTACAAAGGGGAGACAGCAGCTGTGCAAAACCAACATTTCAAGAATTTAGAGAAGAATCACAATTTAGAGATAAGACAGAAAGAAACTCGGGTCAAGTCCATGTTTTTAAGCCCAGGCTGACCACTGCATGTTTATAGGATGGAGGGACAGTAGCAATGGCAGGTCAACAATAACCTCAAGAGACTCTCTGAAGAGACGAGCTGGAATGACATCAGGAGGAGAGGATGTGGGCTTCATAGTGGGCACAGTTTGGGCAAGAAAGGGAAGACAAACAGAGTCAGACTGAGTAAAGACAAGTCAGGGACAACAAAGGAACTGAGGCAGGTGGTGTGAGAGAAGATCTCATCTCATCAGTTTTATCAGTAAAAATTCTGGTTTCCACCCTCATTGCATGGGAAAGGGCCCAGTATGTCTACACCAACTCTTTCCATGGGTGCCCCTACCTGGTATTGATGCAAAGAGGTGCAGGAGCGATCAGTAGGCCCTGTGTATGCAGTGCAGATGGTGCAAGTTCCCACATGCAGCTCCATGTCCTTTCGTCAGCCAACCCATTAACATTTTCCACGTAGCCGCTGCAGGGTCTTCACCACTCCGAAATGTGCTGCGCCCACCAGGCCATGGACCATGGAGAGCGGACTTTTGGAGTGCTGGAGGAACCACGAGCTTCCAGAGCCTTGCTCCCCAGGAAGGCTCCACTCATTTGCGATATAAGA
>JANRMT010028174.1:9145409-9165618 GCA_026402145.1 Polypterus bichir lapradei
CCAGAGCCTTGCTCCCCAGGAAGGCTCCACTCATTTGCGATATAAGATACGTCTGCTTGGCTGGTGCAGAGGTAAGAACTGCTGTCTCTTTTCTCTAAGTCGAGAGGTTACAGTTTCGATCCTGGGTCTTTCATACAGTAACTGTTATGAGTAGTGAGTGGCTATTATTATTACTATTATACAATTAAAACATACATTTGATTTGTATCTTGTGGAAGTTCAGCCTGGACACAGACAGACAGACACTGATTGTTCAAACACACGTATTTATTTAAACTATTTACAGTCTTTATAAAGTCCCGCACAGCACACAGTGCCCCTGCACCAAACACCCTTAAGTCCAGGCCTCACAACAGTCCTTCCTTTCACCGCCTCTGTTCCTCACTCCCGAGCTTTGTCCTCTTCCTCCCGACTCTGGCTCCTGAGTGGTGGAAGGCAGCATCTTTCATACCCACCCGGACGTGCTCCAGGTGCCCTCTGACGATCTTACTGCGGCACTTCCGCCACACCAGGAAGCACTCCGGGTGTCCCTGGTAATCCTTTTGGCAGCACTTCCGGGTGTGGTGGAAGTGCTGACGTCCAAGGCTCCTTAATTCTCCGGGCACCCCCTGGTGGTGGCCACGGGCCCTTGCAGGGTTGAGCTTCCATGCTCAGTTCCTGTGGCCCCCATACAAACCAAGGTGGTTGCCCTCTTGTGGTACCGGGTTGGCATAGTCCCTCTCCTGGTCCTTCCAGGCGTCCCGGTGGGCATAGCCCCCAGTCGACCGCCACAGTCTGTGATAGGCGGTGTAAATGTATGGTACATGTAATGGTAAGCGTTTTTTTTATTCACTTTTATTTTCTCAGTCACATTCATGCTCCCCCTGATCTGACACTGCTGTTTTCAAATAAAGACGTGTTATAACAGAGGTGAACTCAGATGAGGAATAAGGTTCTACATTGGAGACAGAGGACAGAAGCCCTCACCACAAGAAACGTCCACTCACATATAAGAACAACGCAGCGTAAAAGCGAAAGATGGCACCGTTTGGATGCAGCAAGTGGTCGGGCTATGTCCTGCCAGTCAGTCTGCCACCTCTCGACTTGGAGACACAAAAACCAAGCAGACATTTGTATGTGTGCGTCATACCCTATCCTTATTTCTTTTACTGTTTTAGTTCTGTGTTCAACATCTCTTGCCTACCATATCCTGAGGTCCTAAATTTACAAAGATTGGTGTAGACACGGAGCGCACATGAAATGCATGTGTTCCAAATAACGATATACAGTATTATTTACCCTCTACACCCTGATAAACAGACTTGAGCTGGCAGAACTTTGTGTATGGCTAAAGCCGCAGGGGTGGAGGTGATGGGATAGCAGGCGACACCTTTATAAAACAAAAGACGCTGATAGAGAGGTGTAAAGGAGTTTAAGGTGGCCCACATCACAAGTTTTTTGTAGGTTTCGGGGATTCTAATGTTAAAACCCCATGGGACACACGTGAGGCAATCACAAATCCAGTGCTAATGAAGGTACAGGTCAATCACCCATTTCCACTGCTGCTTCTGGAGCCACTCCACCTCTACCTATACTTCACCCAAAAACTTGAACGTACTGATCATTTACTCATGTCAAATGCACATTGCACTGATCTGTAATATCACAGTGGCTGCCATCAATTCTCAGTTTTTATCACTCCTGCTAATTTGTTTGCTTCCTACTGAACATCCATCCATCCATCCAATCATTAATCAACCCGCTATATCCTAACTACAGGGTCACGGGGGTCTGCTGGAGCCAATCCCAGCCAACACAGGGCGCAAGGCAGGAAACAAACCCTGGGCAGGGCGCCACAGGATGTGCGCACACACATCCACACAACAAGCACACACTAGGGACAATTTAGAATCACCAATGCACCTAACCTGCATGTCTTTGGACTGTAGGAGGAAACCGGAGTACCCGGAGGAAACTCATGCAGACACAGGGAGAACATTGAAACTCCACGCTTGAAGGACCCAGACAGTGAACCCGAGTCTGCTAACTTCGAGGCAGAAGTGCTACCCACTGTGCCACCGTGCACCCCTCCTCCTGAACATGCCACAACATTCTCCTCTTTCTCCATCACTGACATTTCCATCCTCCTCATAAGGTCGCCCTTCTACTCATCCCTCAGACTTTCTGTCTCACTAATGTCTGCAGTCACACACATTAACGACACTTCAATCAGAACAGGCACTTTTACTGTGATATTCTAACAGACCCTCATAATTCCATTTTTTTATAAAGCCCACAGTTGACCCTTCTCAGGAAGATCATTACTGACTGGTCTCTTCTTTCCTTTTATCAAAAGCTCTTAAACATGCTGACTTAGATCAGGTCTTTTGATTCCAAGATCAGATTACCTGATGCTTATAAGTTATGCTACAAGATGGGCCATTCCACTAACATGGCTCTGCTGACTGTTGTTGACACGCTATGGCTGGCTCGACCTACCACTATGCCATTCTCCTTGGTCTCTCCTCTGCCTTTGACACAGTCAGCCATCAGATCCTCCTCATCACCCTGTCTGACCTTAGCGTCACCAGGACTACTGTCTGATGAGGTTGGGGTGCTACATCTTGGGCAGATCCTTCCGTACCATGGGTGCATCAGGCAAGTACAGGGATGCCCTAAACAGTGGTGAGTGGTCACCCCCTGTTCTCTCTGATCACCACTTAGGAGGCCCTGTTATCCAGTTCCATGGATTCTCATATCATGATGTTCTACACCAGTGATACACAGCTGTGCTTGTTGTTCCCTTCAGATGACCACAAAATGCAATCTAGAATCTCAGCATTTCTCACTGATATCTCGACCTGGATGAAGGAACATTATCTCCATCTCAACCTGACAAGGATGGAGCTCCTTGTTATATCATCTATTTCATCTAGTCAACACACCAATTTATTTAGGACTAACACCCCCAGTCTCGGTAAGTAATCTTAGGATGGTGATCAATTAGCAGCCATCCTTCACTGACCACAATTCAAATGTCTCTCATTCATGCTGATTCACTCCACATGTGGTCCATCCATTGGTCCTGTCACATTTGGACAACTGTAACTATTGACGTGCAGGGGTATCATCACGTGCTACCTAATCACTACAGATGGTAAAAAAAGAGGTAGCTCCACTTTTCAGGTCATTCAACTAGAAGAACACGTTAACTACCAGGGCATGATGCTTGTCTAGAGATCAGTCAGTAGGTCAGCACCAACTACAGGGTGGGCCATTTATATGGATACACCTTAATAAAATGGGAATGGTTGGTGATATTAACTTCCTGTTTGTGGCACATTAGTATATGTGAGGGGGGAAACTTTTCAAGATGGGTGGTGACCATGGTGGCCATTTTGAAGTCGGCCATTTTGGATCCAACTTTTGTTTTTTCAATAGGAAGAGGGTCATGTGACACATCAAACTTATTGGGAATTTCACAAGAAAAACAATGGTGTGCTTGGTTTTAATGTAACTTTATTCTTTCATGAGTTATTTACAAGTTTCTGACCACTTATAAAATGTGTTCAATGTGCTGCCCATTGTGTTGGATTGTCAATGCAACTCTCTTCTCCCACTCTTCACACACTGATAGCAACACCGCAGGAGAAATGCTAGCACAGGCTTCCAGTATCCATAGTTTCAGGTGCTGCACATCTCGTATCTTCACAGCATAGACAATTGCCTTCAGATGACCCCAAAGATAAAAGTCTAAGGGGGTCAGATCGGGAGACCTTGGGGGCCATTCAACTGGCCCACGACGACCAATCCACTTTCCAGGAAACTGTTTATCTAGGAATGCTCGGACCTGACACCCATAATGTGGTGGTGCACCATCTTGCTGGAAAAACTCAGGGAACGTGCCAGCTTCAGTGCATAAAGAGGGAAACACATCATCATGTAGCAATTTCGCATATCCAGTGGCCTTGAGGTTTCCATTCGGTGACTTATGAACAGAATGTTTCCTGTGCTGAATTATTAGGCAATCATCTGATGCAAGAATTTGTAATTTTTGTCTGACCACACAGGCTATTTAAAGCTGGACACGTGACCTTTAGGGTTTGTGATTTGATTGCAGTTTCTTCTTTTTCTTTTTCAATGACAAATGAGATCTGATTTGAATTTGCTTTCCACTCCAGAAGATATTATGACCACCAAGTAAAACTGGCCCACCCCACCTGATCAGTAATATAAGGATGTGTCGCTGCTGTCCTGAGCAGACATCTCGACATCAGCACCGCCGCCATGATGAGACTCGCCGCCCTGCTGGTTCTGCTGTGCCTGTGCTCGATGACGATGACTTTTGTACTGAAATATGTCTGTAAAATCTTATTTTGTGCAGGTTTCCTGTTGGTAAATTTCTTCTACTTACTTTTAAACAGTAGTTTGTCAGAAGTCTATTTCCCAATTACTAAAGTTTCACTGTATGTTTGTTTTCACTTTTCAGATATCTGACTCTCCAGGTGACGCTGAGGAGAAATCACTCAGAGCTGTAAGAGCTTTCAGATGAGTAGAATCAGAGGATGTGCTGCTGGAGGATTTCTGTCAGTTCCTTCGCTGATCTTTCTGTTGTGTGTGAGGCTATCAAGGGACTCATCACAATCAATTTGATCCTTTAATCTCTACTTTAAATTACAGCACACTGGAAAACACTTCTTCCCTTGAAGCTAAGGTGGTAGATTTAGAAGATGTGTGCCCTCAAGTGTGTGATAAAAAAATAGAATTTCTAAATCTCGCCTGTAAAACCTCAATTCACTTCCTTCCTGCAGAAACACATTTAATCCTTCATATAATAAATATCTGCAGGTCCCAGACATTACCCTGCTCTGTGTTTATGTAAGTTGTAACTACTTACTTGATGGAACCCTTTCAGTTGGGTTTCAGGGCGCAGCACAGATGTGAAACTGCTCTACTACAGGTAACCAATGATTTGCTTATGGCAGCAGAATCTGGACAAACCAGCATATTAATTCTGTTAGACCTCAGTGCAGTAGTTGACACTTGGGTCAGACATGACAGTCCACTGTCCAGAATGGAGAACATGCTGGGTATCTCTGGCACTGCCCTTCAGTGGTTCAAGTCCTATCTGACTGATAGACAAGAGTTTGTTAGTCTTGGCAACAGCAGATCCAGCTCAGCGCCAGTCACACATGGAGCTCCTCAGGGCTCTGTCCTCGGCCCTCTTCTCTTCTGTATTTATATGCTTCACCTCTGCCATATTATTCGTAGCTATGGACTGGGCTATCATTTTTATGCAGACGATACTCAACTCTACTTCAATGTTAAAAGTGAAACTTCATCAGAACTTTCTCAGCTCACAAACTGCCTCAGTGAAATTAAAACCTGGATGGAGCAGAACTCTTTAAAATTAAACTGCAACAAAACTGAACTCCTGCAAATTGGCACTAAAATGCAACTTAATAAAATGAGCTCCTTCCCAGTCCATCTTGGCGGGGATTTCATCAGTCCTGCCTCTACTGCAAGGAATCTTGGTGTCATTTTTGATTCCTCCCTCTCTTATTCCGCCCACATAAATCACATTAAGAAACTTTCTTACTTTCACCTCCGTCACATATCCCGTGTTTGCTCCTTCCTCTCCTTTTCTAATGCTGAGAATCTTGTCCTGCTTTTATCACATCCTGCATCGATTACTGTAATTCCCTACTGGCAGGTGCCCCTTCTAATCTTATATCACAGCTCCAGCTTATTCAAAACTCAGCTGCAAGAGTCCTCACTCGAACCAGCAGCAGCGAGCACATCACACCCATCCTGCTGTGTCTTCACTGGCTCCCTGTGTCTTACAGAATCGAATATAAAATCCTACTAATAACCTACAAAGCCTTAAATAACCTTGTGCCAAACTACATCAGTGACCTTCTCCATCACTATGTGCCACTAAGGTCCTCTGATTCTGGTAATCTTGTTGTGCCCCACACTAATCTACACTCCATGGGTGACAGCAGGGCCTTCAGCTGTATAGCGAGTGCCCAGACTCTGGAATGACCTACCGAAATTAATCAGGTCAGCTGACTCCATGAATTCTTTTAAAAAACAACTCCAAACTCATCTGTTCAGGAAGGCTTTTAGCTCTCCTTCTCTCAGTTTACCTTCATGTCAAGACGCTCATGTAACCTGTGTGTGTGTGCGAGACCATCAGTTATGTTGTCTGTTAGGCTTTTCTTTGAATTTACTATCTTACTCTTCTTTATTTATTTATTTGGTTTAGTACAATGCTATATACTGTATACCCTGCCATTCTATCTTAAACTCTGTGAATCGCCTTGAGCATGGGAAAGGCGCTATATAAATAAAATGTATTATTATTATTAACTGTATATCGCAATTCTTTATTTGACATAGTGATAATATAATTGTTATAAATTCCTAGTGGTTTGTCTCACTTTTTCTTTGTTGGTTTTTGTTTATTCTGAGATAGCAGTGGGTGCCGCTGTTTTGTGTCATCTTCTTAATAAACATGGCCAACGTTTTCTTCCTGATTGGACTGTGTATATAAAACACATGGACTTCCGTTCAGTTCAGCATCTGAGTTTTCAGTCAAATTTATTTACAATCTTTTGTTTTTGTTTAGTGGTACATGAAGAACTTAGTTTTAGGTTCGTTCAGCTTTTTTTTCTGGACTTGGACTTTTGCTTGCCGTTGTTACAGTACATTGTGATTGATTACTCATTTGTGACCCAAACCCGTCACTTTTCTATTCTTCCCATTTGTCCTTTCATTTTTTTATCTTCTCGTATTTTTTCAGTGTGATTGTTTTTTTATACCCATGTTTACAATTAAATACCAATATAGAAATCATTGCAGAATTTTGTTCCTAGTCCTGCTATTATTTTCATCACAATGGTTATCATCCCTTATAAACATAATTTCCTTTGTTTCTGAGCTTGACTTGCAGTAAAAACAAAGCAAGCAGATTCTTTAGTCGATGCCAAAATTCTTCTTAAATATTCAAATGTAGCACTCAGTGCCGTGAATAACAGCAAACCCCTGAACTTGACGGAATTCTGACTAAACGTTTAGGGGCTTTTTGAGATCAGCTGTCCAGCCGTGAGCGTCAGATGATTCATTGGTAGCCCTCAGTATCATCTGTCTTGGACATGAGACCACTTTACTGCTGAGTCATGGCAGGGGTCTGACATTGTGCCAAAATATTCATGTGACATGAGAGGTAAATATTGTATTTTTTTATTAATAAATTGTCCCATCTGTACTTTAATTAAATTACATTAAATGTCCTCAGATGATTAGAGTGAGTGCTCCACACCATAAAAGCAGCTCCCCACTTTAGATATCATGACACACTTTTGTTTCTGGTAGCTGAGAAAATTTTTTGAAGACTAAAATCAACTTTTCTGTGGTTCGCTTGATATCATAGGGTTTTTAAAGATATTTTATCAAGATGATTTAGTCCTCCTTCCTCAGTGGTCACACATCATATTCATGTGTTATACTGAGAGGATCTTGTCAAAGATGTCCACTCTCCCCTCCCTTGTTAGCACTCTCCCTTGAGACTTTGTCTGTAGCAGGACATCAATATAATGAGATTTTTCTATTTCTTTCAAAGTCTCTACATGACATTTCTTTCTGTGCTGATGATATTATATTAGTTTTCAGTAATGCTATGGCAGACATCAAACATGTCCTAAAATTAGTTTCCTTTGCTTCTCACAAGATTAACTGGATATAAATGAATCAAAACAAGACATGATGAAGGGTTGTGGAACCACCATGTAATGTCCAGATTAGTGTAGGACTTTAGACGATTGATCAAAAATACACATTGTATAGATGTCTTGGCTAAACCTAAGATGGTGCTGTCTGAGTCTGCGTTCATTTTGGTTTTAGATTGCCCTGTTTACATTTTTTTTTAATTCACAAAGTCTTTTCTTTGATGGTCTATGATTATCAAATCTCTTTTAAACATAAGATTGACAATTGATAAAACCTTTAATTACAATCGTGCATGTCAGAGTACCTGCCCTCCATCTTTTCTGCTAGATGTACATGTGTATTTGTGCTGTAAGTCCTGCATATTGTCCTGAAGGTTGCATCAGAGAAGACAAGGAAAGTGTGGGGACCTACTTGTAGATGCTGAAATCTCGTGTGCCATCTTCTCTGGTGATTGATCCTCACTAAGGTTCAGCTTATGTTTTCATCTCATGGCGCTCCCTGAAACATTTGTATAAATGGATCCGGCCTGTTGTTTCAAGCCGTCATGATCAGCTCCTCTGTTGGCAATCACCACATTTCCACAGTGGTGGAGTGGATTCTCTCAACATTTGTCATCTGGATCATGTGCCCAAACAGTCCGTTCAGTTGATTCAAATGAAGATAGCTAAACAAGTGCTAAATCCCTAGCTCACAAAACACTTATTTTAAAAGATTTCTTCACCTCAAAAGGATTAGATTTTAGATTTGTGACTGAAACATGGCTACCTGCCTGTGAGTTAACGGCTTTCACTGAATTAGTATCCCCTGACTGTAAGTTTTTTTTAGTTCCCCATGGATTAGCGAGAATATTTAAAAGCCGTTATTACTGTCGCCAACTGAAAACTGACAGTTACCTCAGCTTTGAATTACAGTTGTTTCAAATGGACCACTCTGTCCTGTGTTGTGTGCAGAGGTGTATCGGCCTCCAATATTTAACAAGGATTTTATATGAGAGTTCTATGAATTTCTGGTAATAATTACACCAAATTATGACAGACTCTTTTTTCTTGGGGATTTTAATATGTGCTGTCTGAGTAAACCCCTAGTTAAAGACTTTTTAAACCTCACTGACTCTTTTAATCTTGTTCAGTCTGCGAGAGGCCCAGCACATGATCATCGACACACATTAGTCGTTGTTTTATCGTATAGTTTACTCATCTGTAACAGTGATATCGGTGGTGTTTGCTTATCTGATCACATGACGATTATAACTGAGGCTTCTTTACTTGCGAAACAATCAACATTAGTGGTGAGACTCGCTGCTCTCACATAGTGAACTCCACCATTACTAGTGAATTCTCTGTGGCTTTTATGGATGCTGAGTGATTCCCCCGACGTCAGCTGAGCACCGGTGGTGTTTTCACTCTGTTTAATGACACTTGTTCTAACAGTTTAGACTCTGTTCTTCTGTTTAAAATAAAGTGCTCAAAATGTAAACCTGAGCCATAGTCAAATGATGCCAGTCACACCCGGAAGTGGGCATGTAGGCGAGCAGAGCACAAGTGGAAAAAAGACAAGTTCAGGTGTCCTTTGATATTCTAAAGAACAGTTAATCTAATTATCAGAAAGCTGTCAAATCTGCTAGGATAAAGTACTTTTCAGATATTATTTCAAATAATTGTCATAAACATAACATTATAAACAATATTCTTCACCTGTCTGTTCCTACATGGCCTGACATGACACCAACAGTCTGCGAGGATTTTCTCCAAATTTTTGTTCAAAAAATTACTAACATGAGATCTCACGTTACAGCCTCTGTTGGTGACCCGTCTATCCCTCCTACGTCTACAGCTGTTTGTCATCACTTTGAGCCTGTATCTGTCCTTGTATTGGTAGACGTAATCAGTCACCTTAATCCCACAACTTGTCCACTAAATATTGTTACTACTCGTATTCTTAAAGATGTTTCTGAAGTGGTCAGGCCTGGCATTATGGCCATTATAAAGAGATGTCTTCAGACTGGTTCAGTCCCAGCCTTCTTTAAACATGCTGTGGTGCAGCCTTTAATGAGTAAAGCAAATCTGAACTTCACAGACTTGTCAAACTTCAGACCCATTTCCATGTTCACCCTTCATTCTAAAATTCTGGAGAAGTTTGTCTTTCTACAGCTCCAAACTTTCTTAAATGAAAATGGTATTTTCTAAGTATTTCAGTCTGAGTTTAACACACACCACAGCACGGAGTCTACACTTCTAAGGATTCTAAATAATCTCTTTTTAATAAGTGACTCTGTGGATTCTGCTGTCTTGTTGCCGTTAACTCTGACTGCAGCATTTGATAGCGCTGACCATGACGTCCTCATCGTCCGTCTCGAGCAGTCTGTGGGTATTCAAGGAACTGCTCAGGTCATTAATAATATCCTCAGATTTGATAGACAAATGAACTCCATTGTTAAAGACTGTTTCTATCAGCTCATTGTATTAGCTGAGGCTTTCTTAGATTAGCTTTCCTTCTGTAGATGATTTTGAAGCACCAGTTCATGCATTTCTCTCTTCTTGGCTTGACTACTGCAACTCGTTATGCATTGAAGTTAATCGGTCATCGTTTTGCTCATCTTCAGCTCGTCCCAAATGCTGCTGCCAGCCGTCTAACAGGCACATGAAAACACAACCACTCCAGGCTAAACAGAATTCAGGGCAGTGCTGTCACCTTCAAGTTCTTTCCCATAATATTTTCTCTACACGCCCAGTGTTTGTTTTTCTAATCCTCCACACTTTTATAAAATCAATCCAAATGAATGTTGTTCCTGTCTAAAAATGCATCACTCAGTGATCTGACCTCATGTCCCCCTCGCCATACTGGCATAGCACCACATCACTTGTCTCCCAACTGTTCTGAATGTTGGTGGGATGATTTGAGAGGACTCCACTCTGACTTGTGTTAAGGGGGCTTCCAGGGTCTCTTCTCCTGATGTTGAGCTGTCTCTGGTTAGCCTGATTAAATCTCTTCACTTAATATCAGTTGCCAGCAAATTAATAAGACCTCCTGTGTCTGAATTCTCATTGAGCAAATGTTCTTTGACCAGACCCAACTGTAACAAGGACCCCCCCCCACAGACACACACACACACAGAGGCAGGACTACAAAATGCATACGCTCTTTAAAATAACAGTCCACACACTCTCACACACACACACACACACACACAGCTCATGCAGATAAATAACCCAGGACGTTTGAATACGCGTCAACCCCTTTTTCACTCCCAGTTCAGACTCAGTTCACGGCAATATAAAAAAATTCTATTTTATGGTGGCTAGACAGACTCTCGCACATGATAGGCTATTTATAACAACCCGAAGCATTTTAACAAAGCGCATGAGCACTGCATACAGTAAGATAGACACAAACTTTTTCAGATTAGACAGCCGGGCCTCGTAAATACAGGAACGTTATAATATTCATTTAGCCCATGATTCAACAATACACATGACGCGTCTAAAAATCCTCCGGAGTTTGGGCTTGCCAATTCTGAATTTAAAAAAATTACATTTCATTTAGCGAAATGAATGAAAGCGCATACATTACAAGAGCGTTCGTAATCACAGGCACGTGCTCACATGTAGGAACTTTGTAAACACTTTATCAATTTTTAAAAATATTCTTACCTGTTTCCTCATAATTGATCGAAGAATCTATTTGTATATAAATTTCTACAGAAAAAAAAAATCAAAAATTCATCCGTACGTTTTTAAATAAAACTTGATTCATGTATACTGACACATATGCCAATACACACCAGGCATACAGTATACTCAAAATGCACTCACATGGACAGTTCATGTGGTTAATCATTCCATGCACGTATTAAACAAGATATTTTTAAAAAACAATTTTACCATCTCCCGAATCAGCTCAGATATACAAATCTGAGGAAAAAATATAAGGAATTAGACCTACGTTTTTTAATACATGCTCGTTTAACGCGGATAATAGTCATGTATAGGTTTAATAATAATAATCAAAAAATAATGCTTACCGTGTCTGTCCGGGAGATGCTCTCTGCAAAATAGTCAGTATGAAGAATGTTAATATTGCATTTTAGCCATTAAAAATTACAAAGCAACATTCAAATGAGGCCAATAAGACGCAGCATTTTCAGAGAAATTCATCTTGTCGTTCTGAGCGGTTTGCATGCGAGTGATAATGAGATCCACTCGCGGTGTTATTTTATAGGAATTTTTTTGAAGTTTGAACGGTAATTTATAATCACAGATATGGTCTATTTGTCAGACAATTTACACGGGCAGGTAATGAAATCTATTTGATCAAACGTAATCTCTGCATCTCCAGTAATTTTTAAACAGCTGTCCTTTCTCTGTTTAGACAGAAATTTCATATTTCGTGTCAGATCTTATAGACTGTTTAGATCTGAACATTGTTGGTGCCAGACCCTGAGTTGCACAGCTAAAGGGTGAACCAACTCCCCCTCTCCCTTAGCTTCATGCGAGCGACACATTTTTTGAAAAGAGATGAAAAATGACCTCCGTGTGTTTGAAATTGTGTCAGAGGGGGACATTTTTTGTACACTAAGTCATTCCATTTCTCTCTTAGGAAAAGAAACATGTCAATATTACATTTAAAACCCAGCAGATGAACAGGCAATAGGCACCCATTGTTGGGACTGGGGGTGAGAAGTTAAAAGGCTGTCTGCAGATTGTAGGTATTTGCTGGATTGCAAAGGAGTCACCACTTTGAAGGTTTTGGCTAATTCAGATTACAAACAATACAGAGTTGTGATAATCCTTGGAGGATTTCTGTATTTACCTGACTTGGCAATTAACATGTTTGACAATATTGGTTTCTAAACAGCAGATCTGTACTCATTAATTGTTGATAACAATACATTTTGTTAACTTGTATTTTCATCATTTGTTAAACCCAGGAAATTTAGATGTGCCATTGTTTAATCTGGTTGTCCAGAACTGACAACGGCAGGGACTGAAGGAGATTTAATCTCTGGCCAGGAGAAGGCAAAAGGAAGGGGACGGTCCACTGAGAACACTGCCAAGACACTTGGACGGAGCACAGGGGCTCACAGGCTGACAAGGGTACGTGGCTGGCAAGACGTGAGGCACAAGGACGGCAATACTTCCAGGGAGGAAGAGACAGCTCTACAAGGAGACGCCGGTTGTGGGTCCAGCGAGAGAGGGAAACCGCATGAAAGGAACAAGCAAAGCTGGCAGACATGAAATAAGGCGTGCGTACTTCACAGCAATACAAGGAGCCCAGAGTGGAAAAAAAGGAACAACGAAGAGACGGCGACAGGGATTCCACGATTTTGACAAAACTTCTCTTGGGAAACGAGTGTCCGGTGACAGAGTGCATCCGTGGACAGTTGAACAGTGTTGAAGTTGAAGTGTTGGGGTAACACTGAGAACAAACTGGACTTTGCACCACTAAAGGTTGTATCATCCAATTCTTGTTTTTAATGGACGTTTAGAGTTTGGACGGTGTGCTTTCCTTTCTAAAAAAGAAATTTTCTTCATGATACTGTTAGATTTGGTTTATGTTCATTTATCTTTTTAATGTACTTATTATTGTCTGGTGTAATAGAAGTTACTGTTGCTTTTCCTGAAATTACTGTTGTGTCTTTTGTTGTGTGTTTACTCACCGCCCAATTTAAAGAAACCTGTGAGCTATTATTGGTAAATTTCAGGAGTTCCCAGTCTCTTGATAAAACTGGGTGGCGTAGTCGGATATTTAAATGGTGTATAAATTAGATTACCTGTAAGTGTGACCTACCACCTGTCACAATTGCCTTTCCCTACTCCCAGAAGGACCTCAAAGAATTCCTCAGCGGCGTGGGGCAGTTTGGGGTGGGAGATTACAACTCTGCGGCAGCCTCTGAGTTGCACAGCTGAAGTGAGAAGCTAGAAAGCTCCACGCGGCCAGCAGAGTTGGGAATTACCCAGACAGCTGTTGACCAACAGGCACTGGAGTGAGCGGCTCGCTCACTTGCTCGCGCGCAGCTTGTGTTTGCGCTTGTCAGCTTGCCGCAGCAAATGTATATAGCGAGAGAGATACAGAGCAGACACACAGGCCTGCTCGCAGGGGGCTGCTAAAAGCGGTGCTGCTGGTCTTTCTGTGAGATGGAAGATTCAGTTGTTGGGTGCTTAACCTTTCTGTGAAAGGATTTTCAGGGAGATGGGGAAGGTGGCTTGAGTTAGATAAATTAACGGTGTTTACGATTGATAAAGCAAAGGTTAGATCAGGCATGTGCAACCTCGACAGGACTATGGGCCGGATTAGAAAGTAGAAAGATTACGCGGGCCGGAGTACTTCAGGATATATATGTATTTCTGAAAATCGAAAATGCAAGAAGGCCAAAAAAAAACCAACAAATATTTATTAATATATTATTTAATAAAAACTCTTTATTAATGCGACGATTGAGAATACATGGTGGGCACAAGCTTATCAATATTAGGAGATATTGTGGACGTGGAAACTCGCAATGTGTTTTCTAGGTGCTCATCAGTAATTCGCGTCCTGGTTTTGGATTTTACGAAGTTCATCCTTGAAAAAAGTTGCTCGCATTTATAGGTGCTGCCAAATAGAGTCATTCTTTTCTGAGCAAAAGCTGTCAGCTTTGGAAACTTGTCACTTATAAAAGTCAAGTAATTCAATATCATTGAATTTTGATTTCAGGACAAGGTTCTCTTGTAGTTCAATTAATTCCATTTGCAATGAAAGTGGAGCTAGTTCGACATCAACATCAAATGGACAAGAGAAAATTTGCAAGTTTGCTTCTTGATTTTAAAAATCACGGAACCTAGTGTTGAATTCTCCACTCAATGAATTTAATTCATTCGCAAACGATTCACAATCAAAATCTTTGTGGTTTGCAAGTGTGGGAAAATGATAAGTATTGCCTTCCTTTAATTGGCTTTCCCAGAGTCGAAGCTTATTTTGAAATGATTTTATGTGTCCATAAAGCTCATGAATCATTTGTCCCTGAGTTTGTAATTTAGCATTAAGTTCATTTAGATGTGTTGTTAGGTTGACAAGAAATGCAAGATCACACAGCCAGGGTTTGTTTTCTAGATCAGGAATAGATTTTCCTTTTATGTCCATGAAAAGAGATACCTCATTTCTCAAATCATAAAAACTTTTCAACATTTTTCCCTTGCTAAGCCAACGCACTTCACAATAAAATGTAAGATCTTCATGGTCAGAAAGAACGTCAGCCAGAAATTCTTGAAATTGGCGGTGATTTAGCGCCCTGGATTTAATGAAGTTTATACATGCAGTTATTGTGCCCATCACATGTGCAAATTTAACTGATTTTGCACATAAGTTTTGCTGGTGTATAATGCAATGCAATACCGACAAATCTTCGGTATTGATTTTGTTACTCGATAATTCGGTTTTTATTTGGGCAACAACTCCGATGTTTGGTCCAATCATCGATGGAGCTCCATCAGTGGATATTCCACATAACTTTTCCCACTTTAAATCAAATACAGTAAAAACAGTTTTTACTTCCTGGAAAATGTCTTCACCCTTTGTTGTATTCTTCATTGGTTGGAGAGCAAGCAATTCTTCCGTACAATTGAAGCTAGCGTCAACTCCGCAAATTAATATAGCCCATTGAGCAGTATCGTTGGAGTCTGTACTCTCATCAAGAGCAATGGAAAATGCTTCAAATTTTGATGCAATATTTTTAATGCTTAATTTTATGTCACTGGCCATTTCGTTGATTCGTCGGGTTATTGTCCAACGAGAAAGACTTATCTTTTCCATTTCATGGCTTTTCTCTGGACACAGAACTTTCGTGACTGCAGTAAGGCATTCCTTGACAAACTCACCTTCAGAATATGGTTTTGAGTGCTTCACAATTTTTTCGCTAACAATAAAACTTGCATGAACGATATTGTCAGCTACATCAGTATGTTTGCGGAATAACATCTGTTGTGCTGATACACATTTTTTCAAATTTTGTACCTTATCTGTTCTTAGTTTACCTTTGTAACTGTTGTAATTAGCGTGTTTTGTATTGTAGTGTCTTTTTAAATTGTATTCCTTTAAAACTGAAATAGTTTCCAAGCATATCAAACAAAGAGGTTTTTCTTTCTGCATTATAAAAAAAAATCGTCAGTCCATTTCTCTTGAAATGTACGACTCTTAGTGTCCACTTTTCTCTTCTTTGCTGAAGCCATCTTAATTAGGGTTTGATCAAAAATTCACAAGTATTTGAAAGTATTGAAATGTAGGCCGATATAGGGTGAAACTCGAAACAACATGCAGATAGGTACAGCTCTAGCAAAAACTATGAAAAGACTGCGCTATGCTACGCACGACAGCAGAACAGAGAGATGCAGCAGAGTCAACAACTACGTGACTACGAGCTCTTGCACACTTTAAACGTGCGACAGTTCCGGACGTGCTGTAAAAGTGGAGGAAGCACAATATAAAGTACTTCAGAAAGCACTGGCCGCATCGTACTGTCAAAAATAATCCAACAATACCACAAGAAGAAACAGGCATCACCAAGAGGGTTAACGGGCCAGATTCAATGATATTTGGAAAAGTCGTCGTGGGCCGTATAAAGCCGTAGGTTGCACATGCCTGGGTTAGATAGATAGATATTTTAAGTAATAGATGCAGGGGTTCTTACCCAAAGCAGGAGAGGCTATAAGGTAACTTGGCCCGGCTGGAAAGGAGGGGTCAGACATCCATCAAACGGCCCTTAACAGTTTATTTAATCAAGCGGGTGGGTGTGGGGTGTTGGCGGGCTCAAGGCGGAGTCTGGGAGGGTACAGGGTGTCATTCACCAATCCACTGTCAGGGGGCGGGGCATCCCTTCACATCCACTAATCCACCGCCAGGGGATGGGGCCGGATCACGTGGAGGGGTGGGGCCGGGTCACGTGGAGGGCCGGGACTGTCTGTCTGGCGTCATAAAGGGGCGGTGCTTAAGGTCATTAATCTTTCTGATTGACAGTTTGACAGAAGGTGCCAGGCTTATACCACTTTTTAATAATAAATGACAAAATGTAGACATGAACTATAAAATGTGTGAAGGCTGATGGCCAAATTATCAAATAAACACTTTCACAAAAGGTGCAAGTACAATACGACAGCTTCTGTGTCGCAGCGGTAAGATCTATTGAGTTATAATCCAGAGGTTGCGAGTTCAAAACCAGCTCCCCGGCAATTTTACCATTTTGAGTAGTGAGCTACTCTTATTATTAATACTATACAATAAAAACATACATTTGTTTGTAACAACTGCTGTAAATTTATATACTTGTAAAAGTTAGCTTTTTTTTCACTTTTATTCTTTCAGTCACAATCACGATACAACACCCTCACCACCACCCCTGGTATCTGACGCTGTTAGTTTTTATTTGAAACTGGGAATAACTGTAGATGTGACTGGTATTTTGAGCAATGGAACTGGACATTCTCTGATCTGGAGGGATCAAAGCTGACATACAAACGCTGGTGAATCTGCCTTCTTCATATCTCACCGTCAATTGAATTTTTTTCTATTCAGTTTTATTGAGTGTTCCTGCTCACCCTGAATTAGTATGCACCTTATGGTCTATGATGTCAAAGCCGCACTGACAAAAAACAGAGACATAGGTATAAACGATATTTGGAATTATTCATTTTATGACCTGTATATTACATTTTGGAAAACACTGTGGCACTGATGCAACATTATTCAAATTATTCATATTCATTTGCATATCTTCTTCCAGTTGTAATCAGTGACCACATGTTTTGTTTTCCCAATCTTGCCAGTCCTCACATGTTGCCGTTTCTTTTGTACTCCAGGTCATGCAGAGGAAAGAATAGTACAGAGCAGTAAGTTCAGCGCTATATGTGATCATCAGATTCAAATGTTAACAGTACACACACACGTAAGGACCATCCTTCCTACATTTACGACATGTGTACCTGTTGCAATGTACACACTTCTCTCTGTATGTTGTGGTTCCTATTACACTGAAGGGGCACCTGACACTCACTGAGTTTGCTTTCCTAGGGGAAGCGGAGGTCTTGGAACAGAAGCTTTTTGATGTTGCATCCTCTTTTTCTTTTTCCATCGCCTTTTCTTGTAAGAAGCGATTACGAAGCTCCCCTGCAAGGTGAGCCATGAACACTCTTCATTTCTCAGTGGCCCCCATGCTTGTTTTGTACAGTACATGCGCGTTGATCGCTGCCAGGTCAAGCTTGTTATAACACACAGCAACCTGCCACCCGCATGCTCCTGCTCACACTGAATAAGCTCTCGCCTTCTAGTGTACGATGTCAACGCAGCACCTGGGGAAAAAAAAAGAGACAATTGTATGTGACATTTTGAAGAAATCATTTTATGACCTGAGTAGTGACAATCAGAAAACATCATCGCACTAATGCAATATTATTTCAAAACGAACAGCGTCAGATCGGGTGTGAATTTATGCTGACGCTGTTACTTAGGGTAAGATATGGGGGGGGGGGGGGATTGGGTTTGGGTGATCATGATTGAGAGAATAAAACTGAAAAAAGCTAACTTTTACAATACAATAAATTTATACCCAATGTCCCATATATTTGTCTCTTTCTTTTTTCCCCCGGTGCTGCATTGACATCGTGCACCAGAAGGCGTGAGCTTATTCAGTGCTACAGGAACACGCAGGTGGCCAGTTGCTGTGTGCTACAACATGCTGGCGGTGATCAACGCACATGTGGGTTTGTGGGGGGAGAGTTTGAACGTGACTGAGAGAATAAAACTAAAAAAAAAGCTAACTTTTATAAGTACCATAAATTTACACTGCAGCTGGGGCTGTCATCAGTCAGACAGAAATTCACAGAACAAAAGGGCCGTCAAATGATACCTAAGCACATTGAGGGTGTCAGCAACTCATATCAAGGTGGGCAGCTTGTTCGACCTGCCAGGTGGTACACACGAAGAAAGCGTGGATTGAGATTTGATGGCATGCTGAGTTGGTATCACCAGACCTGAGAAAGAGTGAGACGAAGCAGGAGACCTCTAGAGTTCCTCCATCCATACTGCTGACTTCCTCAATGTGTTTAAGAAGCAAATGAAGACCCAGTTTTGTGAATATCTGTCTAATTGAAAAGAAAAAGAAAAACTTTGCGCTGTGATACTTTATATTCTTGGCTATTTAAGTGCAATTGATTTTAAATATATGAGTTATTACATCTTTTCACTTGTGGCAATCAACTTTTATTACCTGTCCTATTACTCTTACTGAACAAACAAGCCCAAGCCTAATGTTTCTCGATTGTTTACCTTTTTTGTAAGTTGCTTTGGTTAAAAGCGTCTGCTAAGCAAATAAATGTAAATGAGTAGATGCTGACCCACCAACTGCTCTGCTCCAGCATCAAGGGCTGGGCTTGAATGTGTCCTGCTAGTGGTGTGACCTGAAAATAGCAGTGACCAGTGTCCATCATGGCTGTGTTTGTTTTTTAATCATCAGTAGTAGCTCGATAGCACAAGCTGGTACTGCTCCTAGTAAAAAGTGACAGTAATCCAGACGTGACAAGACCAATGGCCGGCTGTTATACATAGTGAATTTGTAGGAATGAGAGGCACTTGCAATGTTAGTCAGTGAAGGTGAGCTGGAGTTCAATCACCACCCCAAAATGATGTACTGACTTGGCAGGTATTAGTAATACCTGATAAGCAGAGCTGGACAAAGTTGGGGTGTTCAATAGATTGACTGGCTGGTAAAACAAGGACTTTTGTCTTTGCCAGGTTGAGATGGAGATGATTTTCTTTATCCAGGTTGAGACATCCATAAGATATGCTGAGATACTAGATAACACTGTATGGTAACACTAGTTAATGCTGTGTGTCATTGGTGTAGCACTGATGTGAGAACCCATGGTAGTGGATGATGGGACCTACTGAGGTGGTGTTCAGAGAGAAGAGTTGTGGACCGAGCACTGATCCTTGGGGCATCCCATGTTTTCCTGATGTCCCTTTGATACTATATCTCTCCAGGCCAGGACACACGGTAGGATCTGCACGGGATGTAAAACTCAAACCATCTGAGAGCAGTCCCAGTGTTGCTGAGGTTAGATAGGGTGGTGACGAGGATCTGATGGTTAGCTGTGTCAGTGGCAGAGGAGAGATCAAGGAGAATGACACACTGGTAGGTAGAGATCAAGGAGAATGACACACAGCCATAGCATGTCGACAACAGTCAGCAGATCTGCGTCAGTGGAATGGACCTTCTTAGTGCCTGACTGATTAGTATCAAGTACTCTGTTTTGCAAGAGGAAAGAGGAGACTTGTTGACAGACAGAAGGTCCAAAGATGTTAGATAAAAGGAGAGAGGAGGAGAGCCTGGTCTGTAATGGCCTACTTCAGATGGGTTAAGTGTGGACTTTTTAACACTGGAATTACCGAAGCTACGAAAAAGCTCGAAATCCCGGATTACCTTAAATCCCTTTGCACCTCTCCTCATCAGCATCTTTTGTTTTGCAAATGTGTC
>JANRMT010028174.1:9170618-9222256 GCA_026402145.1 Polypterus bichir lapradei
CTTTACCAAAACAATCATTGATGGCGAATAAAGTATCCATTATTCATAAAGCTTCAATTGGTGAGCTGTCTTTCTGCGTTAACCGCATATTTTTTCATACGTCTCAAACCAAGGGGATGCGAAGGTAAAATACCATTGCGCCACGGCGTGTGGTTTATCTATTTGAGCGTATGTAGATCAGGGTATATATATACATATATATATATACCCGCGCTTCGCAGCGGAGAAGTAGTGTGTTAGTTATGAAAAAGAAAAGGGAACATTTTAAAAATAACGTAACATGACTGTCAATATACAGTAATTGTTTTGTGAATGATGAGTGTTGCTGTCATCAAGGATTTGATTATCATTATTTCTTTCAATCAGGTTCGAATTTGTACGATGTGTTGTGTTCAAGTTACATTCCGTGTTTGTCAATCGTTGTAAAGATAGCAGATTTCATTCATCAATTCGTTTCTTACTGCATCAATAAACAGCTCGTCTTCCACTTTATCTGAGACCTGACACACTGCATGCACAGGTTTTTTTTTTACACTGTCTTCCTTTAGCGGGACATTGACTTTTTCCACCGTGTGCTTTGTTTCTGCAGTAGCTGCACTTATGAATATGCTTGTATGTATCAGACGCTTCATATTTTTTTGCTGCCTTCTCAATTGTGTAATTCGGTTTTTGTTCAGCGCTCTTTGGAACTGTTGCTTTTTGTCTGTGCACTGCGTCAGTTCACGTGAGCCGCTCGGTGTACATGCATCGAAGGTTTCCAGCTGTGCTGGTGCCATGTCGTGCGATGTCCACGGCTGTATTTAATGTTAGCTAAGACCCGGCACTTAAAAGTTTCTCTCGCAGTTTCGCCGAGTTTGTGCCAAACACCACCCTGACCATCTCATCTTCCTCTGCATAAGCACAATCCTTCACCCGTGAATATTTAGCGGCAGTGTTTCTATTGGATTGCCGCTGACGGGCGGCCTTATATGGGCAGGCACTAAATTACGTGGGAGGCGTAACTCCGCCTCCCACAGGCATCAAGCAGAAGTCTATTATAGTATATGGACGAAAAAATAGGTTCCAGTTATGACCATTACGTGTAGAATTTCGAAATGAAACCTGCCCAACTTTTGTAAGTAAGCTGTAAGGATTGAGAATGCCAAATTTCATCCTTCTACCTACACGGGAAGTTGGAGAATTAGTGATGAGTCAGTGAGTGAGTCAGTGAGTGAGTGAGTGAGTCAGTGAGGGCTTTGCCTTTATTAGTATAGATAAAACCAAAGGCCCCACCATCCTCCCCTTGGCCCGCTGCGTCTCTCTCAGATTTGTGCAAATAAATCAGTGCCACGAGTAAGCTATGATACTTAACATGATGAGAGAAGTCACAAAATCAACTGACATGTTCAAGCAAATTATAGAAAAAAAAATGATCTAAATCCATGAAGTAGTTCTCGCATGAAAAGCGGACAGACATACAGGCAGACCGTGAGACGTGCATCATAAAAATCAACTAAAAACAATGGGATGCTAATGTGTGGTCTGCCTCATTAGGTTATTGTGAGACCCTCTGACATGTGAATATCGGACAGGCACAGCCAGAGAGACTGAAACATGAAGAAAACTGAGAGAGGCTGTGAACTGGCTGGAGATCAGGAGTGAATGGCTTTGAGGTGAAAAGGACAAGCCACCATTACACAGAAAGAACACTAAGACATACAATCCAGTTGTCAGGACAAAACCTGGATCTAAATATGAGATTAGAGTCATGTTAGAGATTAGAGTTCCTTCAACAGGAGGTCTAGTAAACATAAAGTTACAAGAATCCACAATCTCAGAATACCAGCAAGAGCACAATGGCGACTTTTATCTCACTGCGGTGTGCTGGTGACATCACGTGTCACTAATCTGCGGTCACCTGGTCAGAGTGTCACTAAGGCAACAGTAAATAAAGGCTCCTAATATGGCAGTGCTCATAACAGAGTCACAGTAACAAGACAAACTCTAAAGGTGAAATGAAATGTTAGATTTGGATTCTCTGATATTTAAAACCACAAATTAATTCCAAACTTGCAATGAGATAGTGTAGAAAACAACAGAGAAAATTAAAAAAAGGATCCAGCCATGAACTGGACTGAACCCACATAAGGCTTCCTTGGTAGCTTTTTCAAAGGTAGTGCCACTAGGTGGTCCTTCTCAGTGTTGCCGCTCAGCCCCATCATGATCAGCTTATGGCTTGTGCTCAATCAGTTCCTTATATTACTTTGTTTTGTTTTGTATTCTCACCAAATATTTTTGGCCAGTTTATGAGGTCAAATGGTCCTGGACTTTTCCTACATCATCTTCACTGGCTTGCACTGCAGAGCTTTGACTCAAACTGAAAGTGCAAACACACACTAAAACTTTACAAAAGCACTACTCACTTTAATTGTGACAATGGGCAGCATTCAGCTTCAGTCCCATTGCTAAACTGTAAAGCACAGACAGCCAAGATACAACTGAGAACACTGCAGGGCCAATGAAGCTGACATCATGAGCAGGTAAAGCAATTTCACAGAATGCGAAAAAACAATAAATAATGTTAACGAGCATGGGATGGAAAATTGCAAAAAAAAAAGATAAAGTCGAATGTTGCCCTAAACTGGGCATCACTAAATGGCAGGCCATGGTCCAGACAGCACTATCCGGGCTGTGGAGCATTTCTGATAAATGAATGGCAATGATTAGTGATATTCAGGCAGTGCTTTTTATCTTGAGGTGGACGGCTCTAGATGTGTCACTTAACAGAACAAATCAAAGCCAATTGTTTACAGTGCTTGGACAGAGCAAGCAGAAGGAAATGAAAGAGCGACATGAAGCAAGGTTTGTCCAAAAAAAAGGAAAGTAGACACAGAAAAATGTGCTTTCAAAGACGAATGAATGAATGGACCAATATATGTTCATTCTTCCTGTGGGAAGTTCAAAACCAGTTTGACTCGTGTGCTACAACCACAGCATTAATAAAAAGTAGCAACGTGAAGCACCACTATGAGACTTGGGGCCGAATCTATCTATATTAAAGCATTTAGGTGGTGGCAATACTGATGGAGAGAACCTCTGATCGCATAGAGAGGGGAGGACATCAGCAAAGAAAGAGAAAGAGTAGGACGCCAAGGAGTTTGTGCTGGCAAGTTCTGTGAGGATTTTTTTGCCTACACTTATGGAAGAAGGTCTTCTTTTATTGTATTAAGGAGTATGAACACACAGGTGGTCACAGGGGCAAACTGTATTGTAGTAGCCAGCATACGACCCTGAAGACAAGCGATGCTGGGTGGGTGATTGACTGTGAAATGCCACACAGGTACACTGAAATGTGCACTTCATGAACCTCTTAGCATTCCTGTTACACTTTATAAGACCAGAAAGGTTTAAAGAGACAGGCTGAGACTCCTGGAGTATTTGATAAATAGAACCACACAGAAGAAAAGGGGGGATCATGGAGAGAGGGACGGCACACAACTCTGGAAGATGATCAGTGACACTGGAAGAGTGAACGTGACTTTAGAAACAGCGTAACATACAGCCATGGTCACTTTCAGTAACTGATAGTTTATGAGGCGTTTGTCATGGCCACAACAGCAGGAAGATGGTTCTTCTGAAAGTACGGCTGTGGATCATTCAATGTTTAATATATGTGCCTGTTATCGAGCTTTACTCCTAATCAGTGCACACGTGTGTGTGTCTATGTGTCTCGGCCTTTCCATTTTGTTGCAGTATTATTCTTTATGTTATCACAAAGTTGGAAAAATGAAGTGCAGCTGAGCGCAGTATCCCACCTTGTTATGTTTTGCTTCTTCTTCACTTTCTTTTTCTTTAAATATTGTTATTATCATTATTATTATTGTTGTTGTTGTTATTATTATTATTATTATTATTATTATTATTATTATTATTATTATTATTATTAAGGCATAGCATTAGTATCAGAAAAGTACAGAAGGTCATAATGAAACTACAAAATGCCTTAATGAGGGAGAGTTTGTGGCTGATCGTGATGTCAATCATCCTCAAACATGAACTTTTACACCTAGCTGGGAGTGAGTGTAACACTCCTCATAACTACTTCTCATGTCCTACTCTGTAGTAGAACAGACTCTTATCCTAGTCAGATGTTTAGTGCAACACCTAACTGTAATTCTGAGACACTTGATAAAGATGGACATAGAAGAAGATCATAAACAAATCTCTCACATTGAAGATCAGAGTGACCCATCATGACAGCACATTTCAGAAAACGGAGGGAGACGTTGCTTCTCATATTTCCAAAATGACACAATTCAAAGATCCAATAGACTATCAACTCCTAATGAACGTTCTTCACACTCGAGGCCCTGATAATACAGTTTCTCAGCTGTGTTGATCTACAGACAGGTCTTCTGGAAGTCTGACAAATCCCTAATCTTTCTTTTCTCTCCATCCTTCACTTCTTCTCCTAAGTGCTGATTGATCATTTGAATGCAGTGAACGCTGCACTTCAAGCTGTTTGGCTCTGGCCAATTCAGATGTTACTTACCCCGTTTGCTGTCTGTTGCCCACCTCCATATCAGTGTTTGTTCATTCCTTACTAAACCAGGTGAATTTTAAATTTCAAAGGCTCTGAGTTAATTATCAGCCTCGTCGCGACTTGGAACTTGAACCTATAACTAGATGAATTCCCTTTGCACTCACTCCTGGCATAATTCACTTCTGATTTAAATTTGGCAAACTCTTACTGAGCTATAAACCCATCCACTCAGTGATATCTTTGTTTGTTTCTTTTTTTTCTCCCGGTCATCTCTCAGTAATGTGGCTATGTTGGTTATGTTTTTTTTATCTCACTGCCACTTAAGTCCACAATTACAAACACACTGCAGAAACGTCTCCATTACTTGAATCCTGTTATGTAACAAGACCTTCACAAAGGCTTCTTCTGGTCTTACTGACATTCACAAAGCATCAGTCCGGCGGTCATTCACCTGTGTACAGTGTGGTGTATCGTCATGGTGGTCACATAGATTATGAATATGAAGGATTCACAGGTCTTAAACACATCCGTGGTAAGCCGCCTCAGACCACCAAAGTGAAGTTCTGTTAGCAGGCCATATTGCAGAGATGAATAAATGTTTCACTGATGCTTAGTAAGTGTTATGAAGACCTAAAGAAGTGTTTCTTGTGGTCTTGTCACATAATAGTAAATGAGTAGCAGAGACACATTTTGGCAATACCTAAACTGAATTATTACCAGAAAGGTCTCAGCAGGTAAAATCTACAATTCTACAGTTCTGTTCTCTTTCTATTTCTGATCTTAGGAAAATAATATTAAAGAACACAAGCAGCTGAACAAAACAATGACAACTTCCTCACCTAAACACAGGCCCTGATCTTTCACTGTGCAGACCTCTTCAAAGATGATGCTGCTTACGTCACACAGAGAAACAACCAGAATCGAAAGACCCCACAGGCAGTGTGAGGGCACCATAGCAGGGCACATTTACTTGAAATACCCCACACTGTTGTTAAAATACGACCTTAAAAGGCAGAAAACACTGAAACAGATTTAAGAATTAACAATGCGTACGGTCGACTGATGCACCTTGAAGGACTCTAGAACTCATCTCCACTTAGATACAGCACAGCTTCACATACAGCATAGAAGGAACTGAGCTGGAACTACTGAAGGCACCTCAGCTCAGAATGATTATTGTGTACCTCAGCATCTTAGAATCGCATCTCAGGAAACAATTAAGACAATCAACTAATAAAGAGAAGTTAATGAAATAACAGAAAGAGAAAATGGACAAAAGAAACTGTGAGTGAAAATGAGGTCCCAGGGTCTGGTGGGGTCTTATTGGAGGTTCATGCCTCAAAGCTTGGGGACGGCTACACCCTTCGCTGAAGTGATGAGACAGTGGGCACAGACTGGCTGTCATTTGGACTGTCCAGCTAGAGGCCTCTTTCAAAGCCTTTAAGACAGATTCAGGTACCTCCGCTGAGGGCTCTCAAAATCCCCAGATGGACATGCGTGAGAAATGACAGCAAACAGTGTTGTCCTGGAGCTTTGATGGTGTAGACTTCCTTACTGTGCACATCAGCTGCCAACCACCACCCTTGATAGGCTGTGCTGCCACTATGGGGAGGGTGGGTATTGGCACAGTTCAACGAGATGAGACAAGAACCATGTAGTAGAGACCAAGAGTGCCCTCCACCACAGGGAGAGTTCTCTGTTCTAACCCCAAAATGACGACATAGTACCGTACATGGCCTTGGACATCATCCTTAAAGGCTTGGTGTCATAAAACTGTTCATCTGCACTAAGCTACATCAGAACTCTAAGTAGCAAGTCAAACAGCCAGCTGAAGACCACCTTTGTCATGTTTGGTTGTGTCCGTGTAACAGGCTCAAGACCGGGTCAGGTAAACTTTTCACAAGCCTTCTATTACCCAACACTATGCATTTAAGGAGGCCGAGCTGACTGTGACGTCAGGTGGTTAAAATTCTAAAGTAAAATGCTGAACTGAAAAGCCAAGAAAATCTGGAGACCATCCAGCATCTCTGTTCTGGACTTCAGTATGTAATAAATAAATAATATATACTGAAGTGAATTAAACTTATAACTTATAAGACACCCTGGGACAGTGCATCTCGTCTGTCAGTGTATGTCATATTGTCACATTGTGATCCTCACTCTCTGGGCTCCTGTCTCATATTAACTGTTCACCCTCAGTGTCTCCTCAGATGTTCTCTCTGTGAGCTCTCAGGTTTCTCTCTAAATCTCCTCCTTCTCCTCCTCCTCCTTCTCACTGAGCACAGACAAACTTTAACTTTCATTTCTTCACGAGTCACTTCCTTGTTTGTCTGACTGACACTCTCTGCCTGCCTCTCCTCAGACTGACGATGGCCGAAGCCCAGCTGTGTGGATTACAAGACAAGATTGCCTGCTCGCTGTGTTTGGAGACCCTGACTGACCCCGTCTCCATCCCCTGTGGTCACAGTTTCTGTCTGAAGTGCCTCACTGACTGCTGGGATCAGAGCCAAGTGTTCAGCTGTCCTCAGTGCAGTGAAATCTTCAATCTGAGGCCACCACTGAGAAGAAACACTGTGCTGAATGAAATCATAGAGAATCTAAAGAAGACAGGACTCAGCTCTTCTCAATCTCAGAAATATGCTGGCCCTGGAGACGTGGAGTGTGACGCCTGTACTGGGAAGAAGTTCAGAGCGGTGAAGTCCTGTCTAAACTGCTTGGTCTCCTTCTGTCAAACTCACCTGCAGCCTCATAATGAGATAGCGGCCTGGAAGGACCACAAGCTGACTGATCCTGATGGAAATCTGAAGAGGAAACTCTGTGCAAAACATCAGAAAAGTCTGGAGATATTTTGCAAAACTGATGATTTGTGTATCTGCATGATGTGTGTGGTGACTGGACATAAAGGTCATGAAATAGTGGAGCTGGAGACGGAAAGAGAAGAAAAAGAGGTGAGTGGGATTTGGTGTTTAATTGAAACAAATTAAATAACAAGAGTTAAGGGATTTATAAATGCAGTGTAACAGAGAAATCTCTTCATCCATCTTATTCCATCTTAACCCTAACCCTAATTATGTGAATTTCCCCTTGGGATTAATAAAGTATCTATCTATCTATCCATCTCTATCTTATAAACCTGATTTTCCAAGGACTTAGAGCAGTGTGCTGAAGCCTATCCTGATAAAACCTTGGGCAGGGCATGAAACAGTCCAGGATGGGATACCAGGCATTACCCCTGAACAGCTGAGTGAGTTCATTTAGCCAAGCTGAGTATTTGTCTGCTCTAATCAGTTTGTCTTTTGAGTATCTAATGCTGTGGTGGACAAACTACAGAAACTACAGAACGGGTCCCTGGCAGGGGTATGAGCGGCATGTGGGCTACTCACGGAAATATCTAACATCCCAGGCCTCTTAATGTGTGTTTAGCAGGATCATGTTACAGCAAGCATAAGCATAGGAAGTCACCAGGCAGTGTCATTAAAAACGTAATTCAATACCTCAAGCTTTTCCCAAATGAATGGAGACAATCCAGGGTGCTGCCACATACACAGTAAGTGTGTTTAGCTGCTTACTTCCATTGTCTTCTTTGTGCATTTTTAACAATTTGAGTGTGCATGTGGCTGATCTCAGGCCTTTTAAAGAGACACGTCATAGTGACACGTCAACCAGACGATACTGCACTACAGAACCAAGTCTAAGATTCTTACAATGAATTCAGCTCAAATATTTCAATGTAGCATTGCTGTAGATATTCTCATTGTAATTTAAAATAAGTAATCGTGCACTGAATTAGTGATTATTTGTGATCATTAAGTGCAGTAGAAAAGACATTTTGAATGTTAACCCCCTGGTTATACCAGCTAATGTCTGATTGTCAGATGAACTTTGACCTTCACCAGTGTGATAAATGCCCACCAAGCCCGCCAGGTGTGTAAATAACTTGTGGAGATGCCCGTTTGACCATCAATGCCAGGGGTGTCCAGCTCCAGTCCACGAGCACTACGGTGGCTGCAGGTTTTCATTCTCACTCTTTTCTAAATCAGTTACCAGTTTGTGCTGCTAATTACCTTCTTTTGTCTTCATTTTAAATGACTTGTTATTTAAGACTCAGACCCCTCAATTAGAAGCTAAGCATAATGGGATACAAAATGGGCCAACACATAACCAGCTCCCTGTGTCCGTCGTATAATATCTGAACATAAAGAAAGGTGAAGGTCTCCATCATGTTGATCTGCTCAGGTCCACAAAACATTTGGGCTTTAAGAACAAAGAAAACCAACAGTTTGGGAAATGTCTGCTTTTGGAGAAGAGAGGCAACAAGCCATGGGATTAAATCACAGGTTTAATTAACAGCAAGAATTGCCATCTAATTAAGAAACTGGCTGGAGTTTGCAGCTCTGAGTTTGCCGTTGGCTCACTTCATATCTCATTTGTGTTTAAAAGCCGTTTAACAATTCAGAGGAACGAGTCTTAAAAAACATAGCAATGAAAATGAGTGGAAAAGAAGTCAATTAACAGCAGAAATTGGTCACTGGGTAAGAAAGTGGCAGCAAGGAAAACTGCCAGTGCAGCTCTCCAGGATCGAAGTTGTACCCCCGTGATCTGTGCCAACATTAAAAACACCCATCAGTACCAGTCATGCGTATCGGCCTTGGCTCAGGAGGCCTGTAAATTACTGCTTCAGATGTAACTGATTCTGTTCAGTATTTTCATACCTCAAATTCATTGAATTCACCTCCATTTTGAGAAGTCAGATTCAGCTCACCACATAAAACTGCTCAACACCTTTTTCTTTACTGACATTTTCTGATTTATGAAGGGACGCAAACCCTTTTGGTGCTGCTTCAAATAAAGATAAACTGTCAGATTGGCTAAGCCAGTGTCAGTAAGCAGACATGAAGGTGGCTGTGTCCTCAGTAGAATGTCGATAATTATACAATACAATACAATACAGTTTATTTTTGTATAGCCCAAATTCACACAGGAATTGCCACAATGGGCTTTAACAGGCCCTGCCTCTTGACAGCCCCCCAGCCTTGACTCTCTAAGAAGACAAGGAAAAACCTTGTAGGGGAAAATGGAAGAAACCTCGGGAAAGGCAGTTCAAAGAGAGACCCCTTTCCAGGTAGGTTGGGCGTGCAGTGGGTGTCAAAAGAAGGGGTTCAATACAATACAATACACAGAACAGAACAAATCCTTAATACAGCATAATAATAAAAATTTTAGAAGTACAGAGCAGAATTTAACAGTAGATGATATCACATAATAAGATTTGGATATTTTTAGAGTGCTGGAGATCTCATCCGTCAAGCTGCCTCCCCATTTGGCCATTCTGCGGCTGAAACGTTGCTCGGCCAGCCAATCCGATGAAAGGGCCCCTCTTTCCCATGATTCCTGTGATCCTCCATCAGGGATGACTTTACCATAGGCAGGCAAACAACTTGGCAGGTGGGCCGTGGCACCAATTGCCACATTTGAGTACCGAGAACAGAAACAGAATAGGTGAGGGTTAGTATTCAATTATAATTATCATGTTACTTATGTTTTAGTGCTAATGACTAACAACATAGATGCAGTATGTACACTTAATCAGCAGCTCTAGTCAGGATATGCTAAACTGAAGTAGTGAGTCTTCAGCCGGGATTTAAAGGCTGGGACCGAAGGGGCATCTCTTATAGAAGCAGGAAGACCATTCCACAGTTTAGGGGCCCTGTAACTAAAAGCTCGACCTCCCACTGTTATTTTATTAATCCTTGGAATCCTAAGCAGACCGGCATCTTGAGATCTTAATGTGCGCTCAGGTTTGTAAGTCATGATAAGTTCAGACAAGTAAGCCAGACCTCGGCCATTTAATGCTTTATATGTTAAAAGGAGGATTTTGAAATCTGCCCTAAACTTAACCGGGAGCCAGTGTAAGGATTTAAGAACTGGAGTTATGTGTTCGTATTTTCTTGTTCTTGTAATAATTCTTGCAGCCGCATTTTGGATTAACTGGAGGCTGTATAAAGAACAGTTTGAACAGCCAGTGAACACCGCATTGCAGTAGTCAATCCTACTAGAGATAAATGCATGAATTAATTTCTCACAATCCTGTTTATTTAGAAAGCGCCTTAATTTCCTAACATTTTTAAGATGGAAGAAACATGTTTTGGACAACTTTGTAATATGTGCTTTAAATGACATGCTAGAATCAAAGATAACTCCTAGATTGCGGGCTGATTCAGTAAAATTAATTGGGATTCCAACTGAGTTAAATGTCGACAAAATATTGCTGTGATCAGCGTCATTCCCTCCAACAATTAACATCTCTGTTTTATCTGTATTTAAAGACAAGTAGTTCTCATTCATCCACTCATTTAATTCACTAACACAACTAATTAAAGACAACATCGGAGAAACTTCATTTGATTTAAATGAAAGGTATAACTGGGTGTCATCTGCATACGAGTGAAAATTAACATTATGTTTCCTAATGAGAGATCCCAGTGGAAGCATGTAAAGTGAAAACAGTAAAGGTCCGAGTACTGAGCCCTGCGGAACACCATATTGAACTTCTGTGTATAATGATGGAGTCCTGTCAGCACATTTCTGTACGTATTGGAATCGATTTGATAAATAAGAACTGAACCAAGCGAGCACGGGGCCTGTAAGACCAACATCATTTTCTAGCCTGTGCAGTAAAATAGAATGGTCAATGGTGTCAAATGCTGCACTTAAATCTAATAACATAATTACAGTGGAGTTTCCTTCATCAGAGGATATCAGAATGTCATTTACAACCCGTGTTAGTGCAGTTTCTGTACTATGACCAGTGCGAAAACCAGACTGGAATTTCTCAAATAAATTGTAATGCGTAAGGTGTGACTGAAGCTGACTGGCGACTACTTTTTCTAGTATTTTAGAGAGAAATGGTAAATTTGAAATAGGCCTATAATTATTTAGTATGTGTGGGTCTAGGTCTGACTTTTTAAGTAAAGGTTTAATGACTGACACTTTTAGTGCATTAGGTACTGTGCCATGCAGTAATGAACTATTGATAACGGTTAGAATAGGTACTGCAAGAACATCCATTGCACTTTTTACTAGTTTTGTTGGCACTGGATCTAGGGAACAAGTAGAGGGCTTCATTTTAGTAATTAAACTTAAGACTTCCTGCTCAGTTACAGGATTAAAATTACTAAAGTGCTGAATGCAATGTGTGGCAGGGTCTGCTAAGCTAGTATTTGGTTTGTACTGTGATGCTGAGATCTGGGATCTTATATTTTTAATTTTCTCATTGAAGAAGTTCATAAAGTCTGTACTGCTAATATCTGTTGGTATTTTGCACTGTTGATCTGTTTTCCCATTTGTTAATTTAGCAACTGTTCTAAACAGTACCCGAGGATTTTTATTATTGCTATCTATTAATGTAGAATAGTATTCTGAGCGAGCTTTAAAGAGGGCTTTTTTATATTTATTAACACTCTCTGTCCATGCAATTTGAAAGACATGTAGCTTTGTTGTTCTCCATCTGCGCTCCAGTTTTCGACACTCTAATTTAAGAGCTCGAGTGTTTTCATTAAACCAGGGAGAGTTTCTATGCGCTTTGATCACTTTTGTTTTAAAGGGAGCCACTGTGTCCAGAGCATCTCTCAAGGTCACATTATAATGTGATATTAGCTGATCTAAATTGTTTTCCATGTTTACATTTGATGTTAACTGATCTAAATGGTTTTCCACAATTACACTCGACTTACTCAAGGTATCTATAAATTTTGAAGCAGAATTACAATCTAGATGTTGCACTGTCTTTGTTTTAATCTGTGAGTGCATTGGCATGGGCAGAACTAAATCAAATGTAATTATGAAGTGATCGGAAATAACTACATTTAATGGAGTAATATTTAAATTTTAAATTTCAACTTTGTAAGTTATAATTAAATCTAATGTGTGGTTATGATTATGAGTTGGACCTTTGACAATCTGACAAAATCCTACTGAATTTAACAAATAAGTAAAACATTTGCTAAAAGTGTCAGTTTCCACATCAATGTGTACATTAAAATCCCCCATCAGAACTACGTGATCATAATTTATAGCCAAATCAGATAGAAGGTTGCTAAATTCAGTCATGAGCAATGAATATGGCCCTGGTGGTCTGTAGACTAGCACTATAATTGTGTTGGAATCTGTTTTAATATTTAAAATGAATACCTCGAAGGATGTAAAGTTGCCTAAATTTTTAGAAGTGATTTGCATTTTATTACAATGAATTATTCCAAGGCCTCCTCCTCGACCAGAATCTCTAGACTTATGAAGGAACGAGTATCCATCTGGTGACGCCTCTGCTAGGGGAACAGTGTCACATTTACTAAGCCAGGTTTCAGTAAGAAGACACAGATCAGATTTTGTACTTAATATAATATCATTTACCAAAACAGCTTTAGTGCCAAGAGAGCGAATGTTCAATAAACAGCATTTAAAACTGCATGGTTCTTTCTGAACTGGTGATATATTTTTTGTTTTAATTTGAAGTAAATTTCTATTACAGATGCCCCTGGTGGAGGGTCTGGTTTTATCCCTTGGTCTAATTATACACCTTATTTTTTGGTTATCAATTAATTTAAGGTTTGTATCAAGACTAAATTTACTGGATGCCCCACAACAGGGATTATGGATAACAGCTTCAGGAAAATAACAGGTGGGATAAACAACAGCCTGTGATTTAAGATCATGACTGTGGCCTGGATGGTGCTCTAATCAGTCAACCAGGCAATTTTGCTGCCATATTTTGTGATAATACATAAGATCCCCTCCAGTTAGGATGAAGACCATCTCTTCTGAAAAATCCAGGCCTTTCCCAAAAATCGTCCCAATTGTTCACAAATGCTATGCTTTTATTTGCACACCAGGTTTCTAGCCAGCAGTGGAAGGAATGCAATCTGCTATAAATCACATCCCCTCTATATAATCTTGGTAAGGGACCAGATACAATTAAATTCCGACATTTTGTTTTAGCTTTGGTGCATAGAGAGATGAAGTTCCGCTTTAATACCTCAGATTGCTGTAAATAAATATCATTAGTGCCGACATGCAGCAATAAGGTAGATACTTCATCGTCGGCGACACGGTCCAATGCGGCCTCTATGCCAGAAATCTTGACCCCTGCGAGGCACTTAACATTAACTGCTGGTTTAATATAGTTTTGAATTCTAACATTCCGCACTATGGAATAGCCAATTATGAGCACTTTCTTATTCTCAGTTTCCACAGGCGCGCTGCGGAGAGCTGAGAACCTGTTCTGGGTCCGAATTGGTGACCTGGGTGCTGGGGGACTAAATTTTGGATTCTTAGACCCCCTGTCTTACTGTTACCCACTCGCCCTGTGGCAGAATTGGTGCTGCTGATTTCGGCCGCGCACTGACTACAGTGGGACCTGGAGAGACTGAGGCCGAATCAGAAGTAGCCGAATTGTCTAAACAAACCGAGTCGATCCAATTTTCGGTTTGCCTAATCGCTATCAGATTCCTAACGCGGTCCTCCAATTCACGTATTTTCCCGACCAACTCTAAATTAACTAAACATTTTTGGCAGGTGAAGCTATCTGCACTGTCGGCCGGAAAACCTGAACTGTACATACTGCAGGACACACAACATATAAATGTGCCCTCGATGGGCAGAGAGCAGATAGAACTTACATTAAGTGTTGAAGTCATCTTTGCCGTTTTTATAGGTGCTTCGGCACTTTCCGTGTTCAGCTGAATCACCATCGCTTTAAGTTTCCACCATCCGCTGAGCGATCGACTTTAATTTTTCACTGCCGGTTATTTCTACTGGTCAGCTGCCGGCTTTACCTCAGGTGAACTTGCTCGGGTGCTTGCGAAGGGCTACGTGCCTGTGGGAGATGCCGCTGCTCTGCTCTCTGCTTCCGCTCGCTGATCCGCTCTCTGCTTCCGCTCGAAGTCAATTTGGGAAACAAAAAAAAAAACAAGTTTACTTAAAGGTGATCATCCATTTAGCAAAGAACACCTGAAACAGCAATGAAGTGTCTGGACTGGCCTTTTATTTTTAAGAATCACGTCACTAATCCAGGGCCGCTGATGGAGGACCCCTTTCTAATTCTTTGTCTGTTTATGTCGTTTAGTGTTTAGCTGTCATTTGATTTGGATTCTTGGACAAAAATCAATTGCTGTGATAGCCTGAAGGCAGACGTCCAGCTGTAGGAGAGACTGTCTTTTGTTTAAGCTGTCGGTGCCTGGCATTCTTTCACTGACTCTTAACCTCAGTTCAGTGTCAGCTGACCCCACCAGGCCTTTCCTTGACATCCAGGTTTTAGTCTCATATGACCAAAATGATCAACCACAGGCAGATCACCCCCAGTGGTGTCTCAGTGTGGCACTGCTTATCACTTGTTGAGTGAGTCAGCTCTACCAGCCTCGATAGACAGAACCAATTAGCAGGAAAAAGGTTGAACGTATGTGAACCCGAGAAACCTACAGTAGGAAAATGTCCACTCCTTCCTTTATAACTCTGCAGGTAGCAGAACTCTGATTAGCTTCTGGCTCAGAGCAGGACCCGTATTGCTTCAGGTGTGGCCATATCAAAGGCTGGATTGATCCCTTTAACTCCAAAGGGTAATGCAGTGCCAGACAAGAAGAGCTGAAGAGCATCTGTAATGGGGTTGGACATGGGGGCCACATTCAGTCCAGCCAAGGAAAGCAAGGAAGGTGCACAAGCAAGAAAGACCACAGGTAGAGCATCTGTGTAGTCTTGATGAAGAATGGAATGAAGGGATCAAAGATTACCGAGCAGCCATATTATTTATGGTAGCAAATGAAGACCAGTGCATGTGAAAGCTCAATTACATGGCCAACAGTCACAAGGGGCAGGGAGCCAGGAGTGGGAAAAGTATCAGGAGAAAGAAACATAAAGAGCACTGAACATCCTTCTATGTGTGCAAGAGAAGCAATCAGGACAAAACATCACATCGACATGGAGTCAACAGGAACCAAATCAGAAGTACACACACTTTAATTCTGGGAACTACTGACTGTGACTGGGTACTCAGGGTAAAGCTGGCCAGTGAGTTCTGGGTATTGGTATTACCATAACTGAACAAAACCTGTGTGAAGGAAATGGCTGTAACTGTTGTGAGGGTCTCTTTATAAATTCAGTTAGAAAACTAAAGTGGGCTTGAATCTTTTTAGAGCAACTTCTATCTCTCACACACACACAGAGAGGGGCTGTAAATGAGCACATGCAATCTGTGAGTAAATCTTCACCATCATACAATACAATACAATACAATTTTTTTTTTATATAGCCCAAAATCACACAAGAAGTGCCGCAGTGGGCTTTAACAGGCCCTGCCTCTTAACAGCCCCCCAGCCTTGACTCTCTAAGAAGACAAGGAAAAACTCCCAAAAAAACCCTTGTAGGGAAAAAATGGAAGAAACCTCAGGAAAGGGAGTCAAAGAGAGACCCCCGTCCAGGTAGGTTGGGTGTGCAGTGGGTGTCAAAAAGAAGGGGATCAATACAATCAATACACAGAACAGATCAAATCCTCAATACAGCATAATAATACAAATATTACAAGTACAGAGCAGAATTTAACAGTAGATGATATCCCATAATATGATTTGGATTTGTTCAGAGTCCTGGAGACCTCAGCCATCAAGCTGCCTCCTCCAATTGGCCATTCTACAGCTGAGCCAGCGGTGGGCCTGCCAATCCGATGAAAGGACCCCTCTACCCAACGATTCCTGCAATCCTCAATCAGAGATGACTTTAGTTTAGGCAGGCAAAACAATTTGGCAGGTGGGCCGTGGCACCAAGTGCCACATTTTTATACCAAGAAGAGAAACAGAATAGCTGAGGGTTAGTAATAGATTATAACAAAAATGTTACTTATGTTTGAGTGCTGATGACTAACAACAGAGATGCAGTCTGTACAGTTAATCAGCAGCTCTAGTCAGGGTGTGCTAAACTGAAGTCGTGAGTCTTCAACCGGGATTTGAAAGCTGAGACCGAAGAGGCATCACTTATAGTAACAGGCAGACCACCCACAGTTTAGGGGCCCTGTAACTAAAAGCTCAACCTCCCACTGTTATTTTATTAATCCTTGGAATCATAAGCAGATCATCATCTTGAGATCTTAATGTGCGGTCATTTACTGTATGGCTTTATATGTTAAAAGGATGATTTTGAAATCTGCCCTAAACTTAACCGGGTACCAGTGTAAGGATTTAAGAGCTGGACTTATTTGTTCGTATTTTCTTGATCTTGTAATAATTCTTGCAGCAGCATTTTGGATTAACTGGAGGCTGTATAAAGAACAATTCGAACATCCAGTGAACACCGCATTGCAGTAGTCAATCCTATTAGAAAAAAATGTGTGAATTATCTTCTCAGAATTCTGTTTATTTAGAAAGCGTCTTAATTTCCTAACACTTTTAAGATGGAAGAAACATGATTTAGACAACTTTGTAATATGCGCTTTAAATGACATGCTAGAATCATCATGACAGTACAGGCTCTAGATACTTTTTAAGTAACTAGGAATTGATCCATGTAACCTTCTGAAAGACCAGAAGTGAAACGAGAACATTTAAAATCCAGCCCTGAATAAATAATGTTTCCTGGGAAATTCTATTGAGAAAAATTACAGAAATAAAACTCACAAGCTATGTGCCTTTCTCTATGGGAAAGAGGAAAAAGAAGAAAGTAAAGTAACATGGATTTATGTGTTTTCATTGTTGTCCTCTGTCTGTATATACTTTTAGACCTACAGTACTTCTTTTGTTATCCTTATGTTATTAGCATGTTACATTTTTTAACTGGGATTCATTTCCGAGGTGCTCCGTGCATGAAGTTTGTATGTTCTTCTTGTGTACACATTGGTATTCTTTCAGTGCACCAGATTCCTCCCATAATCCAAAGACATGCATGTTAGGTGGGTTGGAGTTGCTAAATTAGCCTTTCAGTGTGTGTGTGTGTGTGTGTGTGAGTGTGTGTGTGTGTGTCTTGTGATGCACTGGCACCCTGTCCAGTTGTTGTCCCAGCATTGTGCCTGATTATTACTGGGATAGACTCCAGCTACCCCACCACTTTGCATTGAATAAGCAGGTTAAGAAAATGGATGTTTGGATCATTTAGTGCAGCACCCGTGTTTGGGTTATTTCATGATAAATATTCTAACAGCAGGTCTGAACCACAGACATAGAAAGTGAAAGATGATTTGTGTGGACCTTTGACAATTTATGAACTTCAGCCATAAACTGAGCAGATCTCTTCATAGGTCTGGTGTCCTGGCTGGAAGGTGGTACAGAGACCTCCGGCACTGGATTTACTGTTTGGTAGTTTCATAATTTAATACATTTTATTCTGCAGTATCTGAGTTTCCAGATGTTTTGGTATTTTTTGATGTAAAGTAAGATCTTGACAGAGTTAGATGAGGATATTTGTGAGCCTTATTGTGTAAATTTAGGTTTGGTCTTCATGTCTACATGTGGATTCAGCTACTATACTGCAGTTGAGAAGTCTTTGCGTTAATAAAATTCATTTTCACTATTTCAGTTTACAATTTGGAAACAGATGGGGGGGGGGGCAGTGTTGTTATGATTGTATTTGAATTCCTGCCTATCCACCTTTGGAAGCTGTCAATGCTAAAAGGTATTAGAAGGGAAAGGTTTAGAAGAAAAAAGTTGTTTTTTTATGTTAATGATATGGTGCTCGGTATCTCAGATCACAGTCATGTGTATTATCATGACAGTCTATTGAATAAGAGTGATCTCCACTCTGTGAATTCTCTCACATGCCAAACAAAACCTGATCGCTTTTGTGTGATTGTCTCTGAAGATTTTGTTCTCCATGAAAACCTGAGATCAGTCGTCACTACACAACACATGGGTAAGCAACATAAAATACAAAAATATAATTTTTAGGGCATTTACCTTCTTACTGAACTGATCACAAACACGTCTTAGTGGTTTCACTTATTTCAACTGACTCAGAAAAATGACAAAACATATTACAATGATCTCACGAGTCTAACTTTGGTTATCAGATGATGTTGTAGGTCCTACCATTGCTGCCACTACGTGTCCATGTCCTCCTGGGTTCTGAAATCCCATATCTTCTACATCTACAGTGTGCCTTCAAACTCTTTTATTCATTTGTCACTCTCTTCAAGCTCAAACTCCATCTTCACTCTTACTGGTAAGTTAAACTTTTCTTTTAATCTTGTGTTGCTATTCATATTTATTGAGTCAAATCTGTGGATCACCTCGAGTGTCAATATGAAGGCAAGTGTGACAAAAAGTTAGTTGTGCCACAAAATGCAAAACAAATGTGTTGTAAAAAATTTCAGGACTCACAAAGAGAACAAGAACTCAAACTGTGAAAGTAAATGTTGATAAGACCATGTGTGTCCTCTTGTGTGTCCAAACAGAAACAGTTGGGGGCAACATGGAGTGAAATCAGGAGGAGACTTGAGGAGAGAGAGAAGAAAATGAAGGAAATAAGAAATGTGGTGGAGCAGATAAAAGTGAGTTGAATTAAGACGACCCTTCAAATTATGAAAATGAGAAATAAATGAAAACTAGAAAAGCCAGCAAAGCTTCACTGGTGATGAAGTGTAGGGGCAGGCAGAAGGACAGAAGACATTTTATTTAATCCTCCATAGTATTTCACAGTCAACAGTGCTTCTTGTTATTTCATTGCAGATTCAGACAGCAGGACCCTAAATTAGTGAAACCTGAACTCACTCGTCTAAACCCATGCTGACCGCTCACTAACAGTCCTTTTTTAACATGTGTTGCTTAGTATTTTATTTATTAATGATAGTAAAGCTTACAGGTATGTGTTGCACCTTCTTATCCTCTCAGTCTTCCTGGTCTGCCACAAGGCACAAATAGAGTTTTTGAGATGATCACTCTGTCAGTTCCGCTCCTCAGCTTTATTCTTTAAGTTTGTCCGGCAGATCTGGCACTCTGTAGATAACAATGACAATGACAGCTGTCAGCCAGGAAGGTAACACACTACATGAGTCTCTGGAACAAACCTTCATCTCATCGCCCCTAATATTTGAATCCCCAGCTATCACTACTTCCCTCTTTCTGTGGACTGGTGTGGAGGTCAACCTTTAGGGTTTTTCATTCCTTCCTGGTATCTCAGGATTACCTGAGTCAACTCCTAGAAATGCAAGGTCTTGAAAACAGGTGGACATCTCCAGCTTTGTGGTTAATGAGTTTAGACAGTGTGTACTGCTTACCTTACACTTACATCAGACTGTGACCTACCTGTCACTGCTCTAGCCAGTGCTGTGTCCTATGCCACTTTGGACTGCACACTAACAGCCCCCTACAACAGCTGGGTGAGCCATTCTAATATAAGCCATAGTAGCAAAGGCTATCAGTAATAATAAAAAGTTAATAAGTGAACTAGAAATGAAGACTCAGACCTGAGTTTGACATTAGAAAAAAGAGGGACAATAAATAATCCAAGAGTTCATGAAGTGAAATTAAATCAGAATTCCCATACCAACCACAACACACTTGTGTATAATATCTCCATTTATGTTTGATATTGTCATCAACAGGGAGCATCAAACCAGAAAAAACCAAACCAGAACAAAACTACCACACACACGTCTCTGGTGCTAAAGACTCTAATTTTCACAATTACTTTCCATCACACAAGCATTTGTTTACAATACCCAAAATCATCATCATCTTCATCATCATCATCTTCTTCTTCTTCTCTAATTCCATGTACATTTCTCCTGGCTGGGCTGGAGAGACTATTTTTACTAAGAGACCCAGTGGTACTTCCAGTACATAAGAGAAACACGAGAGAATCACTTCTGTGTTAGAGTCCTCATAGGATAATTGAACTGTCCCCTCAGTAGGTCCTTCTAATATCTCTGAAGGACCTCTAAAGGGCTGACTGTTCAGATGTCATATCCCATTCACCCTTGCAGACACCCTGCCACCCAGAATACTAGATGAACATGTTGTCCTGGATAATAATTCTCTGACTGCCCTCCCATTATTCTAGTCTGTTGTTTCAGTGAGGTACCACCAAACATCTTGACCAGGATGCCAGCCAATCCAAACTATCCTTTACAACATTAAAATGCCCACAAAAGTGTCTCATGACTGGTAATTATTATTATGTGACTCAATTTAATGTCTTTCTTTATTCAATCAGATATCAGTGGAAAAAGAGGTAAAGGAAAATGAGAAAAGTTTCTCTGATCTGATCCACTGCATTGAAGAAGCTCAGAAGAACTTGTTTGAGAGGATCAGAGAACAAGAGAAGAGAGAAATAGAGAAGGCTGAAGGAGTCATGGAGCAACTGGAGAAGGAGATCAAGGAGCTAAAGAAGAGAGACGCTGAGCTGAAGGAGATTTTGGACAACAAGGATCACGTCCACTTCATGCAGGTGAGGGAAGCTCCTCAGAGTAAACCTAATCTGACTGGGGTGTGTGGGACCTGAGAACGTTTAAAAATAAATTCAAAAGATCTGAGGAGGTTTTTACAACATGACAAGGATAGGCCATTCAAACCAACACAGAATGTCTTTTCATATTCCTCTAATATTGTCAAAATGTATAAAAGTCTCTGAGTCTCTGCTTTTTAAACATCTCAGTCATATCACCTACTAATATTTCTATCCTAAAAACTCATAAGATTCAAATCCTTCAAACCCCACAGTCCAGTCTCATCTCTCTTCCCGTGTCTATTCTTGTGCTGTTTGTTCATTTCTCTAATATGGAGACCAGCACTGCACACAATATTCCTGAACTGGACTCACAAGTGTGTTCTTCATGTGATGGAGATTCTCTTCTTGATTTATACTTCACACATCATGGACACTATATAACTCAGCTTCTCACTAGCCTTCTCTAATCTCTACTAGCTGATGATGGTGATGAGTACACAAAGAGCCACAAGTCTTCATCACAAGTTACACTTTCTAGTGCAGACCTTCCATTGTGTAATTATACTGAGGAGCTCTCTTACTTCATGTATATTTGTTTACATTTAATTGAGTTGATTTCACCTCAGAAACTCTGAAAAGCCCAATGTCTTGCTCTCTTTGTCAAGTCAGTTCTTTGCCCACCTCACCGCTGTCCCCTCAGTCCCCTTATCTACAGTCTGATTACTCTGCTCTTATGGTGTCCTGCATGAACAGCTTATTGAAAGTCAAGTCGATCTCTTATGTCTCACTACACTGAAATACTCTGTCATTAATAACCAATAAATGAATGAGAGGTGATCTCCACATTTCAATCCAGGTTGACTGCCCATCATGTGTGGTGCTGACACGTAACGTAGTTTACTGGTTTGTCTTCTGTCTCTCTGTTGTGTCATCCTTGATGTGAACTCTGTCTCCATCTGGGGCACGTATAAAAAACTGGAAGGAATAAAACAGGCGTCATAAGCATACTGCAATATTGAAGACCTTTGTACAGTATAGTCAGTTGTGACAATTTCTGGGATATTGCCATGGTGATAGATACCAGCCAATAGATAAATAAGCAGCATGAATAGGAAAGAAATAAAGAGCAAAACAAAACACAAAGTGTACGGTGAATGTAACAAGCACAAACTATCTAAGACCAGAGAGAAGATCGTCTCACTTGGGTATCGAGTCCTCTTTCTTTTTGCAAGTGGCCACCTTGAAGAATTTCCCAAAATGAATTTTCCTGAGCTGAGGTGGTACAGCAAGAAACGATCCATTAACACAGGAATCCCCACCAAAATTTGTTTCCCTTGATCACCTTATTTTTCCCAACACACGTGAGGAAATTCAAATGGCCTTACCACCTCAACAAATTGCCCGCTTATGGCACTTCTGTGACGTCTACAGACACAGAGACCTAAATTGCCATTTCATATTAACTTTTGCAACCAAGAAACCTACACAGACAGTAACTCAACAGAAATGTGTTTATTATTTCAGGTATGACTTCATGTGAAACACACACAAACACACACTCGTGCATGAAAACGTCTTGATATGGAAACACTACTGGACTTCCAAGTCTGTACACATTTAGCAACATGTCATTTAAATGATTTTTTTAGTTCAGTTTTATTCCTGAATAAAAGCACACTTGTTTTGTCATACCTTTTGTGAAAGTGTTTATTTAATAGTCCATGTCTTTTTTTTTTTTATTTTACTTGGGGGCTCGTTTCGCTCACCAATCCCCATTTTTGTTTTCCCGGATACACACTTTTAAGATTTTTTTTCTTTGAATTGTTGCTATTTCATTAGTTTCATTAGAACTTCTGTAAAAACGGTATTTGGAATCTTTCGAGTCCCAACGTTCTGAATCTTTTAAATTAGGTCCTTGAGACGTGTGTTTAATGACTTTGTACCGTAATTCAGGATCGGTTTCTCTGTTTGGAATTTCAGCACAGACAAAGCGATCTTCATCATCAGCAGTTAATATTTTTTTTTGCAAAGTAACCAATAAATGCATGTGAGGTAAACTCAGTTTTTGAAATTCTCTGACTTAAACTTCAAAGCCTTGCAATATTTACATACTTCTGACATATCACCTGTGTCCATATATTCGATCTCTATTCGCCTTTTCATTATTTCTCCGAGTACTTTTTTTTTTTTTTTGACAGTGTCGTTTTTTCTGCTTTCATTTTCTGTATCTTGCTCTGCATATGTTTCCCTCCTATGTTTTTTTTGAGCCTTTTTGAATTTCAGTTTTCATTTTCTCTAACCTGTTCTGCATGTGTTTGGCCCCCTTGTTTTTTAACCTTTTTATGACGTTTTACTTTGTTTTCTATTCTGTCTTTTATTTCTGACCTCGCGTTGTCCTGCTTTTGTTTCAATGACACCTGGTCCGTGGTGATTATTTTCCCTTTTTCAAGTAATAATTTCCATTTGTTTGCCCTCCTGAGAATTTTTTTATACTTTCTAATTTTCTAACTTTCATATTATTTAACTTTCACCACATGTGTATCGCGTCAACATTTTTTTTTGAGCCTTTCGAATTCCACTGCTTTCATAATCTCTAACCTGCTCTGCATGTGTATAGCGCCAACGTCTGCTGTTATTTGGTTGTAAGTAGGGCGTTTCTTGCAAGAATCTCATGTTCTACGTCATCACGAGACGGTCCTGGGTCAATCTCTTGGCACAAAGTCTCATGTTTAAGGTCCCCATGAGACGCTCCGTGGCCAATCTCTTTAGTCTCACGGGTCTTTTAAGTATCTTCCGTGATCTTAACGTGAAGATCACGTCTCATCACCATACTTATTCTCTCCAGGATTTTTTTTTATAATAGAGAGATTGATTTTATTAAAATCCAATAACATTCCATACAAGCAAGTCGAGTTTAACAAAATCAGGGTTCAAAAACAAATCAACTCCCACCCATGAGAAAGAGAGCTAGGCCGACCGAGTAAAACTTTAATAATAGTAAAAATAAATAAATAAATAAACAGAATAAAAAAGTGGAGAGAGAATCCACTTCCTCAATTTAAATATGTATTCTAAAATGTTATTGATTAGATCCTGCCAGGTTTTGAAAAAATTTTATAGAGATTCTCTAAGTGAGAATTTTTTTTTTCCAGTTTCAAATACAACATCAGTTACCCACTGACTTAGAATAGGAGAGTTAGGATTCTTCCAGTTGAGCAAGATAAGTCTACATGCCAATAGTGAAGGCCATTACAGTTTGCTTGTCCTTCTCCACTTTAAGCCCATCTGTGAGGCCACCAAACACAGCTGTTAGTGGATTTGGAGGCATTCTGACACTCAGTCTGTCTAAAAGGTATTTAAAGATTTTAGTCCAAATGATGTTAATATGATGCAGGCCCAAAACATGTGACCTAATGAGGCTGGAGCTCGATTGCAACGTTCGCAGGTTGGATCTTGGCTTGGAAACTCTTTTTGGACAGTTTTAAACAAGAGAGATGTCATTAAAAGCTGCATACATTTGAGAGGGTGGAAAACGGTGATTATCATGCAGAGGTGCCACAGATAAAAGCTTCTCTATCTTAAAATACTTCTCTACATTGGCTCCATATTCTGGGTGAGTGAAGCACCATTGGTTTGTTAGTATACTGGAGACTTTTATTTATTGGGGTACAAAGCAAGGAATATAAAGAAGTGCTGCAGGATTTTATTTCTATTGTGAACTAAGCCTGTGTATGTTCATCTATTTGTGTCCAGGTTTTTATTGCTGTCCAGTAATAAAATTGAAAGTTAGGTAGAGCCATGCCACCTTCTGCCTTAGGTCTTTGTAGAGTCGCTCTTTGGATACATGGATGTTTTGAATTCCAAATAAATTAGATTATTATTGAGTCTAATCTATATATATAAAATTCTTTTTGCGTTTGAAACAGTAATTACGTATCAGCGTTTGAAACAGAAATTACGTCTGACCATAGAGGAACAGGAAAAACATTCTTAATAAACCTGATTCTTGCCAAGCGAGCGAATGGTGACATAGCTCTGGCTGTAGTGTCATCGGGAATCGCTTCTACATTATTAGATGGAGGCCGTACAGCACATTCGGCCTTGCAGTTACCTTTAAATCTCGCTCACGACGAAAATCCAATTTACAACATACGCAAGGGCTCTGGAAAGGCAAAAGTCTTGCAACATTCAAAGATAATAGTTTGGGATGAGTGCACCATGGCACATAAAAGAGCTTATCAAGCCTTGAACCAAGCAATAAAAGATCTCAGAGATCCTAGCAAAATAATGGGAGGTACTGTCGTTTTACTCGCAGGAGATTTTCATCAAACACTACCAGTTATTCCACGAGGGACACCAGCGGATGAACTCAATGCGTGTTTAAAATCCATGCTTCTTCCACGGTCAGTTATATGTCGCGTGTTCTCGGGTAGGTACACCAAAAAATGTATACATTTATGCACGTAATGGCCAAACAAAAAATGTAGTATACCCGAAAGCACTGCTGTAGTATTCAATGTATCTTTACTTCTTAAATAGATAGATAGATGGATGTTTTACTGTTTAATAATTTATATTCTTCTTATATGTTGTTCAAATTCTTTTATCAAAATATTTTACTGTTTAATAATTTATATTTATATGCAATGTGCTTCTTATATATTACTTCATATTTTCATATGATAATGATGTTAATAATGTTGTTTATATTAATTTCTGTTATTGTAAATGCTCTTTATTTGTTGAAAAACAAAATTGGCAATTAACAAACTTATTTTGTAAATACTACATTTTATTTTTTTCCCTTGCACTCAGTGAGCGAAGCCACTGGGTAATCGGCTAGTTTCTTATAAATTATTTATTGATGTATATTGTAATGTTTTGAAATAAAAAGAGAAGCTTAGAAAGGATATTTATCTTAACAACGTTAATTCTTCCAGCTAAAGTGAGATGAAGGGTTGACCATCTATGCAAGTCTTGCTTAATTTTTTCCATAGAGACGGCAAAAATTTGTTGATAAAGAGCTTTATGTTTACTTGTGATGTTTACCCCGAGGTATTTAAACTGATCTGCGATGATAAAAAGGGAAGGTGTCCAATCTAATATTGTGTGCTTGTGAATTAACTGGATAGAGCACACTTTTATTCAAATTAATACTGAGACCAGAGATCTTTTGAAATTCTGTAAGTGCTGTTAAGACTGTAGGTACAGTATTTTGTGGGTCTGATATCTACAGTACCATATCATCTGCAGAGAAATTTTCTGTTCCAGTCCTTCTCTGATAATCCCCTTTATCTCATAAGCATTTCAACAGTGAACTGCCAGTGGTTCAATGGTGATTGCAAAAAGCAAAGGTGACAGGGGGCATCCTTGTCTGGTACCACACTGTAGTTTAAAGTAGTCTGAATTAATGCTGTTAATACAAACTGAACCTTCTGGATTGGTATACAGTAGTTTGATCCAAGCACAAATGTTAGGGCCAAACCCAAATTTCTCCAATGTAGTGAAGAGGTAGATCCACTCAATCATGTCGAATGCTTTTTCTGCATCCAATGATAATAATATTTCCAGGGTGTTTTACTTTGTGGATGAATATATTACATTAAACAGGCATCGGAGATTGGAAGCTAAGTGTTAGCCTTTAATAAATCCAGTATGGTCTTATTGATATTACCGAGGGCAGCACTTTCTCCATCCTTCTAGCTAGGACTTTGGAGAGTATCTTCACATTCCACGTATTATTTTGAAAATATTTGGACTTCACAGTCACAAAACAATTTGGCTTTTATCCAAAAATAAAAACGAATGAAAAGAAATCTCTTGAATGACATGTCTCTGTGAATGTGTAAAGACTGTGAACTCCAAATATCAGTACAAAATAAGATGTTTGCATTTATATGTGTGATAACGTGTTTCATTTTCAAACGGACAAATCTGATATAATAAAAATGTGCATTTGATCTGAGTCTGTAACATTCTGTGTAAATGTATGGTACTTGTAAATTAAGCTCAAAAAAAGTTGTTTAATGGTTACCATCACATAAGCGCAATTGTCAAAAATAAAAACTCACATTCAAGCAGTTATATTTGATATAATAAACACATCCATTGTGTGTGTCCTGCGGTGGGTTGGCACCCTGCCCAGGATTGGTTCCTGCTTTGTGCCCTGTGTTGGCTGGGATTGGCTCCAGCAGACCCCCGTGACCCTATGTTCGGATTCAGCGGGTTGGAAAATGGATGGATGGATAAACACATCCATTTGCTTTGTGTCTACAAGACGTAACATTTCTTGTTTTGTCGTACATTTACACGGATCGTTGTAGCATGGAGCACACATGAACTGTATGCATTTCAAATACTGATATATCATTGCTAACATATCTCCTTACAACTCTTTGTCATATAAATTTTCAAAGCAGACTTGTGCTGTAAGTTAGAGAATTCGAGCTGGTGGTGTTACACAGAGAGTGTAAGTGTCAGGAGTGGCAAACGGCTGGCTGAACGAGGGATGGGTCAGTGCAGGTTCAGCGCTGCTAACTGACACAGTTACAAAACAAAGGTGTAGTATGAGGGTGTTGTATCGTGTTGGCCATTATGGATGTAGATAGATAGATAGATAGATAGATAGATAGATAGATAGATACTTTATTAATCCCAAGGGGAAATTCACAGTAGTGAGAAGTCAAGCAAAATGACACCTTTTATTGGCTAACTAAAAAGATTACAATATGCAGGCTTTCATGGCAACTCAGGCCTGTTCTTCAGGCAGACGTAATTGAAACAAAGGTTGTTATCGGTGGGCAGTTTCTGCGCTGATAAGGACATAGGAGTTTCCTCACACGTGTTTTGGATAAGTAGGCCTTAAAGGGTGAATGAGAAATTTTGAAGACATTGGGACAGTGTTAAAGATCTTCTAATAAATGGTTTTTGCTCTCGGTCCTCTTTGAAATCTCATCCCCTCTTCTCTCCTGATGCAGACTTTCTCATCTTGCTGTGTCTTTCCTGATGATGGAGACTTGCTCAGCTTCACTGTCACTGCTGATTTCTCTTCTGAGGACCTGAGAAATGACCTGTCATGTCTGAAAAAGAGTTTGGAGAAGATCAGCCAGTGGGACATCAAGACATCAACTTCATCAGGTACAGCGTCTGTTCACGTTGTTGTGAAAGGCCACTCAATGTCCTCTTATTGTCCTCCTTAGAAGGACCAGAGTGATGACAAGAGGACATTGAGTGGTGAGACACATGAAGAAGGCCTGCTCTTTGACAATTATTTTGATATCAAGAATGTTTTATTATACACAATGTAGCTGTTTTTATTCAAAATTACTAAGATTCTTCAGGTCTAGTTTGCTTCATGGGATTCAACGATAGCTTGACACATTGAAATAATTCCATAGACAAAATATCTTCATTTCTAAAAGCTTTAGTAAAACTTCAAATTAAAACAGTTCACACAAAAATAGAGAAATAATTGATATAGCAAACAAAAGAAAAGTTCTTGTTTAAGAAAAGTCCTGTTTAAACCTTATAAACACACACTGACTTAATTAACACACATTATTATTTATATAGCAAGAAAGTTCAATCTCATATTAACTTACATGGCGTGAAAGACTACACCATATTCTGTCTAGAAGCTAATGTTCTGTAGAGAGCAAACAAACACTAATATGAATTTAACTTAAGAGTTAACTTTCTAAGATTGGCTCTTACATTTCTGGCCCCTAATTGGCTATGCAGGAGCTGAGACAATTACTATACTTTACTTAATAAGAGCCACTAACTTTACTTTTATATTAACTATAGTTTTCAAGTCTGCGGTGGGCTGGCACCCTGCCCGGGGTTTGTTTCTGCCTTGTGCCCTGTGTTGACTGGGATTGGCTCCAGCAGACCCCAGTAACCCTGTAGTTAGGATATAGTGGGTTGGATAATGGATAGATGGATTGTTTTCAAGTCACACTGCAAACAAACATTTAAGAAGTTCTTATTTCAAAGATTGGCAGTTTCTTGCAGCAGGCCCAGTTTATTCACAGGTCTGTCCAGAGTGCTGATGTTGGCCTGCACACAAACTCTTCTGACTGCCCCTTTGCCATCTGCCATTGTTCAAGTTCAAAGTTCAAAGTGAACTTTAGTGTCATTTCAACCATATACAAGTATACAGATAGACGAAATTCGAAGCTCAGGGTCCACAGTATAACAACAGGATGTGCAAATAATAAATTAAAAATAGAATTAAAATTTAAAAATTTAAAAATGAAAGATTAAAGATTAAAACACAAACAAGACAAGACATTGTGCAAAGATAGGACAAAGAAGTAGCAGCAATGTTGATGTGTAAGATATGTAATATAATAAATAAATAAATAAATAATAGATATAGATAATAAAGGAATTATCAGTGTATGATAATAGTTGTTTAAGACGTGTGTAAACAATGACAGGTCAGAATGTTTTACAGCAGAAGCATAAAGAGTGACAAAATCCTTAAAGGTCAGTATGAGATTTTCAGTTCATTTCTACATGCACACTCATCTTTGCAGGACAGTGGCTCTCATGTATAAAAGTTCTGTTTTTAGAGGTGGCTGAGGCCGTGTGGAAGATCCCAGGGGGAAGCCTGGTGTTAAGGAGTCTAACAGCTTGGGGTTAAAAACTCTTCTGCAGCCTGGCAGATTTGGCTTTGATGCTGCAGTATCTTCTCTTGGATGGCAGAAGTGTGAAAAGTCCATGTGAGGGGTGTAAGGGGTCCTACACAATGCTGCAGGCCTTGTGGACACTGCGTTTGTAGAATATGTCCTGTAGTGAAGGGAGAGGCACCCCAATAATGTTCTCTGCTGTCTTCACTATCCTTTGCAGGCGCTTGCGGTCGGTTATGTTGCAGTTGCCATACCAGTCAGTGATGCAGCTGGTCAGAGCACTCTCAATGGTGCCTCTGTAGAACATGGTGAGGATGGAAGGGGGAAGACTTGCTCACTTCAGCCGCCTCAGGAAGTGTAGTCTCTGCTAGGCTTTCTTGATTAGTGATGAGGTGTTATGTGTCCACGTAAGTTCCTCAGTTATGTGCACACCGAGGGACTTGGTACTCCTAACAATCTCCACATCTAAACCGTTGATGCTGAGTGGGATGTGGGCAGGACGTGATTTTCTGAAGTCCACAATTATCTCTTTTGTCTTGTCGACATTGAGAGATAGATTGTTGTCTTCACACCATGCAGCTAGCCGTTCCACCTCATCTCTGTATGCTCTTTCATCATCCCTGCTTATCAGTCCCAGCACCGTCTTATCATCCGCACACTTGATGATGTGATTGCTGTTGTGTGTGGCGGTGCAGTCGTGAGTCAGCAGGGTGAAGAACAGTGGACTAAGCACACAGCCCTGCGGTGCTCCAGTGCTCAGTGTGATGATGCTGGAAGTGTTGTGGCCCATCTGAACTGACTGGGGCCTCTCTGTCAAGAAGTCCAGGATCCAATTACAGAGGGTGGTGTTCAGGCCCAACCTGCTCAGTTTTACAACCAGCTTTTGAGGGATGATTGTGTTGAAGGCGGAGCTAAAGTCTATGAATAACATTCTGACATATGAGTCTTTTAATGCAGATGTGTCAGGGAGAGGTGAAGGGCAGAGCATATGGCATCCTCAGTTGACCTGTTTGAGCGGGTATGCAAACTGAAGAGGGTCAAGGGAGGCAGGGAGATTAGTCTTTATGTGTGACATGACTAACCTTTCGAAGCACTTCATTATGATTGGCGTGAGTGCAACTGGTCAGTAGTCATTCAGGCATGTCACTGATGACTTCTTCGGTACTGGTATGATGGTGGTCGACTTGAAGCATGCTGGGACAGATGACTGGCTCAGAGATGTGTTGAAGATGTCTGTGAGGACACCAGCCAGTTGACTGGCACATTCTTTGAGCACACGACCAGGTATGTTGTCAGGTCCTGCAGCCTTGCGTGGATTGACTCTGGATAGAGTCCTCCTCACATCTGTTATGGAGAGACAGAGTGCTTGGTCAGTGGAGGGAGGTGTTGCTTTTCTCGCAGGCTCTTTGTTCTGCTCCTCAAACCGTGCGCAGAAGTTGTTCAGCTCATCCGGAAGGGAGGCATCACCATCGCTGCTCTGTGGGTTGGGCTTGTAGTTTGTAATTGTCTGAACGCCCTGCCACATACGACGTGTGTCTCTGGTGCTGCTGAAGTGTTTGCTAATCCTCTGCACGTATTCCCACTTAGCTCTCCTTATAGCGCGAGACAGGTTGGCTCTGGTCACCCTGAGGGCGGCCTTGTCACCAGATCTGAAGGCAGCATTTCTGATCTTGAGCAGCTTGTGCACTTCTCTTGTCATCCAGGGCTTTTGGTTGGCTCTTGTGGTAACATCCTTGGTAACAGTAACATCCTCTATGCATTTGGCGATGTAGCCAGTCACAGAGTCTGTGTACTCCTCCAGATTGATGGAGTCACCATCCATAGCAGCCTCTCTTAAAAACGTCCCAGTCTGTCAATTCAAAGCAGTCTTGGAGAGCTGAAACCTCACCAACCTGCCACACCCTGATGCTCTTGCTGGCTAGTTTAGTGCACTTCAGCAGGGACTTGTATACAGGGACCATAAAATCGCTGATATGATCATTGCCTTCATGAGTAGCCCCTTTAATTACCCAGGAATTGCGGGGTGCAGCATCATCTACAATTAAAACAACCTCCCCTGTTCAAAGTTTCTTCTTGCTGTAAGCCATTTTTGACGTTCTTGAAGTATTGGTAAATACTCTTTAGACCATCTTTTCCAAAACAAACCAGCCGTGTATTGAAGTTACTTCCAGCATCATCAAGTGTATTGGTCGTTTTTAGAAAAGAGTCCAGGAGGCATGTCAGGTTGTGTCTTCGTTAACAGCAAGTGTTTGGGTGTGAGTGCCTCCAAGTCATTTGGATCATCTGATGTCTTTGTCAGAGGTCTGTTATTGATGACTGATTCTGCTTCACACATCATTGTTTGGAGACTTTCATCATCGAGTGTCTGTTGGTTTAGTGTTGAGTTTAGAATCTTTCTTATGCTTCTGATTTGTCTCCCACACTCCACCTTGATGAGAGGCTGATGGTGGATTGAAAATCCATTTGATTTCTTTCTTCATCATACCGTTGTTGATTTTTTCTTCGTCTGGATTTTAAATTGTGTCATGTAAAGCTCTTTCGGCTCCAGTAAAGTTTGTTCCATTATCTGATTATCATGATTTTAACTTGTCCTCTTCTGCAAATAATTGGCGTATGACATTGATACAAGAATCAGAGTGTAAACTGTGTGCCATCTCCATGTGTGCAGCTCTGATTGTTAAACAAGTGAAGATTACGCCGTACCAGACTTGACCAGGCTTTGACCTCTTTTGACTTGAAAAAGACCAAAATAATCAACTCCAACATTAGTGAACGGTGGTTGGTTGGGTGCTAGGCGATCTTCTGGAAAATCTGCCATTTTTTACTCTCCTGCTTTCTCATTGTATCTTCTGCATGTTGTGCACTTTGAAATGATTTTTCTGACAGTGGAGCTTGCTTGAAGTATCCAGTATTTCTGATGTAGTTGTGCGAGCCTATAATTGCACCTAGTATTCCATCTTGTATGATCGGGTCAAGTTTGAAGATCTGACTGTTCTTTTTAACACAAAGGTCTTTTCTTTAAAGCCTTTAATTCTTCTGGAAATTCTTTCAGTTGACTGAGGTGGATAAGCTCTGTTTCAGCTTTAGCCAAGTCTTCTACAGTTATTGGGCTTGGTTTTAAAGTCAGTTTGTACCTTTTCATGTGCTTTGTGATGAGTGATTTTTGTTCTTCTGGATTACTTTCAGATTGACTGACTTCTAGTTGAAGTGTTTTTCTTTCATTTTTTAAGTGCAGCAGTATGTCTTTAAACTTGAGGAGCCAAGCCACTGCTTTTTTCAAGCTTGGCCAATCTGAAAAGTAAGTGATTAGTTTGTTGATGGGCTCGGTCGCCTCCTCTGTTCTTGTCATGTTAACTGCACAGATTTTGATTTCTGGATCATCTTCAAACAGTGAATTGTTTAGTTGATCAGGTCTTTTTGGCCACTCACGTTCTAACTTCAATAAGAAACTTGGACCATGTGACCATGTGGTGCTTTTGAGAAAGTTTTCTATGCTTAGCCCTCTGGATGCTTGATCAGCCGGGTTAAGGGCAGATGTGATGTTCCTTCACTGCTAAGGTTGTGAATGATCTCTGATCACAGAGATTCTGTTGGCAACAAATGTCTTGAATCGAGTGCTTTCATTTGAAATGTATTTTAGCACCGTGTAGATGAAGCTCACCTTTTATCATTTCGTCCATTTTGACTGCCACAACACCTGCTGTCAGCTCCAATCTTGGAACTGTGACCTGCTTCAGTGGTGCAACTCTTGACTTCCCCATCAGCAATGAACAATGTTTTTTGCCTTCTTTGTTAGTCAGGAGAAGATATGTGACAGTGCCATATCCATCTTCACTGGCATCTGCAGAATGGTGCATTTGTGCTGACCTTATGGTTCCAAACCAGACAGGTTTGATGCATCTGTTCACATTGTAGTCTGCTGGTAACTGTAAGTCATCCCATTTTTTTCCATTTCTGAGTGTGTTTGACTTCTACTTCTTCATCCCACCCACATTTCACTTTTCATAAGTCTCTTAGAATGAGTTTTGCTGGCAGTATGGCGGGTGCTAGAAAGCCAAGTGGATCATAAACTGAGCTAACAACAGACAGAATACCACGCCTTGTAGCGGGCTTGTTTTGTAACTTGATCGGAAATTTGAAACTGTCAGTTTCTGTGCACCACTGGACACCCAGGGCACGTTCTGTAGGAAGAAGACTGTGGCTCAAGTCTAAGTCCTTTTGTTCATGAGTTCTGTCTTCTTCAGGAATAGACAATAAAACTGCTCTGCTTTTACTCACCCACTTAGTCAAATGAAATCCCCCTTTGAGGCATAGAGCTTGGAGGTCTTTTCCCAGCTTTATTGCTTGTTCTTCTGTTGCCGCCGACTTTAAACAATCATCTACATAGAAGTTATTGAGAACGGTGTTAACAGCTTCCTCAGGAAATGTATCTCAGGCATCTTCAGCTGTTCTGCACAAAGCATAAGAAGCACAACTGGGTGAAGAAGTAGCACCAAAAAGATATACTGTCATTTTGAATTCGTCAAGGTGTTTGCTTAGATTACCTTCAGGCCACCATAAAAAGCGTAAAAGATCAGTGTCTTTATCTGGTACTTTAACTTGGTAGAACATTGACTTAATGTCTGGCATTAATGCTACTGGCTCCTTTCTGAATCTTGTAAGGACGCCAATGAGTGTGTTAGTTAGGTCAGGGCCTTTTAATAATTGCTCATTAAGTGAAGTCCCCTGGTAGGTGGCAGTGCAATCAAAGATCACTCGAATCTTATTATTCTTTGGATGATACACACCGTGATGTGGGATGTACCACACTCTGCCTTCATTGCAATTCAGGCTTTCTTTGGGTACTTTGATGTGTAACCCTTCTCAATAATGTCTCTCATGAACATTTTATAGTCTTTGTGGAAAATTGAATTTTTCCTCAGTTTTCTCTTGAGTCCAACGGCACGCTGTTCAGCAATACAGCGATTATTTGGCATTTTAAGTGTTTCATCCTTCAACGGCAAATTTGAAACAATAGTGGCCACCTACCAGTCTCACAGATTCTGAGGCTATGCACATGAACTTGATGTCCTCCTACGACATTTCCTCCTTTTCTTCGCTGCTGCGCTCTGGGAAATCTGTGTTATAGTGTTGCAGCAGCATATCCTCAATTTCTGTTATTGACACACGATTGATTGAATGTTTGGGCAGCTTACCACTTTGTTTTGTGAGGTCATCTATCTCTTTGTATGGTCCACCGACCGCCCATCCGGGTGTAGTCTTCACATCATGAGGCCCATCTCCTTGGCTAGGTATGATTTGTGACTGCCTGAAGATTTCTGGGTTGTTGATTCCTATTAAAAGATCAACTTCAGAGTCACTACGAGATAGACGTACCTCTTTAAGATATGCCCACTTATCGATATCCTCTTGTAGTGGAATACTTTGTCTGTTCACTGGAATGGAGACCTGTATGAAGACCTTTGACAAATCGATATATTCAACATCATTGAGACCACAGACTTGTAAATCTGACAGAGCATTCAGTTAGCGTTATTGAGTTATCTTCATAATTACTCATAGTTTTGAAGTATACTTTTGTTCTTCTCCCCTGAAGGTTTAACTGTCTCTGGAGCCTTTCAGTGCAGATTGTTACTGTACTGCCGAGGTCTATAAAGGCGTATGTTTCTACATACCTTTCACTCTTCTTAGATTTTAACTTAACAGGAACCACGCACAGTGCACACTCTTCACCAGCCCCAGTAAAAGCACAAGTTCCAGTCTTGGTTTCCCCTCAGCAGATGTTGCTACCCTGGCTGTAGCCGTAGATGTTGTTCCATCCTCTATTTTATATGCAGCATATCTGGGTGCTGCAAAGAACATGACTGATTCTTCATTCTTTACAATTATTACCAAGTTGCCCCGTTTGAGATGGCGAAAACATAAACCTGTTGATTTTAAAAAGTCAATTCTTTACTTTATGCGGTAACTCTTTGACTTTACTAATTCAACGAGAGTATGCTGGCTATTACAGAATCCACAAGGCTTTTTAAACCTCTCTTTCTTCAAGTTTATAAGCTGTATTTCGTCACTTATCTTGTAAAGTATATGGGAGCTTTGAGATTACGGTACAGATGTTCTGATTGCTGTTGAATGCATCACGGCTCCTTGCATTGGCCATGGAGTCCATACAGTTATCAGGAAAGGTTGATTAGTTTCTCACGGCCTCTCCATCATTTTGCTTTATTTGAGGCCGCTTCAATGCTTTATCCATGTATGTATCAACTAGAAATATTTGGGTGCCACAGTAACTATTAAGTACCTTCCTGGCCTTTGCATAGCCTTGACTTGGTGGCAGTCACACATAACCCTTAACCATTTCCTGGGTCAGACCTGTTGTATATTGGATTAGGTAATCTAATTTATCTTGAGGGTTCTCTAAAACATCGCCAACAGTGTGATCAAAGGCCCTAATGAAAGCCACTGGATCACCTACAAATAAAGGGACCTGTCTGTGTTGTTCTTCACCACGTGGTGCAGGAGGTGCAGAAGCAGGGGCTTCCTCTTTTTGGGCTAACATTTTAGCCATTTCAGTGACTGACTTCTGGCATTGTTTAATTTCACATGAGCACATCTATCAGATCTTGTCTGGAACTCTGAGTGTCAGCCCTTGCACTAGTGGAAGGCATTTTGATTGTTCCTGTTTTTTTACTATAGACTCAAGCTCATGAAGGTTTTGTAGGATTCTATTGAGTTCCGACTGTTCAAGTGTGACTGTCGATGAAGGCGCTGGTGTTTGACTGATATGACGTGCTGCACTTACTACCGAAAGCGCACTTCAACTGAGAGGTTTGTGAAACTCTTGGTTTTGTGCTTTCTCGAACTTGCAGTTGCATCTCTCCAAATTGATTAACACTAGAATCCCTGAAGCTTATGAAAAAACTTGTAATCCCGGGCCACCTTAAATTCCTTCGTACCTCTCCTTATCAGCGTCTTTTGTTTTGTAAACGTGTTGATCACCACGAGCAGCAAGCAGCCTGCTATCCCACCCACCACCAGAGCTCAACTCGGGCAAAAAGTTCTCCCAGCTCAAGTCTCTTTATCTACATGTGAGGTGCCTGGAGTTGTATAGGGAAAATAATATCTCGTTATTTGGAGCTCATGCATTTCAAGTGTGTTTCATATCTACAATGATCTGTGGAAGTGTAGTATGACAGGAAATGCGAGAAATGCAAGAAATATTGAACACAACTAAAACAGAAATGTTTTTCATGTTTTAGTACTAACAACAACATTTTGACATGAAGTGTATAATGTGTGAGGACTGATGTCCAAATATCAAATAAGCACTTTCACAAAAGGTACAAGTATAACAAAACAAGTGCGCTTTTATTCAAGAATATAACCGAAGAAAAAGAAATCAGGTTAATGTACTCCATTGTCATGACTGCTTTAGTAATACAGTGGTAAGAACTGCTGACTCATAGTCAACAGGTCACGAGATTGAATCCAGAATTACCATGTTGCGTAATGAGCTGCTCTTATTGTTACTATTATACACTAAAAACATACATTTGATTTGAGTCTGTAACAGACGGTGTAAATTTACGGTACTTGTAAAGTTTAGCTTTTTTTTTTTTCAGTTTTATTCTCTCAGTCACATTCACGCTCCCCCTGATCTGACAATGCTGTTTTCAAATAAAGTTGTGCTATAGCAGATTAGAACTCAGATGAGAATACAATACAATACAATACAGTTTATTTTTGTATAGCCCAAAATCACACAGGAAGTGCCGCAATGGGCTTTAACAGGCCCTGCCTCTTGACAGCCCCACAGCCTTGACTCTCTAAGAAGACAAGGAAAAACTCCCAAAAAAAACCTTGTAGGGAAAAAATGGAAGAAACCTCAGGAAAGGTAGTTCAAAGAGAGACCCCTTTCCAGGTAGGTTGGGCGTGCAGTGGGTGTCAAAAGAAGGGGGTCAATACAATACAATACACAGAACAGAACAAATCCTTAATACAGCATAATAATAAAAATTTTAGAAGTACAGAGCAGAATTTAACAGTAGATGATATCACATAATAAGATTTGGATATTTTTAAAGTCCTGGAGACCTCATCCGTCAAGCTGCCTCCCCATTTGGCCATTCCACGGCTAAAACGTTGCTCGGCCAGCCAATCCGATGAAAGGACAACTTTTTCCCATGATTCCTATGATTCTCCATCAGGGATGACTTTACCATAGGCAGGCAAACAACAGTTTAGGGGCCCTGTAACTAAAAGCTCGACCTCCCACTGTTATTTTATTAATCCTTGGAATCATAAGCAGACCAGCATCTTGAGATCTTAATGTGCACTCAGGTTTGTAAGTCATCATAAGTTCAGACAAGTAAGCCAGACCTTGGCCATTTAATGCTTTATATGTTAAAAGGAGGATTTTGAAATCTTCCCTAAACTTAACCGGGAGCCAGTGTAAGGATTTAAGAACTGGAGTTATGTGTTTGTATTTTCTTGTTCTTGTAATAATTCTTGCAGCCGCATTTTGGATTAACTGGAGGCTGTATAAAGAACAGTTTGAACAGCCAGTGAACACCGCATTGCAGTAGTCAATCCTACTAGAGATAAATGCATGAATTAATTTCTCAGAATCCTGTTTATTTAGAAAGCGCCTTAATTTCCTAACATTTTTAAGATGGAAGAAACATGTTTTGGACAACTTTGTAATATGTGCTTTAAATGACATGCTAGAATCAAAGATAACTCCTAGATTGCGGGCTGATTCAGTAAAATTAATTGGGATTCCAACTGAGTTAAATGACGACAAAATATTGCTGTGATCAGCGTCATTCCCTCCAACAATTAACATCTCTGTTTTATCTGTATTTAAAGACAAGTAGTTCTCATTCATCCACTCCTTTAATTCACTAACACAACTAATTAAAGACAACATCGGAGAAACTTCATTTGATTTAAATGAAAGGTATAACTGGGTGTCATCTGCATACGAGTGAAAATTAACATTATGTTACATAATGAGAGATCCCAGTGGAAGCATGTAAAGTGAAAACAGTAAAGGTCCCAGTACTGAGCCCTGCGGGACACCATATTGAACTTCTGTGTGTAATGAAGGAGTACTGTCAGCACATTTCTGTACATATTGGAATCGATTTGATAAATAAGAACTGAACCAAGTGAGCACGGGGCCTGTAAGCCCAACATCGTTTTCTAGCCTGTGCAGTAAAAAGGACAGGCTGGATGAGGGTTCTACATCAGAGAAACAGAACAGACGCCCTCACCACAAGAAACGTTCACTTACATATAAGAACAACGCAGCTGCACCAGGCGTAAAGGTGAAAGATGGCACCGTTTGGATGAGGCAAGAGGTCGGGCGTCATCCTGCCAGTCAGTCTGCTCTACACTTGTTCTTCAACGAAACAGCTTACAGAGCTCGCCAACGTATCGTGCAAAGTCATGTTTGTTATTGTCTTTATATGAAAAACATGACATGTTACTTATATAAAAGTCAGATCGAATGTTATTTACCTTGATTTATTAATTTATCTTCCTACAGTATAAAGTCACAAGTAGACTACAGAGCTTCCTGTGTTTGATCGACACGGGCACGCTGACAAAGTACAAGTGTACTGAAGTGACTTTAGCTGCAGGTGGAAGCTCCACATAACTGTTGTTACGGTTCTGCCTTTGTCCAGAAACAGTTTCATCAGCTTTATGACCTTAGTCATTTTCAGGTCATTTTGTGGGGGTGCAGTTCTGTGGGAGATGTTTCATCGTGTAGTGGGTGTGGCAACACACTGTACCAGTCCATGCTCCGCAACTTGACTTGACTTGACTTGTGGTCTCAGTCAATGCCACAACCTGGAGAACACATTGGGTGGCCAAAGGTGGTATAAAGTCCGCTTTGTCAGCTTCAGACTGACAGTTCCACTGGCCAAGAGGAAGGGAGTCTCTGAAGGAGTGGCTTGAAGAAGCAGTTGAAGATTGTCGTTATTACACCCTCTCCTGTTGACAGGATAAGAGAAACATCAGATATCAGTCACAGGAATGTCCTGTAAACACCTGTTGAGAAACAGAAGATTACAGAGAAACAGTGCATCTTGTTAAATAAGAGGACCCATTGCCTTATTCAGTGTCTTTGTTTGATGGACTTGTATAGGTTGACTTCTTCAGAATGAGGTGACGTTAAAAGTGATGTCCTTCAGGAGTCACTGATGGAGTTGGTGATCTTTGTAATATACATACACAATCTGATAACAATATTATAAGTTAAATTTCACAATTATACCATACCAGATGGAAGGGCAGATAATGGAGAATTAGTTAAATCATTACAGAAGTACCTAAAAAGAACACAGGAGTGGAAAGATTTGTAGACAATGAAGCTTAATGTAAGTAAATGTGAAAAATGAGATGTTGTAATTTGAATTGGCCTGTTTTTGTACTTTGCTCACATGTCCAGTGCTCTGATGTTATTATTCTTCCATCCTCTCTGAGTTTTGCTCTGGACTCTTACATTGACATTGCCCTCAATTTGCCCACTATTCTACTCTGTGGATTTTCTCATTTCTGATGTCTCCTTCATGTGAATGACTAACGGCTTCCAAATGTGGAGGCTGGCCCGGACAAAGACAGGCAGACATGTTCATTTTTCTCACCACACATTTATTTACACAGTCACAAGTGCACCACAAGTCCCCAAAGTCCTGGCCACACAATGCCTTACTTTCTTCAGGCCACCTCCTTGCCTCCTCCAGCAAGCTCACTCCACTCCCGACTCTTGCACCAAATGAAGGGAGGCGGCCCCTTTTATTCACACCCGGTTGTGCTCCAGGTGGTTCCCGGCAATCTCCCACCGACACGCCCCCGTGTGGCGGAAGTACCGGCTGTATCCCCGGAAGCACTCCGGGTGTCTCTGCTCCTCTTCCCCCCAGCACTTCCTGGTGTGTCCAGGGCTCCAAAGGCATGGGGGCACCCTCTGGCGGTGACCACGGGCCCCTACAGGGTTGAGCTTCAAAGCTCTGTACCCATGGTCCACATAGCAACCAGGGTGGCTTCCCCCACGTGGTCCAAGATGGGCACACGCCCTCTTCCGGTCCTCCAAGGCGTCCCGGCCAGGTCGTCGCCCTAGGCATCCCTGACACAAACAAACTGGGTACATGTCACTAGTCTGGCTCTCATGTCCCATTATATGTCTATCACTAATTCATCAAATTTATACACATTTACAATTATAGAGCCCAGTTTTATAAAGTTCAAAACTTTGTTTTAAAGTAAGTAAAGCTTCATCCAGGATGACCCTCTCACTGCTATGATTGACCCGTTTGTCTTTATTTCTTTTATCACAGGAAAGAAACTCTTAGAAGAGATTGACACCAGAAACGAGCCAAATGTCTCTGACCCTCGTGCTAAAGGTAACTCCTTTCTTTCACACATTTGATCAGCAGTTCCTCCAGTCCTATGCTCATCAGGTCTCCTACTTTCTTCTCATTTTGACTTCTAGACTTCCATCAGACACACAGACAGGCTGTGTCTGAATCCACAAGAACTCTGGGGGCTCAGGCTTCTCCTGGAGATCCACACATCACAGCTGTGGGCTTTGACACTCAATACACAGAGTTGATGGCCATTGAACAGGACCCAAGAAACCATAAGGAGACTGAACAAGAACTTGTGAAAACTGGGAAGTTTCATGAAGAGCTCATGAAGAAAGGAGAATCACAGAAATGTGAGCGAATCTGGATTGAACAGATGTTTAGGAAAAGCCCTGTATGTGTAAATCCAGTCAATATCATAGTGGTTAGTGGGATGGCCGGAATAGGGAAGACCACCATGGTACAGAAGATCATGTATGACTGGTCGAGAGGCACTCAGTACCAGAGGTTTGCATTTGTGTTACTGTTTAAATTTAGAGAGCTTAACCTCTTAGACAATGAGAATGAGACACAGATGTCACTGACCAAACTGATTGAAAAGCACTATAAATATCTCAGTAATGACAGACTGAAAGACGTTCTGAAGAATCCTGAAACTCTCCTGTTTATATTCGATGGCCTGGATGAGTACAAACACAAACTGAATGTCACACTGAGTCAGCTTTGCTCAGACCCAGAAGTTGAGGTGCCTGTCCACATCCTGGTCACCAGTCTGGTCAGTCGGACATTACTGAAGGGCTGCTCAGTCCTGATAACAAGCAGACCAACAGCCCTGGAAGCCATGGACATGGAAAGAGTTGATCGGTTTGTAGAGATCCTGGGGTTCTTCCCTGAACAAAGGGTGATGTACTGTAAGAAGTTCTTTGGTGACTCTGCTCTGTGTGGTGAGGCTTTGAAGTATATCAAGGAGAACACCATCCTGTACTCAATGTGCTCCAGTCCATCATACTGTTGGATGATCTGCTCTGCACTGAAGAGCCACTTCATGACACCTGAAAAAGCCAAAGCTGAAGTTCTGCAAGTAGGTCAGTGGCTCTGTGAGACTCAAAATAAGGAGTTAATTAGAGACACCATTGGAGAGGATTTAAAGATGAACTTTAGCAGCACGACTATATCTGATGTGGACTGTGCTGTGCTGGCCGCTGTCATCAGCTGCAGTGGAGAGCTTAAAGAACTTGACCTGTCAGAGACACCTCGGACCCCTGAATGCATCGATAGACTGGAGCCGGGGCTCAGCTGCTGCAGTAAAGTCTGGTGAGTGATGCGACTTTGACGAGTTTTATCTGTTAGTAATGGCACTTTGTGTCAGGGCACTGAGCTCCACTGTCATAGGGTCTTCTAATAAGCCCCACACACTCAACAGGAAGTGAGGTCAACTGCTAATGACATGATAATTATGCCATCTCATTCTCAATGATCCTTTACAACTCGTCTGAACCATCCTGACCTCACACTGTCGTATCTGTTTCAGACTCTTAGAGTCATTAAAGATCCCTCGTGCAAGACAGTGAGCCAGTACCACTGGTGTAGATCAGCAGATTAAAAAGATGGATGAAAATTTTAATATTCTTACTGCATTAGTTAGTAATTAAACAACAATGTGAAACATTATATTGTGTGAATGTGACCATAGTGGCGGAGAATTAAACCTAAAGTGTGATTACAAGAGTGAGGAGGAATGTTCACAATTTGCAGAATCCCAGATGAATCGATTAATCTCCAGTTCCTTTGCACCATCAGCAGGCAGACTGTGGGCCAAAAAAATGGATGGCCAGGAAGCTGGAGGTTTGATTTTTCACAATGATGTATTGATAACTGAGTTTAATTAATTTTATTTCTTGTTACACTCACCACATGCCCAGACCACCTCATCTACCTCCTATGGTGGTTCTGTTCAGAGTTCCTTATGTATTCCTAAAGTCCTTACCTTCTTCATGAGATTGAGTTTAGTAATCCAGTGCAGGACCCTGGTCTCAGCCCCTTGTCCTCCTAAACGTCTTCATTCACTACTCAGAGCTCATGACCACAGGTGAGGATCAGCTGGTGAGCTGATCACTAAATAATGGGCTTCATCTGAGAACTTTGCTCCTCTTCACCACCCCTGCCATCTTTAGAGGGGCTTTATCCTCCTGCTTCTTCAATATTTCAGATTTTATGTTGAACATCAAGGCCGGACTGCTTTGTTTGTTTCCATCGCACTAAAGCACCTCATAGCACACTGAAACTCAGCCCACTTGTGCTAAGTACTAATCTGTCTATTATCATTGTGTTTGTGATTTGAAGGAGTGGTTCACTTTGCTGGTGATGTTCTTCAAATGTAGCGCCTCTTTTTTAGCCATTCCTAATTTAACAAGCCAGTGTATCATATGTATTGCCAAACTTGAGAATAAATTCAAGTCAGGAAAGTGCTTGACAATGCTGACCCCACATTTACCTTCCACAAACTCCACAAACTGCATGATGCTCTCGATACTGTACCCCCGTGTAAACACATGTGAGATGGACGGTCAGCCCTGACTGATGTGTCAGACTCATCAGAGTTGTTCCTCTCATCCTCCTCTTCCTCTCTCATGCTGCTTTTACATTTGGTGCAGTCTGTGCTCTGTTGACCTGTGGCAATGGTAGCCAAACTCTCTGACTTGTTACTCTTTTTTTTGCTAGTCCACTGCTAGTAGCTTTGCCTTTTATTTTCTTTACCTGGCCCTGTTCACTATATTGTCCTTCTGTGAGCATCTCTCGTTGACCATCTGTCCCTTCAGGTGTTCTCTCAGTCAGTGGCTGCCCACCAAGGCTCTCCTCACCTTTTACGGCTCATTTTTAAATGTGTGCATTATATTTTTATGATCAATGATTTTGTCTCTGTTTGTGTTGGTGATTGCTGGGATTGCATTGCGAACTTCTTGCTTGTGGATTTGTTGAGCTAAGATCTTATTAGCTTTCTCTCCATGTTCATAGTAATGATCTCTTGATTTAAAGATGAGTTGTTCAGTTTATTTAGTTGTTGAGGGGTTGAGTTCTGAATGCAGAGCCTTATGAAGTGCTTCACCTGGACACCTGGCATGTTCTCGATCTATTCTAGTAATTTCACTGATTAGCTCTGATACCGTCTTGGTTTCCAATTTATTTTTGTGGGAAAGGTTTGTGATAATCTGTCCTCTTAAGAAAACCTTCAGGGTTTTCAAGAGTATTCCTGAAGAAACCTCTGAGGATGTATTTGTCTCCAAAAAAATTAATTTGTTTGGATATAAATTCTGTACAGTTCTCGTCTGCTAATAAAAGTGGATTAAGACACCATCTGCGAAATGAGTTTGTGGGGCATAATGATTTTAGCTCTAAAATCAAAGGGGCGTAGTCAGAAATAAAAATAGCGTTGTACTTACAATATTAAATCATAGGCTAAGAAATTGTTATCTACAGAGAAATAATCAGTTCCTGAGTATCAGTGATGCACTGGTGAGTAGAAGGAATATGTTCTTGAGTTTGGGTTTAGAAATCTCCAGGGGTCTGATAAGCTGTGGTCAGTTACAAACTGTGTAATTGTCTTTGTAGTGTTAGACGTCATCACCCCTGTGGCAGGAGACCTATCTAAGAGTGGATTTAAAACACAATTAAAGTCCCCAGCCATTATAATTTTATGAATGCTCAAACTGGGAATAAATGCAAATACATTTTGGATGAAGTCCCTATCATCCACATTGGGTGTGTAGATATTTATCAAAATCACTTTACAGTTACACTTTACAGTCCTGTAAATGTGCTGATAAAGACAAGCAGCCTGCAATTCCATCCCCCACCGTCGCAGAACGTTCACTAACTTCTCTCAGCTCAGGCCTTGATTGAATATCTGGGAGTGAAGTGCTGGAGTTTTAGAGTGGAAATAATAGATCATTATTTGGAACACATGCATTTCATGTGTGTTCTGTTTCTACAATAATCTGTGTAAACACATTGTTAAAACAGAAACATTTTCATATTTTAGTAGTAAATGACAAAATGTAGGCACAAACTATATAATGTGTGAAGCCTGAAGTCCAAAGATCAAATAAACACTTTCACAAAAGGTTCAAAAGTAAGAAAACAGTTTCCGTGGCGTAGTGGTAAGATTTGCTGTCTTGTAATCAAGTGTCCCCGGTTTGATCCCGACTCACTCCTATATTTGCCGTTTTCAGTAGTGAGCTACTCTTATTGGTTTTTTTTTTTATTTTTTATTTTTTTATTAATTTTATTACAATCCATACAAAGCAATCAAGTTTTTACAAAGAGAAAAATTGAGTTAAGAACAGATCGATCCCCACCCCTGAGAGAGAGAGCAAGCCAAACGGCATTAAATTTAAGACTTGTAAACATACCTAAATTAATAAATTCTCTGTGCTTTATGAACTTATTTTAAAATATTACTGATTAGATCCTGCCATGTTTTGAAAAAAGTCTGTACGGATCCTCTAACTGAGTATTTGATTTTTTCCAACTTCAAATAGTATAAAACATCGGTTTCCCACTGACTTAAAAGAGGAGAGTTTGGGTTCTTCCAGTTTATGAGAATAAGTCTGCGTGCCAAAAGTGTAGTGAATGCAATCACAATTTGTTTGTCTTTCTCCACTTTAAACCCCTCTGGAAGAACCCCAAACACAGCTGTTAATGGGTTAGGAGGGATTGTGAGTCCAAGGCTATCTGAAAGGAAATTAAAAATGTTTGTCCAGAATGATGTTAATTTGGTGCAGGACCAGAACATGTGACCTAGTGAGGCTGGGACTTGGTTGCAACGTTCGCAGGTTGGATCCTGCCCTGGAAACATTTTGGAGAGTTTTAGTCAAGACAGATGTGCTCGATATATAATTTTGAGTTGTATAATTGTATGCTTTGCGCATATGGAGCTCGAGTGAATTCTCTGCATTGCTACTTTCCACTCCTTTTCTGATATATTAATTGAGAGATCTTTTTCCAGGTGTCCTCTTGGATCTTTGAAAGGAAGGGATTGTAAAATGATTTTATATATTGTATAGATGGAGTCTAAGTCCTTGAGATTGAGCAATATTTTTTCCAGCGTGGATGAGGGTGCAAGATGAGGAAAATCTGGAAGGTTTTGTTTAACAAAGTTCCTGATTTGAAGATAGTGAAAGAAATGTGTAGCTGGAATGTTAAATTTGGAATGTAATTGTTCATAGGATGATAAGACGTTGTCTATATAAAGATCTCTAAGCAAGTTAATTCCAAATTTTTTCCAGATATTAAAAACATATGTTTGTGAAGGTTGAAAGAGGTGGTTCTCTTGCAGGGGTGCCACAGATAGAAGCTTCTCCGTCTTAAAATGCTTTCTACATTGGTTCCAGATTCTAAGTGAGTGGAGCACAATTGGGTTATTAGTGTATTGCCGATAACGTGTGTTTATTGGAGCACAGAGCAAGGAATACAAAGAAGTACTGCAGGATTTTACTTCTATTGCGGTCCAAGCCTGTGTATGTTCTTCTATTTGTGTCCAGGTTCTTATCGCCTGTATATTTGCTGCCCAGTAATAAAACTGGAAGTTAGGTAGAGCCATGCCACCTTCTGCCTTTTGTCTTTGTAATATTGTAATATTAACAATAAAGGATTGTTGGTCTTGTCCGATGTGAGAGATGGACGTCTGAAGTGGAGCTCCACTAGCATTGGTGTTATTTTTCATATTATTTGCTTATTATCCTGAGATATCCTGTATTTATTCAACCTGAGAGGGACTGCTACAGTATATGTAAGCACATATAAACATGGCCAACAAGAAGGGGGGTTCAAAAGAATCGAAAACTAAAGCTACACCCAAGCTGCGATCAGCAAGCCCCAGTTCTAGATACGGCCTTTCAGAGACAGACCTGGATCAGATGGGCGAAAGCACAGACTCCTCGGGACCACGGTCCACTACATCGTCGCCGGCTGAGAGCGAAAAGGGGAGCGAAGGTGCGATCGTGAGTGCAGATCTGGATAGCTTGCCGATTGGAGAAGATCACATGAAACAAAAACAGTTTTTAATATCTGGAAAAAATTTGGGATTAACTTGCTTAGAGATCTTTATATAGACAACGTCTTTGCATCCTATGAACAATTACATTCCAAATTTAACATTCCAGCTACACATTTCTTTCACTATTTTCAAATCAGGAACTTTGTTAAACAGAACCTTCCAGATTTTCCTCATCTTGCACCCTCATCCATGCTGGAAAAAATATTACTCAATCTCAAGGACTTAGACTCCATCTATACAATATATAAAATCATTTTACAATCCCTCCCTTTCAAAGATCCAAGAGGACACCTGGAAAAAGATCTCTCAATTAATATATCAGAAAAGGAGTGGAAAGTAGCAATGCAGAGAATTCACTCGAGCTCCATATGCACAAAGCATACAATTATACAACTCAAAATTATATATCGAGCACATCTGTCTCGGCTAAAACTCTATAAAATGTTTCCAGGGCATGATCCAACCTGTGAACGTTGCAACCAAGTCCCAGCCTCACTGGGTCACATGTTCTGGGCCTGCACCAAATTAACATCATTCTGGACAAACATTTTTAATTACCTCTCAGATAGCCTTGGACTCACAATCCCTCCTAACCCATTAACAGCTGTGTTCGGTGTTCTTCCAGAGGGGTTTAAAGCGGAGAAAGACAAACAAATTGTGATTGCATGCACTACACTTTTGGCACGCAGACTTATTCTGATAAACTGGAAGAACCCAAACTCTCCTCTTTTAAGTCAGTGGGAAACCGATGTGTTATACTATTTAAAATTGGAAAAAATCAAATACTCAGTTAGAGGATCCGTACAGACTTTTTACAAAACATGGCAGGATCTAATCAGTAATATTTTAAAATAAGTTCATAAAGCACAGAGAATTTATTAATTTAGGTATGTTTACAAGCCTTAAATTTCACACCGTTTGCCTTGTTCTCTCTCTCAGGGGTGGGGATCGATCTGTCCTTAACTCAATTTTTCTTTTTGTAAAAACTTGATTGATTTGTATGGATTGCAATAAAATTAATAAAGAAAAAAAAAAATATTATACAGTACACACATACACTTGGTTTGTATCTGTAACAGACTGTGTACATTTATAGGACTGTACTTGTAAAAATTAACACTTTATTTTTCATTTTTATTCTCTCAGTCACAATCACGATATATACTAAAGGATCTGACTCTGTTAGTTTTTATTTGAACCTGGGAGTAACTAAAGATGTGACTGGTGTTTTGAGGCAATGGAACTGGACATTCACTGATCTGGAGAGATAAAAGCTGGCACACAAGCGCTGGTGAATCTGCCTTCTTTGTATCTCACCCTCACTTGATTTTTTTATACAGGAGTGATAGGGCCGCTGCTATTTTTAATATATATAAATAATTTAGATTGGAATATAAGTAACAAGCTGGTTAAGTTTGCAGATGATACCAAGATAGGTGGATCAGCAGATAATTTGGACTCCGTTATACCACCACAGTCCATCATACTGTTGGATGATCTGCTCTGCACTGAAGAGCCACTTCATGACACCTGAAAAAGCCAAAGCTGAAGCTCTGCAAGTAAGTCAGTGGCTCTGTGTGACTCAGAATAAGGAGTTAAGTAGAGACACCATTGGAGAGGATTTAAAGATGAACTTTAGAAGGATAACTTTATCTGCTATGGACTGTGCTGAGGACTTTCAAAACTCGACTTGAAGTTTTTTTGGAAGAAATAAGTGGACAGGACTGACGAGCTTTGTTGGGCTGAATGATATCCAATATGGTGTTCCACAAGGCTCTATCATGAGTCCCCTGCTCTTCTCAATCTACATGCTTCCGTTAGGTCAGATTATCTCAGGGCACAACGTGAGCTACCACAGCTATGCTGATGACACACAGCTGTATTTATCAATAGCACCTGATGACCCCGATTCTCTTGATTCACTAACACAATGTATGACTTGTATCTCAGAATGGATGAATAGTAACTTTCTCAAGTTAAATAAAGAGAAAACTGAAATCTTAGTGATTGGCAATAATGGATACAATGAGGCTATTAGAAATAAACTGGATACATTAGAATTAAAAGTCAAGACGGAGGTAAAAAGCTTAGGGGTAACTGTTGACTGTAATCTGAATTTTAAATCGCATATTAATCAGATCACTAGGACAGCATTTTTTCACTTAAGAAACATAAGTAAAGTTAGACCTCTTATATCACTGAAAGATGCTGAGAAATTAGTTCACGTGTTTGTTTTCAGTCGACTAGATTACTGTAACGCACTCCTCTCAGGACAACCCAAAAAAGACATAAATCGTTTGCAACGAGTGCTGAATGGAGCTGCTAGAATCCTAACTAGGAAAAGAAAATCCGAGCACATCTCTCCAGTTTTGATGTCACTACACTGGTTACCTGTGTCATTCAGGATTGACTTTAAAATTCTGCTTATGGTTTATAAAGCCTTAAATAATCTCGCCCCTTCTTATATATCGGAGTGTCTGACTGACACCTTATATTCCAAATCGTAACCTCAGATCCTCAAATGAGTGTCTCCTTAGAATTCCAAAAGCTAAACTTAAAAGAAGTGGTGAGGCGGGCGGCCTTCTGCTGTTATGCACCTAAAATCTGGAATAGCCTGCCAATAGGAATTCGCCAGGCTGATACAGTGGAGCACTTTAAAACACTGCTGAAAACACATTACTTTAACATGGCCTTCTCATAACTTCACTTTAACTTAATCCTGATACTCTGTGTGTTCAATTCATCATAATAACTATTCATAGTGGCTCTAAAATCCGTACTGACCCCTACTCTCTCTTCTGTTTCTTTTTCCGGTTTCTTTGTGGTGGTGGCCTGAACCACCTCCACCTATTTTAAGCTTCATGATGCTCCAAAAATGATGGATGGATTAAAAGGCAGAAGTCTACGTGACCATCATCTTCAAGTCCTTCCGTGAGAACCCTAAATCCAAAGAGGGCTGTTTCATTTATGTTAGGTAGAATGCCCAGAGGGGACTGGGTGGTCTCATGGTCTGGAATCCCTGCAGATTTTATTTTTTTCTCCAGCCGTCTGGAGTTTTTTTTTTTGTTTTTTCTGTCCCCCCTGGCCATCAGACCTTACTCTTATTCTATGTTAATTAATGTTGTCTTATTTTATTTTCTTATTGTGTCTTTTATTTTTCTATTCTTCATTATGTAAAGCACTTTGAGGTACTGTTTGTATGAAAATGTGTTAAATAAATAAATGTTGTTGTTGTTGTTGAATGGCCTGTTCTCGTCTAGAGTGTTGTCATGTCCTAATCTTCTGTCTGTTTCAGGTCATTTTCTGAAATGCCGTACCTTGAGGTTGGAGATGATGCCTGTGTAGGCTTGGATGAAGCTTTAGTTGTCTTTTCCGTTTCTTTCGGAGCCTTTTTTCTGCTGCTCATTTTTATATACTGTATCCTTGCTTGTATTGTAATTGAACCCCCTATGGTTGAATAAATACAGGACACCTTGGAATGATAAAAAAAGAGAAAAAATAATACCACTGCAAATGGAGTTCCACTTCAGATGTCCATCTCACATAATGGATGAGACTCCGACTCGTTTCTATCTCTGACTCTCTGCTGGACATCACTGGCTCACCTGTTTCATATCCTGGTGTTACTGAAACACTTTCTCCTGTTTTCCCTTCACCCTGAGCTTCAGTCATTGCTTCAGATTTAAATGCCAGTTTGTCCTCCATTTCTGATTCACCAGTCACTGAATCTTTCACTTTGTCATCTGATGTTCTCCTTAAAGAGCTCTCTGTACTCACTGGACATTCCTGGCATATCTCAGTTATCTTTCACCTCACTGTGCTTACATTTGTTTGCCTTATGCCCTCTCTGACTACTTTTAAAGCACTTCATTGACTCTGTACAGACAAACACAACATAATCACACCCGTCTACTGATTTCAGGGCTACATTGAGTTCTTCATGTACTGTATGTCATTTAATAATATATACACCTGTCGTCTGAATGGGACATCATGTTTCCATTCAGGAGATTTGCACATTAGCATGCTCATCATCATGTCCATCATGACTTCGCCATATCTCCAAATTCAATTTATTAACATTGTGTTTGTCAAAAATGAATGCACATTAGAAACGATGACTGGAGTCCACAAAGATAACACTGTGACTAGCGAGCAGCTTATTAGGAGCCCATCTTGTACCAGGACGAGAACCAAAGTTTCGTCATTCGAGAAAACCACAAATCTTTTATTTATTTGTGAGGCAGATTGTATATCCTTACAGCCCACTCTTTTTGACATCACAAGTACACAGGCCTCAACAGAGACCAGCGGGTCCACAAACACCTTTATTAACACATTTACACATTGACTGTGATATCTGACCAGTTATTTTATATTTCAGGCACTGTGCGACTTTCTGAACTTGTATTTTAATCGTGATAAAGTAAGCACCTTCCTTTTTTAAAAAGTTAGAAAATGTACTCAACAATCAGTGTGTGAGTTAACTGATTTGAAAGTTGGAGCATTTTCTGTTATTTATTTGCTTCATTAAAAGAGACAAATATCACTTTATTTAAAATATTGTTTCACAGAGGTATAGTGCCTTTCACTTATCTATCTATCTATCTATCTATCTATCTATCTATCTATCTATCTAT
>JANRMT010028174.1:9222266-9252321 GCA_026402145.1 Polypterus bichir lapradei
TATCTATCTATCTATCTATCTATCTATCTATCTATCTATCTATCTATCTATCGTGCCATACCGTGTCCAGACTCTCAGCCCACCCTGTCAGCTTTGCCCCCCTCTGTCCTCCTCTACTAGACTGTCATGTCCTCTCTTCAGTTCACTCCTCGTCTTTTATCTCGTTGTTCTAAATTGTCTCTCTGTGTTCATTGTGAAGGGCGCTATATAATATAAAGGCTGACTGACTTTATGTCTGGAGAGACCCCCATGTTTAAGTGTAAACTCCTCACACCCCTCAATCAGGATTACAGGCAGAAACCCGAATTCCTCACTCAGTTCTCTTCAGCCAGTGAATCTTGATGTCCTCATCGCTGTTTGTGCCCACATGTCACACCGGACCACCAGTCAGCACAGCATGAAATCAGAACACGTGCCCTCTTACTGTATATAGCGCCTTTAAGGAGAACATTGGTCTGAGGTTCACACTGGCCTTCAGTCTGATGTGTCCAGCTCTGCTGGTGGTCATATTGTCACCTACTGAGACCCCCAGGGCTGTCTGTCTGTCTGTCTGTCTGTGTATTTAATGAAACAACACAGTGGGGTCTCATTGTGGAAGGACATGAAAGAATGAAGAGGACCTCAAATCGACAAAACATGGACACTGAGCTGAGAAACTCCTGACCTGGTGACAACAAGGAATATGAAGTAAAGGATTATGGGAGAAATGATGACAATGAATGGGACTGAGGTGACAAGTCCAGTGTGACATTTCCTGCCCTGAATGATTAGATGGGTTATTCCTGTCACTCGCTGTCATCACACAGGTGTCACTCGGTGTCCTGTTCCTCATATTTTTAATCTTTACTGACATATCTGACTAACGTGCAGCATGTCGCCACTCTCTGGTGCTACGACAAACAAGAATGGATTACAGTGGAGAAGCTCATTGGATTGAATTCGATGGAGTAGAAGACCCCAATCCCCCCACTTCTCTCCTTTTCTGACCTCTCCAGTGGTGTGTCAGCACTCCCTTGAGGCGCTGTGAGTGACGAGTGACACAAGAGGTGACGTCAGGTCAGTCAGCTCTCAGATCAACTGAACCAAAGGACACGAAGTGCTGGTGTGGGACCTGAGAGGAGACGTCACTGAGCAGTAGCACTGGTGACTGGGGACATTTTTTAGGATTGTCCTGAATACACCAAACTAGAACAACAACAACAACATTTATTTCTATAGCACATTTTCATACAAAAAAATGTAGCTCAAAGTGCTTTACATAATGAAGAAAAGAAAAATAAAAGACAAAATAAGAAATTAAAATAAGACAACATTAGTTAACATAGAAAAGGAGTAAGGTCTGATGGCCAGGGTAGACAGAAAAGACAAAAAAAAAACTCCAGACGGCTGGAGAAAAGAAATAAAATCTGCAGGGGTTCAAGGCCACGAGACCGCCCAGTCCCCTCTGGGCATTCTACCTGACATAAATGAAATAGTCCTCTTTGTAGTTAGGGTTAGAAGGACATCAGCAGAGCGGAGCCTAAGCCCTTTCTCATCTCCCAGTGGTGGTCTTCATACCACAGGTCTTGTGTGGTCCTTGTTGAAGTTCCTGCTTCATTTCTCCTCCTCCTCGCTGGACTGCTCAACTATACTAGGGGTCCACTGGTGTGGACATTTCACAACATAACTGACAGTAACTGGCAGCATGACTCTAAGACCCCTAGACAGAACGAGAAAGAGAGCAGTCAATTAGAGAGCCGTCCGTTTGTGTCTCGTCTTCATGCCACATTTGTCCCTTCACATTGTTCTCGTCTTCTTCAATCCCAGTGTCGTCTTCTTAACCTTCATCTCTAAATGTGTCTTACCCCTTCAGGAGACTCCGGCAGATCAAAGGCTTTTCTCCCTGCTTTTCTCTGAGTTTTTGTTTCATTCCCAAGATGCTCTTTGTTCTGCTGTGCTCAGTGCTTCACTGTGGATGGGCGTCACAAGGACTTAGGCTTTGTCACAGTGTCACTTATTTATTGTCCTGTTGTCCTGTCTGCTCTGCTTGTCTGTCTCTCCTCAGGTCCTCACTTGTCTCTCTTTGTCTTCACAGCCTGGACTCGTGTGGTCTCACTGCCAGATGTTCCTCAGCTCTCTCCTCGGCTCTCTCTGCTCCAAACTCACGGCTGACTGAACTGAGGCTGAGTAAGAACAACATGGAGGACTCAGGAATGGAACAACTGTATGAGGGGCTCAGGAGTGCAAACTGTAAACTGGAGACACTGTGGTGAGTAGAAAACACACAGAGTGTGAGTGTGTGTCTTTGTGTGTGTGTGTGTGTTTGATGAGGTCTGTCAAGGTTGATTGGTTGGCACAAGGTTGATTGGTTGGCCAGTTGGAGTCACGTGTGCTTTGTGCTGACGTGTGCTTTGCAAACGCTAGAGTCTGTTGAGAGTTGTTGGTTTGTTCTGTGGTGTGAGATTTAAATTAAAAAAAATACATTTTGCTCTTAAAAACTTGGGTTTTGGTTGCCACTAAGGAGCCGTGTGGGAATTTTTAAAGCTTTTTTTCCCTTTAGAAGGGTTTTTTTTTTGCTTTTTTTTCGCCCGCACAAGAGCAAAAGTAGCTGGGTGTTTGGAAGTGCGCTTGGAAAAGTTATTTGTACTTGTACCTGTCTTGTTATCTGTATTTGAATTAGCATCGAGGCGGCCGGGTAGAAAGCAGCAGTAACTGATATCGACATTTGTAAATAAATAACCGCGTCGTCGTAACAGCGATTCCTTAGTTTAAAGGAAAAGAAAAAAAAGGCCGCGGCTGACTTCAAAACAGTAAAAGGTAGAAGCTCTGCAGTGCGCAGGTAAACGGCCAGCGTTGACGCCGATCAGGCACAAGGAGCAGTAGGAGCAGATAAGGTAGTAAAGTTTTATTTATTTGTTTATTTTAGATTAAACAGTCCTTAGCGGTCCAGAGGTAGAACAGTTAAGTGGGCGACAGCGTATTGGTTCATTAATACGGGGGAATACAAACAGTGCGAGTGGAGAGCTTATAAGTAAGAGGAGCGCAAAGTTAGGAGAAGAGACAGAGAAAAGTAAAGTTAACCTCATTGACAAATAGCAGGCAGCTGAGAGGGACAACAGGACAGGAGCTTAAGGAGATAAGGTGTAAAATATCTGTAGTAGATCTTAGTGTTACCATTTAAGTTAAGGAGCAGCTGAAAGAAGAAGAAATTTAATTTTAAGAAAAAAAAAAAAGTTAAAAAAAGTTAAGGCAGTTTAGTAATCCCAAGTCAAATTTTAATAATGAGGCCAGTGCAATGCAAGTCCTGTTGGATGTTGGACTTTTTAGATGATGGTTTGGAAGAGCCAGTTGTCTATGAGGGCTACATCTGCAAGAGATGCCAGCTGATCCATCACCTCGAGCTCAGGGTCGCTGAACTGGAGGAGGAGTTGGCTGACCTGCGTTGTAATAGAGAATTGGCGGACTTGGCCCAGGTGTCCTTTAGAGAGATAGTGTGCACCCCTAAGGTGGCGCGGGAGGAGATTCCAGACCAGACAGGTAGGAATAGGTGGGTCACGGTCACAAGGCGTAAGGTAAAGGGTGCACACTGTCCGGGGGCATCAACCCCAGAATTAGAAGTGTCTAACCGTTATCATGTCCTTACGGAGCTGGACGGTGACTCTGATAATTCTGAGGTGGTAGGCAGGGTTGAGGAGCCCCAACGGGCCACCTCAAAACCAGTTCCCAGAAAGAGAGAGGTAGTGATAGTTGGGGACTCAATCATTAGGGGGATTGAAGCGCAGGTGTGCTCCAGAGAGAGAGAGTCTCGCACGGTGTGTTGCCTTCCGGGAGCACAGGTGGGAGACCTCCCTGGAAGGGTGGATAGGCTCTTGGCCAGAGCGGGGGTGGATCCAGTTGTCATTGTCCACGTTGGAACAAATGACATACATAAGGGTAGTCTGTCAGTTCTGCGATCCAAATTCAAAGAGTTAGGTACCAAGCTGAGGAGCAGAACTGACAAGGTAGTCTTCTCCGAAGTTCTGCCTGTGCCACGCGCCAGTCCAGGTAAGATTGAGGAGATTAGAAGGCTTAACGCGTGGCTCAAATCTTGGTGCAGGGTAGAAGGGTATATGTTTATGGGGCATTGGGACTCCTTTTGGAACAGATGGGACCTGTTCCGCCGTGACGAGTTACATCTGAACCGGAGGGGCACCAATGTATTGGGGAGGCGTATGTGTAGGCTAGTCGAGGATTGTTTAAACTAGGGAATGGGGGGGCAGGGAGTTTAGGACAGGCCAGATTTAGATCTATATATGGAAGAACAAACAATGGTGTAGAAAAAAAAATGCATAGTAATGTAAATTCTAAGCAAACACGTAAATGTAGAAGGATTAACACATTAAAAATAGCTTGCCTTAATGCTAGAAGTATCAAAAATAAGGTAAGTGAGTTGGAGTTGTATGTAGCAGAGCATAATTATGATATTATAGCAATAACGAAAACCTGGCTAAATAACAAAGATGGAGATGAGTGTAACATAGAGGGATACACATTATTAGGAAGGATAGACAGAACAGAAAAGGAGGTGGGGTTGCTGTTTATGCCAAAGAGGGTTTAAATGTAAGTCCTCTTCAGTTGGATGATGAGCCCCATCTTAGTGAGGACATGTGGCTTCGCCTGGAAAAAATTAGGGAAAGAGGTCTTATTTTAGGAGTATGTTATAGACCACCCAATTCAGACAATAATTTCAACGCACATCTTTTTAGTAATATCAAAAAGGCAAGTTTACAGGGGGATATTATAGTCATGGGGGACTTTAATTATCCAAATATTAACTGGGATAACCTTGCAGATAGAGGAGCACAAGAGCAGGAGTTTTTAGAAGTAATCAGCGACTGTTTTTTAACACAGCATGTTAAAGTACCAACACGGGGTGAAGCCTGTCTGGATTTAGTATTCTGTAATAATCAGGATAGAATTGAGGGTGTAGAGGTGATTGAACCACTAGGGTCACGTGACCAGAATGTAATACAGTTCTCAGTATTTTGTAATAGTACGGATGCAAAGACTAAAATTGTTAAGTTGAACTTTGGTAGGGCTAATTTTGAGAAGATGCGACAAAGTCTAAGTAGGATAGACTGGGATAAGCTTTTAAGTGTGGAGACAGTCGAGGAGCAGTGGAACAGGTTTAAAAATGTTTTACATGTAATGCAGGACAGATACATACCTAAATTTGGAATTAATAGAAAACTAAAAAAAACTCCACGATGGATTAATAAAGATTTAAAAAAGAAGTTGCAAAGGAAAAAACTGCTGTATAAGGCATATAAGACTAATGACTGCAAAGTGAATCGTAGAGCGTATGAAAATATGAGAGCAACCATTAAGAAGGATATCAGGGAGGCTAAAAGACAGTTGGAGAGGAATATAGCAGATAAGGCGAAAGAAGACCCCAAGAAATTCTTTCAGTATTTTAGTAGTAAAAGAACAGTCAAGGAGGAGGTCAAGTTCATCAGGAATAGTAAAGGGGAATTAAAAGATACAGACAATGAAATAGCAGATGCCCTAAACTTACATTTTTCGGAGGTGTTTACAAGTGAGCAAGTGGATAACTTCCCAGAGGTAAACGCAACTACTAAGGAGGTACTGAGGGATTTGGAAATTGAAGAGGGAGAAGTGCTGCTCAGATTAAATAGGCTGAAATCAAACAAATCACCAGGCCCAGATAATATTTATCCTCGTGTTCTTAAGGAGGCTAGTGAGTACATATATAAACCCTTGACACATATTTTTAGGAAGTCACTGAGCACTGGAGAGATTCCGAAGGACTGGAAAATGGCAAATATCATTCCATTATATAAAAAGGGTGACAGGGCAGATCCAAGCAACTATAGGCCAGTAAGCTTAACATGCATCACAGGAAAATTAATGGAAGGAATTATTAAGGATAAGATTGAGCAACACATGGCAAGGACAGGAGTTATTCTGACCAGTCAGCATGGGTTCAGAAGAGGGAGGTCATGCTTTACTAACATGTTGGAATTCTATGAGGTTGCAACAAAAGCATACGATCAAAGTGGAGCATATGATATTATTTATCTGGACTTTCAGAAAGCATTTGATAAGGTGCCACATGAGAGGTTGGGCATCAAGTTAAAAGAAGTGGGAGTTCAGGGTGATGTTTTTAGATGGGTGCAGAATTGGCTCAGACACAGGAAGCAGAGGGTGGTGAACCTCATCAGAACTGGCCGATGTTAAGAGTGGTGTTCCACAGGGGTCAGTGCTAGGGCCGCTGCTATTTTTAATATATATAAATGATTTAGATAGGAATACAAGTAACAAGCTGGTTAAGTTTGCAGATGATACCAAGATAGGTGGATTAGCAGATAATTTGGAATCCGTTATATCATTACAGAAGGACTTGGATAGCATACAGGCTTGGGCAGATTTGTGGCAGATGAAATTTAATGTCAGTAAATGTAAAGTATTACACATAGGAAGTAAAAATATTGGGTTTGAATACACAATGGGCGGTCGGAAAATCGAGAGCACACCTTATGAGAAGGATTTAGGAGTCATAGTGGACTCTAAGCTATCAACTTCCCGACAGTGTTCAGAAGCCATTAAGAAGGCTAACAGACTGTCAGGTTATATAGCGCCTTGATCTGTGGAGTACAATTCACAGGAGGTTATGCTCAACCTTTATAATGCACTAGTGAGGCCTCATCTTGAGTATTGTGTGCAGTTTTGGTCTCCAGGCTACAAAAAGGACATAACAGCACAAGAAAAGGTCCAGAGAAGAGCGACTAGGCTGATTCCAGGACTACAGGGGTTGAATTATGAGGAAAGATTAAAAGAGCTGAGCCTTTACAGTTTAAGCAAAAGAAGATTAAGAGGTGACATGATTGAAGTGTTTAAAATTATGAAGGGAATTAGTACGGTGGATCGAGACTTGTATTTTAAAATGAGTTCATCAAGAACACGGGGACACAGTTGGAAACTTGTTAAGGGTAAATTTCGCACAAACATTAGGAAGTTTTTCTTTACACAAAGAACGATAGACACTTGGAATAAGCTACCAAGTAGTGTGGTAGACAGTAAGACGTTAGGGACTTTCAAAACTCGACTTGATGTTTTCTTGGAGGAAACAAGTGGATAGGACTGGCGAGCTTTGTTGGGCTGAATGGCCTGTTCTCGTCTAGAATGTTCTAATGTTCTAATGTCTGTTCCCACTTTATTGCTATGACTGCCAAAACTAAGCGCCATCTTCTCCTGTGTATTTTGCCCTAAAGTGCTCTCCATAGTGTCGAATGTCCCACAGGTGTAAACTGCAGGAGGGCAGACGTGTTTTCCCAGGTTGACGTTGGCTAAGTGAGGTCCACGTGTGTTTATGCTCGCTAACACATCACAGACACCAAACACAACAAGAAACAGCAGAACAGAGTAGGAAATGGAGATGTGAGAGAAGACCATCTGAGTTCCAGTTTAAGGTGACACAGAATGACGTGACGAGCAAAAAACATCCAGGGATTGGTGGCTATTGAGGTGAAAACGAAGCAGTTAATGAAAGAGATGAGAAGAGGACAGCTGGACATATTCAAGATAATATAAAGGACACAAACACTCAAATGTCACCTTTTTATGATGGAGCTCTGAGGACCACCATCTCTGACTAAGCTGGTGCAGGACGTGACATCAGGCCGAGTCTTCAAGGCAGGCGTCCTGAGCTGATGGCGGACCACAGCAGACCCTCACGCTTGTTGTCCCCTTCACTCAGATGACTTTCTTCTCATGAGGACACTAAAGAGGTCCCCTCAGTGACTGTGACATGTATTGAACTCAAGTCTCTGTGGCCTGCAGACACACTAAGGCTGTGTGCTGTATGAGAAAATCAGTGATCAGAGATCAGCAAATGTTACAAATTTCAGGAAAAAACGACTGACCTGTGGCATTATGGGATAGAAGAATTGGCCAACATTAAAGGCGATGGAAATGGAGGATTTATTATGGAATATCAGGGGACAGGAGGAGTGGAGAACAAAATGAAACAGCAAATATGCAGTCAGGAAAAAAAGGAGAAGAAGAAGTGAGAGCTGTAAATGAATAAGAGAAACCCAAAGTGACGAGTGACACGGCCTCAGCAGCAGAAGGCAGGACTTGGGGACCTGCAGGACTGGCTGAATGCAGACACTCAGATGTCTTATAAGACGTCCTGGACTGTCAGATGAACATGTCTGATCACCTTAAGAGAACTTCCTCCACCACAGTCCTGATAATAATAAGAATATTAATAATAATAAGGACAAGACTGTCACCTGACGTCACCAATAAGCTCCTTGTCCTTGTCCAATCTCGTTCCTCGTTCTTCAGATCTTCTTGTGTCCATTGATTTCATTCAAACATGTAAAGTCACTGATGGGCTTTGGCTTACAGCTGTGATTTGAACTCACGTCCTCTGATTTGATGTCATTTAACGTTTTCTCTGAATATTTACTGACTGACTTGTCACAGCACACTCATCCTCATTGTTGTTTTCTCGAATGTTATTCATATTTTCAGCTCAGTTCACTTTATTGTCACTCTTGTCTTTATGTCACTCATAGTGCTGTGACCTCCTTGCTGTGTTTGTGTCCAGGTGGTCATTCAAGGTGACACAGTGAGTCAGCAGTGGAATCTGAACTTCTATCACTGTGGTGGTCAGGCCTGTCCCTGAGCCACTGGGCCACACTGTCTGAGGTGACACATGAGCTTTGACAGAGCAGATGGCCGACTTGTGTTACTTTTCGTGGAGGTTTGAGATTTCAAAGCTTGTGAAGGTCCTGCCATCTTTAGCCCACCCATTTGCTGTCTATTGGCCTGTCCTGCCTGATTTGATATCAAAGATGGCGAATGAAATCAGAAAGAGATGAGCTGCTGATGTCAACAAGAAGGGACAAAGATGGCAGTCATGTGACCCCCAAATGTGGCAGGGCTGTGCATTTCTAACACCCAAGAAGAAGCTCAAATAAAAAGAGGAAAGAATCTGAAGACACCAAAGAGAACTGTGATGGTCCAAGAGGAGCTCAGGGTCATCTGGAATTCAGCAGCTCAGCTCATCGTCATCAGCCTGTGAAGATCAGGAAACAAATCCAAAGAACAATAACATCCCATAATAAACAAACAAAATGTGACGGATGTGACAAGAACATCAAATAAGTGTCTTTTCATAGCTCAGTCCCACATCACACACACAAATTCTACTAATGGCTCAAGTGAAGCCCCTGTCACACACGTGTGCATGGGAGGCAGCTAAAGGGCTTGAGTAAGGGCAGTTCCGTATCAGACCAGGATGTGGCAGAGTGTACTGATTCTTTTCCTCCCTTTCCTGCAGACCATTCAAGGGAGATCTCACTTGGCCCTCTTGATGTCACTTCTGGGTCCGAGCCTATGGATGAAGACCTTGCCTGCTCCGGCCCCTGTGATATCACGTCTGGGCTCGAGCCTATGGCTGAAGACCCCTATGACCCCAACCTCTTTGATCTCATTTCCTGTCTTGCCCTTTAAAAGCCTCCACCTTTTCCCTATTCCCTCAGTTCTGTTTTGCACTCGGTTTTGTGCACAGCAGTATTATCATTTAACATCAATTTGCAGCCAGGAAACCAAATATGTAGGCGGCTGCCCCAAACTTTGCTGTGGTTCTTTGTGGAGTTTGTGACAGTAGTGTAGTCGGCAGGATGGAAAGGTCCCAGAAGAAAAGGGGACAGAACCTGCAATGTACCCAAGTGGGAGCGTACCGGGGCAGAGTTTTCAGGTGGGGAGGGTGTCCCATGGTTTCTAGAGACCCGGTACGAGCTCTGCTCCCGGCCCGCTTCACTAGGCAACCTAAGCAGGCCAGAGGGTGTGCGGAAGGGGCTCACAGAATTGAGCTGCTTCAGAGAGGGGAGGCAAAAGGGGCTTATTATGCTGTCTCGGAGGAGAGTGCCAGCCTCCCTCTGAAGCCAGTGCCCCGATTTCCATCTAGGGCTGCCCCAGACTGGCAGGTGACTAGAGTAAGAAATGGAGGTTGGACCCAGAGCGGCCAACTCCTCAACAAGCCTGGTCCTTAGGGCCCAGGCCCTACCAAATAATAGAGCAGGTGGCCTGCTACCTGCTCCTGAAAGCACTACCCTGTGGCTTCACCCAGCCGGTCTGGGGTAAACACTTTAAAAGCATGGCAGAACTCATAGAGCTCCTGAAGACACATAGGATGGCCTCACAATCTGAGGGAACAGAACCGTCCCTTAGTCAAATTCAGCCAGAGTACGTCCCAAAACCTAGCCTCCCTCCCGTACAACCCAGAGCTTCTGCCGACATTCCCGGAGTTACGGGCGCGCAAACTGCTTGGGAGTGTCGAGGAATGCAGGTGGAGTGGGAGGAGGGGTTGGTGTGCTCTGACTAACCCCTTGGCGGTCCCACACACAGGCGTGGTGATTGTAAACAGGTACAAGACCACAGCCAGGTTCAATTCCAGCAGCAACATTACCATTGTTGCCCACAGGTTTGTGCTGCTGCGACAGTATAACCTGTGTCCACAGAGAAATCCGCTGGTACAGGTGTGCAACCTGTGTCATCAGTTATGGAGGATCGGTACGGAAATTAACCATGGCCGTCCTCCTGAATCCACCACATCCGGTGATACTGGGGCGGAAATGGTCTAAAATGAAAAGTGGTGAGACACATACCACTCCTGGGTTTAACTTAGGCCTAGTTATAGACGGGTTTGAGCTGTCTCAAGCTGCCTCCATGCTGTGTAACCAGCCAGCGGAGAGAGACGAAGCAGCCTCCCTGAGTGATGTGGCAACTCCCGAGACGGAACGGGAGGAAACCATGCCCCCTGAGGTCAGACCAGACCTTATCTCCCTTTTGCAATTTCAATTTAGAGAGACGCCGGCTTCTTTTAAAAGAGAACAGTGGAATGAAGATTCTCTAAAGTTTGCAAAAAATGCAGTGGTCCTAGACAGGGTCCTAGACAGGGAAAATGAACATCATGTAATTGAGCATGACGGGCAGGAGAGACGGCTACTGCTAATCCTGCAGACCTTCCGGCGGCAGGTCTGTGAGTTAGCATGTGCCCACCTATTAGGTGGCTATTTGGGCACCGAGAAAACCCTGGAGCGGATCAAACTCCGCTTCTATTGGCCAGGAATCAATGAGGAGGTTCGTCGCTTTTGCACTTATTGCCCGGAGTGTCAGTTGCGACAGATTCCTAGGAAGGACTGTGCTCCTCTCATTCCTATTCCCCTGATTGATGTTCCCTTCCACCAAATTTGAGTTGATTTAGTTGGACCCCTAGAGCCCTCAGCCCGACGACACAAGTACATTTTAGTCCTCGTAGATTATGCTACCAAATACCCCGAAGCTGTTCTCTTGCACTCAGCTACTGCTAAAGCCATCACACGGGAATTAGTAGGGGTCATTGCGCGTTACAACATCCCTAAGGAAGTCCTGACAGAACAAGGGACACCTTTTACCTCTGAGACATTCAAGGAGACTGCCAAGTTACTTAAAATAAAGCACTTAAAGACCACGGTATATCATCCTCAAACCGACGGTTTGGTAGAGAGATTTAATCAGACTCTCAAACAAATGCTTCGTAATGTGGTCAGCGAGGACAGTAGGAACTGGGATCAGCTCCTCCCCCTCGACCTTTTTGCCTATCGGGAAGTCCCACAAGCCTCTACGGGGTTCTCCGCTTTTGAATTATTGTATGGGTGACAACCATGGGGCATATTAGACATTTTAAAAGAAGGATGGGAAGAGGCTCTTCCCTCTACAAACATACTGGAGTATATTGCGCAATTACGTGATAGATTTGGTAAGATTCGGCACCTCTTTAAAAGTCACATGGAAGAGGCCCAAGCAGCACAGGTTCCGATATTATGACTGCGGCACGTCTCTCCGGGAATTCCGCCCAAGAGATTGTGTCATGGTCCTAGTACCTACCTCCCATTCTAAGTTACTTGCCCACTGGCAAGGCCCCTACGAAGTTAAGAAGAGGAAATGACTCGTCGACTATTTGGTGAGTCAACCCAATCGTCGGCCGAAAGAGCGTGTTTATCATGTAAATCTGCTGAAACCGTGGAAGGACAGGGATCCCAATCCCTCCTCCAGTCAGCCCTGCTCGCTGTTTGCTCACACGGCTAGCCTTAACTTCGGTGCGGATTTAAGTCCCAGACAGCGACAGGAGCTGGAAATAGTTATCCTGTCCGTCCCGGAGGTAGTGAGTGAAAACCCCGATTGAGCATGACATTGTGACAGAACCTGGGGTTATAGTCTGAGAATGTCCGTATCATTTTCCCGAGGCAAAAAGAACTGGAGTGGATCTTGAGCTCAAACAAATGCTGGAACTAGGGGTAATCGAGGAAAGTCATAGTCCCTGGTCCAGTCCCATTGTATTGGTCGCTAATCCTGACGGGAGTTGGAGGTTTTGCAATGACTTCCGTCGACTTAATCAAGTCTCCCAGTTTGATTCTTATCCAATGCCACGAGTGGACGACCTCCTCGAGAGGCTTGGACAAGCTCAATATTTGACAACGCTGGACATGACAAAGGGGTACATGCAGATTCCTTTAACAGACTCTGCGAAGGTTAAGACCACATTTAGCACCCCTAGCGGACACTGGCAGTATCGTGTCCTTCCATTTGGGTTACATGGGGCTCCGGCAACTTTCCAGCGTCTGGTGGACAAAGTGCTCAGGCCTAATAACTAATGTAGTGCTGCCTACCTGGATGACGTGGTCATCTATTCCAGCACGTGGAAGGAACACCTACAGCAGGTACAAGTGGTATTACGGACACTTAGTGAGGCCGGGCTTCAGATTAATCCCAAGAAATGTTTCTTAGGATTGAGCAAAGCCAAATATTTAGGCTACCTGGTAGGTTGGGGTACCATGAAGCCACAGTGCTCCAAAGTGGATGCCATTTTGAAATGGCCCAATCCACGAACCACGCCAGCAGGTCCAAGCCATTCTCGAGTTAGCGGGGTACTACTGCCGGTTTGTGACCTGGTTCTCGGAGAGAGCGGCGCCATTGACTGATTTCACAAAGAAGAGGGCCCCAAACATTGTGGTATGGACTGAAAAGACAGGCGCTGCATTTAGTGACTTGAAGCAGGCCCTTATGTCCGCACCTATTTTGAAAGCACCTAACTTTTCTTTACCTTTCATCCTCCAGATGGACGCTTCAGACACAGGCCTAGGGGCCGTGCTGAGCCAAAGCGTTGATGATGTGGAACACCCCATCATGTTCCTGAGCCGGAAACTGTTGGACCGAGAGACCAGGTATGCGGTGGTGGACAGAGAGGCTCTGGCGATTAAATGGGCGATAACTCACCTGTTGGGCTGGGAATTCACCCTTGTCATGCATCTTTACAGTGGATGGCCCTGCACAAGGAGTTGAATCCGCGGGTCACCCAGTGGTTTTTTGACCTCCAGCCGTACAAGTTTTTGCTCATTCATTGTCAGGATACTCTTCACGCCAACGCCAATGCTCTTTCTCGGGTTCACGACCTCTTGGTCCAGGTCGCCCGACCCGATGGGTCTGGGCTGAGGGGGGGCCTTGTCACACATGTGCAAATGGGAGCCAGCTAAAGGGCTTGAGTAAGGGCAATTCTGAATCTGACCAGGATGTGGCAGAGTGGACTGACTCTTTTTCTCCCTTTCCTGCAGACCATTCACGGGAGATTCCACCTGGCCCTCTTTATGTCACTTCTGGGACTGAGCCTATGGAAGATGACCTTTCCGGCTCCGGCCCCAGTGATGTCACATCCGGACTCGAGCCTATGGCTGAAGACCCTTATTAGCCCGACCCCTTTGACCTCATTTCCTGTCTTGCCCTTTAAAAGCCTGCACCTTTTCCCTATTCCCTCAGTTCTGTTTTGGACTCGGTTTTATGCACAGCAGTATTATCATTTAACGTCAACTTGCAGCCAGGAAACCAAATATACAGGTGGCTGCCCCAAACTTTGGTGTGACTCAGAGTGGAGTTTGTAACACCCCCCATGGCAGCCTGTTTAAGGGGTCCTGCTTCTCGAGCTCCGACCACATAAACCTCAGTCTGATGGCCAACATGTTCTGTGATTCTCTCAATGCTGTCCTCAGGTCAGACTAACAAATGTCAGTATTCTGGAGTACACACACACACACACATACACTCCACATAAATGTCACCTTATTTAATAAAGGACGCCGTAGACCACCCGTCACCCTCCACCATCTCTCCCAAAGCCACTAAGCCGTTGTGTGCTTCTCGTCACCTTGGCAGATCAGCAAATGCTGTTCCCAGTTTGACTGCCCAGTTCACTTCCTGTGGCCTCAGGTGTCCATCACAATCCCCAGCACTTCCTGTTAGTTTCTGATTTCATTTGTCCCACCTTGTGACCCTTAGTGACAAAGTGACATTTGCGCATCCCCTCTCTGACATCATTTTCTGCTCCTGATGTCCACGTGCCCCTCTATTGGTGTCCTGCACATCAGACTTGTGACGTGACCCCATTGTCGTGTATTCTACCCTCACAGCTCAAGTCTCGCCTGTTTCTTAGACAAATCGTCACTTGATTGATGACAATGGTGTCACCCTTTATTACAACGCTGGCACCTTGAACAGGGGACATGTCCTCATTTGAATGTTCAAAGTGTCTGCAGACATCGGCCTTAAAAACTGTATCCTAATGTGACTTCAAGAACACCCAAATGACTGGGGGTCCTAAACATGGGGACAGCTGTAGTGGATGCCAATACTCTTTAATGTCACACACGTCATTGTCATTGTCACAGAGTGATGTTTATAGGATTTATTTAGTTACGTGTGTTATGTTTTATTGATTGCCCTGAAGAAGTCATTGAGAGAATCGCGTTGGCCCTCAGACTGTAAGGTTTATGTGGTCGGACCTCGAGAATCAGGACCCCTCAAACAGGCTACCATGGGGGGCTTCACTTTTGTCTTCAGGACTAAAAGGATTTGCTTGTGATTTAGGACTGAGCTATGAAGAGACGATTGTTTGGTTTTCTTTCACCTTCTTTCATATTCTGTCTGCTGGTGGTCCGGACTGCTGAATTCCCAATCATTCACCTCCTTTTCTGAGCCCCTAATGTGTTCTTCTTGTGATCTTCTGATTCTTTTCTCTTTCGGTGGACCAGCTGCTGTTCTTCTTGTCTTTTTATTCTTTAATTCTCCGTGTGGTTTGATGTCACTGAGATGTCAGTTGTGTCATTTCTAACACCTACCAGCAGGTGGCGATGCTAGCAGGTCACTCTGCCATTTTGCTCTGAATGGGCAGCTCAGGTCAGAGGAGAGCTGGGAGTGGACAGCAGTGGTCAGCAGTAATGGGGGTCACTTCACAGTCCACTCGGACCACCTCTGTGCCCAGGGGACTGGACTTTGGGATGCTGAGTGTCCATTCAGAGCTCGTCCACTGGCTTTATTACAAATTAGGAGAGAAATAAGAAAACTGAGGTCACCAGCAGTGAGGCCTTTAGTGGACTGAGGTCAGCTGGTCAGTGGCACCGGTCAGCATGTGACGTGTGAGTGTCAGAAGTGTCACATGTCAGTCCTGTCCACCCTGTCCATTATGTCTCTGATCACACAGTCAGTCCAGTCTTTGTCACAATAGACAGACAGAGTGTCCTCATTGTCTAAGTGGTCTGACATCAGGAGAGTCCACCATGACAGACACTCGAGTGTCGCACTCTCCGATGTCCAGCAGTGACCGGCGTGTCTAAGAGGAATCTATGGTTGGGGTCCTGCAAATCAGTCAAAGACCCTCCATGTGCTGAGTCCTCAGTTACAGACACAAATCCAAGGTGGTCCCTCCACTGTCATCGGCTTTGACAAGTCTGTGTGGACCCTCGAGTGCAGGACACTGTCAGCCTCATGTCCTTCACATTGTGTCCACATGTCACTTTGAGTGACTTGTCACCAGTCAGTGTGGCAGGAAGGCAGAAGACGCTGTCAGGTATATAGCGCCTTACCTTATAAGGACAGCGGTGGGCTCAGGGTCAAAGTGCATTTCAGTGAAGACGGCGCAGTCCTTGAGCCCTTGTGCTGTGTGTCCTTCTGTCTGTCTGTCTGTCCTCACTTGTCTCTCTTCTTCTACACAGGTTGAACTCTTGTCGTCTCACCTCGGCCTGCTGCACAGCTCTCTCCTCGGTTCTCTCGTCTCCAAACACACGGCTGACTGAACTGTACCTAAACAAGAACAGCCTGGGAGATTCAGGGGCTCGTCAGCTGAGTGGGGGGCTCAGGAGTCACAACTGTAAATTAAAAGAACTGCAGTGAGTATTGAGGGGGGGGGGGGTGTGAGTGTGTTATTGATGGGCAGCCTGATCACATGACAGCACATGGAGTGACCAGAGTGACAGTGACAAGTGGAGCTGACTGAGGTGACAGACATGAAGGACAACAGAGATAATGAGAGACAGACAGAGGAAGATGAGGAGGAGGACCTGCTCTGTCAGATGAGACCACCTACTTGAGCACCGGACCCCATCTCCACCACTCTTCTCGAATCCTGTCTCCATGTCCTAATCCTGACTGTCATGACAATAATAAATCCATCCTGTGACACCGGCTCTGTGTCAGCAACCCTGAAAGTCTCTACTGAGAGAAAAGGAGAAAACACATGTGGACCCTCACGGTTGTTGTCTCCTTCACTCAGATGACTTTCTTCTCATGAGGACACTAAAGATGTCCCCTCAGTGACTGTGACGTGTGTTGGACCCGAGTCTCTGTGGCCTGTAGACACACTAAGGCTGTGTGCTGTAAGAGCCAATCAGTGATCAGAATTCAGCAAATGTTACAAACTTTAGGAAAAAAACGACTGACATGCGGCATTATGGGATAGGAAGAGTTTTTATGGGATATCAGGGGACAGGATGAGTGGAGAACAAAAACAATCAGCAAATGTACAGTCAGGAAAAAAGGAGAAGATGAAGTGAGAGCTGGAAATGAAGAAGAGAAACCCAAAGAGACGAGTGACACGGCCTCACCAGCAGAGGGCAGGACTTGGGGACCTGCAGGACTGGCTGACTTCAGACACTCAGATGTCTTATAAGACGTCCTGGACTGTCAGATGAACACGTCTGATCACCTTGAGAGAACTTCCTCCATCACAGTCCTGATAATAATAAGAAGATTGATAATAATGACAAAACTGTCACCTGACGTCACCACTGAGCCCTTGTCCCATCTCGCTCCTCGTTCTTCAGATCTCGTCGTGTTCATCAATTTCATCCAAACATGTGAAGTCAGCGTCACTGATGGGCTTTGGCTTACAGCTGTGATTTGAACTCACGTCCTCTGATTTGATGTCATTTAACGTTTTCTCTGAATATTTACTGACTGACTTGTCACAGCACATTCATCCTCATTGTCGTTTTCTCAAATGTTATTCATATTTTCAGTTTAGTTCCCTTTATTGTCACTCTTGTCTTTATGTCACTCAAAGTCCTGTGACCTCCTTGCTGTGTCTGTGTCCTGGTGGTCATTCAAGGTGACACAGTGAGTCAGTGGTGGGATTTGAACTGGTGTCACTGTGGTGGTCAAGCCTGTCCCTGAGCCACTGGGCCACACTGTCTGAGGTGACAATTGAGCCTTGACAGAGCAGATGGACAACTTGTGTTAATTTTGATGGAGGTTTGAGATTTCAAAGCTTGTGAAGGTCCTGCCATCTTTAGCCCATCTACTTGCTGTCCACTGGCCTGGCCAGGTATATAATAATAATAATAATAATTCTTTACATTTATATACCTCTTTTTTCACATAGCGCCTTACCAAATAAGGACAGTGGTTGTAAGAGCTATTTACTAGTTACATAAGAATCATAAATGTTTTACTAAATGTTAGTGCATAATCTATTGGAAGTTCCTATAACCCTCATCAGTTGAATTGAATTGCTATATTCTAACTATTTCTAATTTCTCTGACTAAACATTATTCTCCATTAGTGATCAGCCTTGCCATATGTAAGGTGTAGAGGGCACATGGTTTTAAACCGGGCCTTGAGTGCGTGTTTTGTGTGCTAAGAAACATGAAAGACAAAGCACTTAAGTGAAAGTGCTGCACCGTACGTTTAAAGTGTACAGAAGAAGTTAAGAATCTTGAAGAACAGAAGCAAACAACTAAAGTTTTACAAGAAAAGCTAAGTTTTGAGAAGATACATTTTTTCTTTTTTTTCTTTGCATTTTACTCTACGTGTTTATTCTTGTGTGGATTGTTTTCTTTGAATTTTCACTAAATATTTAAAAATGAACTTTTGGACTGAGAGATTTCTTTCAGCACTCATTTTTCCCGTGCTTGATCTCACCTTATACTTCTGTGGCTACTGCGGTGGTCTCAGGGTCAAAGTGCATTTCAGTGAAGACGGCACAGTCATTGAGCCCTTGTGCTGTGTGTCCTTCTGTCTGTCTGTCTGTCCTCACTCGTCTCTCTTCTTCTTCACAGGTTGGACTCTTGTGGTCTCACCTTGGCCTGCTGCTCAGCTCTCTCCTCGGTCCTCTCGTCTCCAAACTCACGGCTGACTGTACTGCATCTGAACTTCAACAACCTGGGAGATTCAGGGGTTCGTCAGCTGAGTGGGGGTCTCAGAAGTGACAAATGTAAATTAATACACCTGGGGTGAGTAAAGAGGGGGAGGGATGGGGTGTGAATGTGTTATTGATGGGCGGGCTGATCACATGACAGCACATGGAGTGACCAGAGTGACAGTGACAAGTGGAGCTCACTGAGGTGACAGATGGGAAGGACAACAAAGATAAGGAGAGACAGACAGAGGAAGACGAGGAGGACCTGCTCTGTCAGATGAGACCACCTACTTGAGCACCGGACCCCATCTCCACCACTCTTCTCAAATCCTGACCTCATGTCCTAATCCTGACTGTCGTGACAATAATAAATCCATCCTGTGACACCGGCTCTGTGCCAGCGACCCTGAAGGTCACTTCTGTATCTCCCTATTAGGACAGTCTGGTCTTGATGTGACAATCTGACATAACAAGTCTCAGTCCATCACTCACTTCTCTATTCTGTCTAAAGTTCTCATGAGTGTCGTGGCCTCCCAACTCACCGTCACGTAACTGATAATCAGCTGAGAGTGGACACTTTTAAAAATGGAGGATCTCAGCAGGATAACACGACATGTCACAGAGCAGGTGTCACCTCAAGGTGGCTCATTTAACATGACGGTGACTTCAGTTTACACCAATAGCTGCACATCCAGTCCAATAAAGCACATCTGGGATGAGCTGGGACTGCAAGAGAGGAGCAGAAATGTGAGGCTGAGAAGTCTGAAGGACTGCGTGATGTCAACATGGAGACAGAAATCCATGAGGAGCCATTCATGTGTCTTAAGGGGTCAATGCTTTGGTGAATTCAGGCTCTTCAGAGGCCGAGGAGGCCTACCTGATGTGCCTAATAAAGTGGCCTCTGGGTGCCCCTGCAGATCTTCAGCACTTTGCTCTTCTCCTGCTCACCCGCTTTACACTCTTTAGTCCAGCGGCCATGTCTTTGTGCACACGTCATCATCTGCACTCACACTCACTCGTCACTCTTTGTGTCTTCTGCTCATCTCTCCTTGTCGTCCCTGTGGCCTGTAGACACACTAAGGCTGTGTGCTGTATGAGCCAATCAGTGATCAGAGTTCAGCAAATGTTACAAACTTCAGGAAAAAAACGACTGACATGCGGCATTATGGGACAGGAGGAGATGCAAATGGAGGAGTTATTATGGGATATCAGGGGACAGGAGGAGTGGAGAACAAAAAGAAAAAGCAAATGTGCAGTCAGGAAAAAAGGAAAAGAAGAAGTGAGAGCTGGAAATGAAGAAGAAAAACCCAAAGAGACAAGTGACACGGCCTCACCAGCAGAGGGCAGCACTTGGGGACCTGCAGGACTGGCTGACTGCAGACACGCAGATATCTTATAAGACGTCCTGGACTGTCAGATGAACCCGTCTGATCACCTTGAGAGAACTTCCTCCATCACAGTCCTGATAATAGTAAGAAGATTAATAATAATAATGACAAGACTGTCACCTGACATCACCACTGAGCCACTTGTCCTTGTCCCATCTCGCTCCTCGTTCTTCAGATCTCGTTGTGTCCATCGATTTCATTCAAAAGTGTGAAGTCAGCGTCACTGATGGGCTTTGGCTTACTGCTGTGATTTGAACTCACGTCCTCTGATTTGATGTCATTTAACGTTTTCTCTGAATATTTACTGACTGACTTGTCACAGCACATTCATCCTCATCGTTGTTTTCTCGAATGTTATTCATATTTTCAGTTCAGTTCCATTTATTGTCACACTCGTCTTTATGTCACTCAAAGTACTGTGACCTTCTTTTTGTGTCTGTGACCAGGTGGTCAATCAAGGTGACACAGTGAGTCAGCGGTGGGACTTGAATTTGCGTCACTGTGGTGGTCAGGCCTATCCCTGAGCCACTGAGCCACACTGTCTGAGGTGACATGAGAGCATTGACAGAGCAGATGGCCGACTTGTGTTACTTTTGGTGGAGGTTTGAGATTTCAAAGCTTGTGAAGGTCCTGCCATCTTTAGCCCACCCACTTGCTGTCCATTGGCCTGTCCTGTCTGATTTATAGACAAAGATGGCAAATGAAATCACAAAGAGATGAGCTGATGATGTCAACAAGTGGGGGACAAAGATGGCAGTCATGTGACCCCGAAATGTGGCAGGGCATTGCATTTCTAATGCACAAGAAGAAGCTCAAATTTAAAAAGGAAAGAATCTGAAGACCCCAAAGAGACCTGTGATGGTCTGAGAGGAGCTGAGGGTCATCTGGAATTCAGCAGCTCAGCTCATCGTCATCGGCCTGTGAAGATCAGGAAACAAATCCAAATAACAAGAACATCCCATAATAAACAAACAAAATGTGACGAGAACATCAAATGAGAGTCTCTTCATAGCCCAGTCCCACATCACACACACAAATCCTTCTAAAGGCTCAAGTGAAGCCCCCCATGGCAGCCTTTTTGAGGGTCCTGCTTCTCGAGGTTCGACCAAATAAACCTCACAGTCTGATGGCCAACGTGTTCTGTGATTCTCTCAATGCTGTCCTCAGGTCAGACTAACAGATGTCAGTATTCTGGAGAACACACACACACACACACACTCTCCACATAAATGTCACCTTATTTAATAAAGGACTCCACAGACCACCCGTCACCACCATCTCCCCTAAAGCCAATAAGCCAGTGGTTCTCAACCTGTGGGGCGGGCCCCCCTAAGGGGCGCGAAGTAACAAAAAGGGGGGCGCGAAAATGTGAAAAAAAGAAAACAAGAATCAAAAATATGAAAAAAAAATCTGTTGAAACCAAAACAATTAACTTAAACTACATTCTGATACTAGAACAATAAATATAGAGTTAGATAAATGTCGATAAATGTTAAGTAGGTATAATAAAGTATGCACCTACATTTCAAAAAAATGTTAGGGGGGTCGCGATTAAAATTGTTATGAAAACAACTATTTAAATACTTAAAGGTTGCGAAAAAATGCAATAAGCCATCGTATGCTCCTCATCACCTCGGCAGACCAGCAGCTGCTGTTGTTCCCAGTTTGACAGTCCAGTTCACTTCTTGTGGCCTCAAGTGTCCATCACAATCCCCAGCACTTTCTATTAGTTTCTGATTTCAGTTGTCCCACCTTCTGACCCTTAGTGACAAAGTAGCATTTGCTCTGCCCCTTTCTGATGTCACTTTTCTGCTCCTGATGTTCTCGTGCCCCTCTGTTGGTGTCCTGCACATCAGACTTGTGATGTGACCCCATTGTCGTGTATTCTACCCTCACAGCTCGAGTCTCACCTGTTCCTTAGACAAATCATCACTTGACTGATGACAACAGTGTCACCCTCTATTACAACGCTGTCACTTTGAACAGGGGACATGTCCTCATTTGAATGTTCAAAGTGTCTGCAGCCATCAGGAAAGCCCACCATGACAGACACTCGAGTGTCGCACTCTACAATGTCCAGCAGTGGCCGGCGTGTCTAACAGGAATCTGTGGATGGGGTCCTGCAAATCAGTCAAAGCCCCTCCATGTGCTGAGTCCTCAGTTACAGACACAAATCCAAAGTGGTCCCTCCACTGTCACCAGCTTTGACAAGTCTGTCTGGACCCCTGAGTGCAGGACACTGTCAGCCTCATGTCCTTCACATTCCTGTCCATTGTCCACATGTCACTTTGAGTGACTTGTCACCAGTCAGTGTGGCAGGAAGGCAGAAGACGCTGTCAGGTATATAGCGCCTTACCTTATAAGGACAGCGGTGGTCTCAGGGTCAAAGTGCATTTCAGTGAAGACGGCGCAGTCATTGAGCCCTTGTGCTGTGTGTCCTTCTGTCTGTCTGTCCTCACTCGTCTCTCTTCTTCTTCACAGGCTCAGGTTATGTGGCCTCACCTTGGCCTGCTGCTCAGCTCTCTCCTCGGTCCTCTCGTCTCCAAACTCACGGCTGACTGAACTGATGCTGGACGACAACCACCTGGGAGATTCAGGGGCTCGTCAGCTGAGTGAGGGGCTCAGGAGTGACAACTGTAAATTAGAGGAACTGTGGTGAGTAAAGAGGGGGAGAGGTGGGGGTGTGAATGTGTTATTGATGGGCGGGCTGATCACATGACAGGACATGGAGTGACCAGAGTGACAGTGACAAGTGGAGCTGACTGAGGTGACAGACAGGACAGGAAGGACAACAAAGATAAGGAGAGACAGACAGAGGAAGATGAGGAGGAGGAGTGTGAGATGGACAAGAAGAAGAAGAAATGGACAGCAGCTGAGTGCCCAGCCAGAGACAGGGGGACAAGGACACGGAGTGGGGATCAGGATAGCAGACAGTGTGGACAGGAGGAGAGGGGGACATGACAGTCTGGGGGCTGAGGGTCATTTAGAACAAACAAGAAAGAGCAGAGCAGCAGATGGGGGATCAGTGGACAAGAAGAAGAAACAAGATGGAGGATGAGAGACAAGCAGGAACCGAAATGAGAGAAGACATGAAAGTGAGGAGGAGAAGAAGAGAAAATGAAGAGCGACGGAGCACTAGAGAGACAGACAGGAAGTGACCGCAGGGGGACAGAGCGGGCAACAGCACGTCAACTGGACAGACCACCTTCTTTATGAAATGTGACGCGACCAGCAGGCCTTCAGAGGATGTTGACCAATCGGTGAGTGGACTGAGTGACTGACAGGCCGACACACACGTCATGTGACTTAGATGAGCACAGACACTGAGAGGAATTCTGGGTGACATCGGGGGTCGTGTCAGTTTGACAGTGCAGTGTGTGTGTGGCGCCCCCTGCTGTTTGTAACTCACACTTGTGTCTCCTCACAGGCTGCAGTACAACTGGATCAGTGAGAGTGAGAAGAGGAACCTGAGGTCACTACAGGAGGAGCTGAGGAGGTCTGGACGCCAGCTGACTATCAATACATGAGAAGACCAGCAATGGTGATCAGGCTGACCCCCTGTCAGTGATGGAGACCCCCATCCACTCACCCTTAAATTCTCCTCTTTCTTCTTTTTATTCTCCTCTCAGCTCTGCTCCTCATTTAATAAGCTCTCCATGTCCCCTCAGCCTGTGTGGTCCTGCTTTACTGTCACTTTAATTTTTAACACCTTGAGACCCTCAACTGGTGACAAAACTCAAGCAGACTCGGACCTGCAGACCCCCGAGTTTCACCACTAGAGGCAGTAAAGCACTGGGGGTCATCCTGTAAAAAGCCCCCCAAGTTGCCTGTCCCATTGAGGAGCAAAGAAGGTGGACAGTCCAGCTGTGGGGTGACAGGGGGCCTGAGGCTGTAGTGACACTGGGGACGAGGCTGGGACAAACCCTGGACAGGACGCTGGTCCACCACAGGACGCCATCAGCACTCGTCTCCATTGTCACTCGGTGTCATTTGAACCCGTGTCTGCTCCGTGTCCCCCAAGTCCTGTCTGCCACCTGCTGATTCTCCTTTGGTGACACTTTAACTCCCACGAGGCTCAGTTTTGATTTTAATTTTCTTTTTTATTTCGTCGTCTCCACTTCACCGTCCCCTCCAGTCGTGTCCTCGTAGTGAGCAGCGGCCTGAACAAGTGAGCCGTTAAAAAGAAATAAAAGAAAAGACGAGGAGAACATGGAGGAGTGTGGAGATGGGATGGACTGGCGCCATCCAGAGTGGGGTCCTGACTTGATGTGGACAGACGGCCACTGAGGGACCACCACCTGAACTGGACTGAGGGGGCTTAGAAAATGGAGGGAAAAACAGAGGGGAATAAATTGAACTGGAAATTAAGAAAGAAACTGGAAAATAAAATAAGAGTGGGAGTGGGGCGAGGGTCTAAACGAAACAAGTGGGGGACTCCAGCCTGAGGGTGGGCTTCTATAGGACAGCTGGGTAAGAAAAAGAGGAACAGGGACAAGAGTGGGAGAGAAGGAAACAAACAGAGAGATGAACAAGAGGGGCGAGGAGGAGAGAGTTAGAAAGTGAAGGACAGTCAGTGACACGAGGGGGACAAGGACAGGCGAGGAGGAGGAGGTCATCAGTTTATCACAAATCACAGCAGGATTGTCTGTCAGGGGTTTACAGTCGGTGGTCAGGGGGCCGAGATGAACTGCAGGAGCACAAGTGAGGTCAGAAGGTCCAGAACACACAAGGTCTGTTTGTATGTCATGTAGACGAAGAGAATGAGGTGACCTCCATGTCTTAATGTCTTCTGGACATTCTAATAAAGGGTTAAGAGAATTGGTTTGGATCTGTTGAGTGGAAAATACGTCAGAGTGTCATCTGTGTAGCCGTGGAGAGAAATATTGAGTTATTTAAAAATGGATACTAAGAGCAACATGTACAGTAAAATAAAGAATAGGCCGCAGAATAGAGAGGGGACGAGGATGAGGAGGAGAGGTGGACCACCCTGACTAAAAGCCTCTGCCTGTGAGGTGTGACTGAGCCATTGGATGAGGATGTCATGGTCAGCTGGGTCAAATACTGCAGTCAGAGTCAGCCGGACCACCAGAGTCTCTTATTAAAAAGAGAAGGAATGAGAGACAGCAGAGAGCGGCCATATCTACAGAAAATGAAGAAGAAAAGAAAACGTGATGGACAACACGACAAGGGCAGACATTTGTGTTTCTAAGGTCAGTCGTCTTGTAGGAGACATTAGTGCCATCTTGACTGGCATCATCTGTAGAGTCTGACCTGGGGGAACAGGAGATCTTTATGGACAAAAAGACCAACAGACCTTCACTCCGCTGAGCCTCAGTTCAGGTTCATGCAGTTCAGTGACACGTGTGTGACGGTATGAAGACTTGAAGATGGACGACATCCTCAGTTATTGGTGACAAAGAGCAGCTGGCTCCACCACTGTGATTTGTGAATGTGACTCACTGTTAATAAATATGAAATAAGAGAAACTGTGAGAACGGACCCTTTGATGAGTCGACTAGAGAAGTTTCAAATGTGCCAACATCCAAGCCAGCTGAGCGAGTCACCAAACACAGCGGAGTGTCACGTCACCCACGCCCGTCACTTTCTGTCCTCACAGCCCCTCACCTCCCTACCTGCTCGTCGTCTTCTCCTCTTTACTGCTCTTTGTATTCTGAAGTGTAATAAACACAAGTGTGCTGAAGTACAAGAAATAAACTTGGGCCAGGACTGATGATATTTAGATTTCAAATGTGTGACGCTGGAACAACTCATTCTGTGCTAAACGTATTTAAAGTGAACACAATATCAACTTCATTTGTGTTAAAAGTACTACAGTGGGACTATTTAAGTATACTTCAGTAAAAATAAATTGTATTGCTTTATATGTACTTTTAAAAAATCTTACAATAGATTTAGAATGAACTTTTATCTATTACAAGTGGACTGTAATTACAGGTGGCACGTTGGCGCTGCTGCCTCACAGTTAAGAGACCCGTCTGGGTTTGCTTCCCGGGTCCTCCCTGCGTGGAGTTTGCATGTTCTCCCCGTGTCTGCGTGGGTTTCCTCCCACAGTCCAAAGACATGCAGGTTAGGTGCATTGGTGATCCTAAATTGTCCTTAGTATGTGTGTGTGTGCCCTGCGGTGGGCTGGCGTTGTGCGCCCTGTGTTGGCTAGGATTGGCTCCAGCAGACCCCCATGACCCTGTAGTTAGGATATAGCGGGTTGGATAATGGATGGAAGGATTGGATGGATACATTGAAAATACATTGAAAATTGTACATTGTGTTTAATTGTTACATACTTACAATAAACTTTTTTTATTTATTTATTTTTATTTTCTATATTTTAAGTGAATAATAAATGTCCTTAAAATAGTTAAAAAAGTAAATGTATAGTTTAATTATTAGCACATTATAAATAAACTTAAATGACACTTTTATTATGTGTAATCTGTTAAAGTAATTCTTTGTATATTATTATTAATACAGTAACAATTTCAAACTGGTACAATATATCACATAATGAAATGAATGTCTATGTAAACTGAATGAAAGTGAGCCTTTATTTTCTAATAATCACTGCGTTTCTTTATAATCCCTGAGGTCACTCGACTTCACCCCAAAGTACAACAACGTAAATGTAATCAAAGTCAAGAGCACACGACTAACCTTTACGTTTATAAAGAGAGCTCCACTAAACTAAAACATCTCAAATTAAAATGTCCCTTCTTTCTACAGAACAGTTCATTGCTGATTTCCGTCTTATGTCAAATATGAATCCTAAATTTAGTGGTAATAATAATAATAATATTCATCATCTTGTCCTTTTCTTCTCGGTGTGACACTCCTGTACCTTCCTCCTCCTCTCATTGCTGTCCTGAAGTCCTCAGTAATCTAAAGAGGGAGACATCAGAAATAATCAAAGTCAGTCGATGGTCTGCTAGGTGTTCACGACACTCACCGTCCAGCACAGTCTGATCAGACAGGTCCTGCTGAGACCCCCCGGCCCAGACCTGTTAAAGCCTCCATTATGTAAATTAGTAATGAATATGACAAACTCTGAGTGACAATTAGAGTAAAGTGACAGTAAGTTCCTCAAATGCAGACATCAGCGTATTTCCACAGAGAGGATCCCATTATTGTAATCACCTGGGGCCTCCTGGCAGCACATGTGGCTCCGGCCCTGAATGAGAAATCATCAAAATGTTCAGTTAGGTGGGGTTTTCTCATGTCGTCTTTGTAATGCAATTATATAAAATAAATTTCAAAAATATGTTGTCACAGCACATGAACGTCTTATAAGATCCACAGGGGCATGAATGTGTCATCGTGTAGAATTACCTTTCAGCTGAACGGCCGTTTTTGGTGATGTGGTCCATAAAACGCAACCTAAACCTGAAAAACGAAATGTGTACAACGGTAGTAAAATACTAGGAGGGCAAATGTTTACTTCACACGTCAGCAGTCAATTCATGAAACACCGATATGTAGTTTGGAAAAAATAAATGGCTGAGCAGTCGGTCCACAGAACTCCAACACCTGCTGCTGTAAAGAGGCTGACCTGTCGGTGGTCCTGGACATTTAGGGGGTCCTGTAAACACACAAGTGTCATTTAAACAGCTTGATGTGACATCAGCAGCAGGGACCTTTACTTCTGAATGACTGAACAGAATGAGCACAGAGCACACCGAGTGTCCTGAGCAAAGACAAGACACCTTCAATATGAATCTGTCAGGTCTAATGATGGCCAGACGGAGTGGTAAGGAAGGTCACCAACAGGCAGACATCGGGGTATCTCATCGTATTTCCAGTGTGATGACACCTTGATTTTATCTATTCATGTTCGTCCTGAGAATCGTTGCATCAGTCACAATGGCAGTGCTAGTTTATCTGTCACTGACTGAGAAAATTATTAAAATGACAAGTTAGCAGCTTTGGTGATGTTGCCTTTGTTATGCACTATCCAGGTTTCTAAAAAAGAAATTAAACATATCACATGTTCAGCATTTAATACTTAATAGTTAAAAGTGACAAGACATCTTACTTTTATTAAATCCTGGAGGTAGCGGGGCTGCTGGTAGGTGTCCTCATCTTCCTCACTTGATGAAAGTGCAGCCTTGTACTTCTGATTTGGTCTAAAATGAGATTTTCTGATCAGCACAAAACAAAATATCACAGATGAGGAGTTGATGCGAGTTTGTGAAGTTTCATGTCTCACTTTCTCTCTCTTCCTTGAGCTTCCTGGATGTGTGTTTGTCCAAGCTGGAAACAACTTCTGACTGAAGGAAAAAGTCCTGAGTCTTCTCATACGAATCTGAAAAACAACACCAAAAGGGCTTTTCTAACTGTGCGACTCTACCGAAATGTCTAAACGTAGGACTTACTCTGATTGTCGATACGCTGATGTGAATTGCTGTCTCTGTTATGTCGATAGCCAGGCAATAACAACTGAAAGATGCACTTAAGATGGCTTCTGATTTTTCCCTATGAATGAAGCTTATTTCACTATTTCAGCGGCCGTTTCCACCATTTGATAACACGTGCATTACCTCTGAGCTCACTGTGCTGGCGCTGCCACTCATGAAGCTTCGTTTATGTCGGCTTCTGCAGGTAACGCAGACTCGCTAATCACACCTTATAGTGCCAGGGTCTGCACGAGATTTGAAAGTGTTTCCCTGTGTTTATGGATTGATTGTTATTTTTACAAAGTAAATGAAACTCTTACATGCTCCACTTTAAAAGAACAAACATGCTGCTGAGTTTTAGCGAGCAAGTCTTCTCCAGCACTCTAAGCCACAAGCACCGCTCACGGTTTCCAACTTTTGTGCCAAGAAGCAGAACAGCCTGCAGTTGACTGAGACCGCTTATGATGCCAGCTTCTGAGATATGTGGTTGGCTGTGAGCATAAAGAGGTGTTTCTAGATTTTGAAAACTTCCCGGGAATATCCCAGGATGCTCTTCTGCTTCTTTTGTTGTTCAAATTGGGTTTCTGGTCCAAATCAGGTAGTGACAAATAGTGATGGGTGGAGTGAAGCCTCACAGAGGATCGAAACATTTGAATCAATTGTGTTGAGAATCGTGTTGTTGCTTCAAAGCATGTGACACTCACCTCTCTAGTGACATCTGCTGGCCATTTGCATTAACGTTACTGGAAAATAGGAGGATATATTTCACTCCTTAAAAGAAAAATGTTTATTTTGAACAGAATTTTGAAAGTTTTTTGTTGGGGGGGGGGGGGAGCAAAACAGTTACAAACGATGTTAAAGTTGGCATCTTTGGCATTTCCAAGAGCCATGATCCTGATGCAGGAGCTTAATTACTCCTCTGCTTTCACCACCAAGGAAAAGGATGTCCTAGCGGCTTTGAATAAGTATATAATAAACCATACAAATTATATCACTAGATTACCTGATAGCAGTTTTGAGGTCCAAAAGGACCACAATTAATGGAAAAGAGCAACGGCCCAAAAAATATTCAATAATGGGGCAGTGTCTTTAAACTTTCAATAAAAAGGGCAGAAGCTGCAAGCCTACGACATGAAATTCGAAACATCTTGAACTTAGCAAAGAACTTTACCCTCACAGAAGACCTGGAGGCCTTACTCAGCAAAGGTCTGACATTTATCCCTACCCCCAGAGATCGTGGAGATGCATTGGATGTCACACTAGCGGAGACTGAAAAATTCTTCTGCAGAATAAAACTGATTGACTATTACAAAAAGGACAACAGAAAATAGATCCCATTTATTTTAAGGATGGGGTGGACACCTTCAGAAAGTAACATTAACAAGATAAGATTAATCCCTAGAGAGGCATTTATAAACCAAGACAACATCCAGGAGGTGAGTGAAAGGCACTGAAAAAAATCTCTGAGCTTAAGGACACTGTCATAAAGCCAGCTGATAACGACAGTGCAATTGTCCTGATGGATATAGAAGACTATAAAGAAGAGGCCTACAGGCAATTGAATGACACGGAATACTATAAAAAGTTAAAAGACCCCATGTACCTGGATACACATAACTTGATCAATCAAATGTATAATGAGGGTCTTTTATTTATTTTTATTAATTGTATTGCATTCCATACAAATCAATTAAGTTTTACATGAAGAAAATTTGAGTTAAGAACAAATCGATCCCTACCCCTAAGAGAGAGAGCAAGCCAAACAGCA
>JANRMT010028174.1:9281453-9294792 GCA_026402145.1 Polypterus bichir lapradei
AAAAGTGTTTATTTGATGTTTGGACTTCAGGCTTCACACATTCTATGTTTTTGCCTACATTTTGTAACATTTATTACTAAAATATGAAAAAGTTTCTGTTTTAACAATGTGTTTACACAGATTACTTTAGAAATGGAACACACATGAAATGCATGTGTTACAAATAATGATCTATTATTTCCACTCTGAAACTCCAGCAGTTCAGTCACTCCCAGATAATCAAACAAGGCATGAGATGAGAAAACTTAGTGAACGTTCTGCGATGGTGGGGGATGGAATAGCCGACTACTTGCTGCTCGTCTTAATCGGCACATTTAGAAGACAAAAAACAGGTGAGAACGGTTTTAAGGTGGATCGGACCTACGAGTTTTTTCTGTAAACTCTGTTAATTCTAGTGTTAAGGATACATACGATTTTATTGGGATCAAAATGACTGTAGTAACTTTAAATACTATGTATTGTTTACTGCCTCTCCAGCATAAGCGATGTAAAAACGACTCCGACTCATTGTAGAAAATGTTTTATAATGGAAAAGTTAGCTGATAATGGTGTATAACATCTATGCAAGAAACTGGGGATGAAGAAACCCAGTTGTCATTGGACAAATCAATCAGTGAGCTGAATGTCTCCAAATTCAAAAAGAATGAAAGAGTATCTGAAGTACAATCCACTGTTGTGTATTGGTAAGATGGCTCTTTAATGAATGAAGCTCTTAATGTCCAACGCAGGAGGACAGCTCAACAATGACGGTAAACGAGTCATTACATATGAGGCAGTGGCAAAGTTACTGTTCTGCAAAGACCTTTTCTCTGTTTTGGAAAACAGTTCCAAACAAATACAAGACATCTGCTCCGAGTTTTACTGGACAAACATGGAAAATGATATTATACATGTCAAAAAAATAATTTCAACGGTCCAGAAATGTCAAAAAACATTGACGGAATGCTTACAAGAGAGGTCATATTTACTGGATTCTTGGTTTACAAGTCTGACCCACTGGTCATTTGTTTGGCCATTCTGTTGGTTACTGGTTGGTTGCCAAATATCCCATTCAACAAGCATTCCCCATTCTTTTGGCCAGACAAAAATTTCAGCTCCGGAGTTTTACTAAAAACGGTTCTTTAAAATCCTTGCATGGCTGCTCTTTGGCATGTTCCTTTTTCATTCAGTTAACTGTGCTGTCCTGTTCTTTCTTCCCACCAAGAATTAACATGAGCCTTTCAAGTTCTTTTATCTGTGTTATGACGATGTTTCACAACCAAATGTAGGTCTGGATCACAAACTACCCTCAATTACATACCTACAGTTTCAAAGATTCAATACTCTGGGCTGCAAAAGGCCAGAAGAAAGTGATCCATGTTGGGGATTTCATCTCGAGTGAGGATTCACCGAGTACGTTAATTGACGAGAACTGGCCAGACGATACAGTGAGAGACTACACTGTGGAAAATGAATTAGAAATGCAAATCTAGGATTGTTTTGTCATTTTTCTTCCCTATAATGCTGGTCCATAAAGGTCTACATTTATATTATAATTAAATCCCAGCAGGCAAGTGGGAATTACATCTTTATTTTTGTTAAATGTTTCTTGCACTGTAACTTTCCATTCTAATTTTTAATTGTTTTAAACAGGGCCGAGTTTGCCAGCTCACTGCAGGTATTTCAGGTGTTTTGTTTTCAGCACCACAGAAATTGAAGGATAAGGACAAAGTCGAAGTGAGGAAAGCGTTTCTCAAAGAGGTTACTTGTCACAATTATCAGCTATGAATATCAGTTATAAAAATCAATACTTATTACTAATTTCACTTTAAACCAATTTCTCTGATGCAGATTCATAAAGATGATATGTGGCTGTGCCCTCGAAATGAAGAGCTTCACAGGATTTTAGTGGTACTTATACTTGAACAGAGTTCAGTTGCCTTTGTTTGCTTCTATTATATATTGAGTTATTTACTTCATTTACAAATTATTGACATATGTTATTAACACAGATAACTCACATGATGTCTGACATAGCACATTCCATGCTTGCTTTGGATAAAAGCATCTTCTGTATAAATGAAATACATTCAAATATAAATGTCATAGTGATTTGTTATATTTAGTGCAATTATACATCGTCACAATGTCAGAGAAGCTGCTACTTGATATCGACCCATTGTGTAACGAAGATTCGCATGAGAAGACAATTCTAGAACAATGGAAGTAAGTGGTTGGAGTAAAGTTTAAACTCAACAAACACATACGGGGCCAGCAGTGGCAACTGTTGAAAAAAAAAAAAAACGTGTTGGGGGGACAAACTGAAACTGCACTTCATAGCTCAGGAGAAAAGAGAAGAGAATCCCACCAAAGCCTTCATGTAGCTGTTCAGCAATAACAAGGCAGCCACAAAGCAAATGGAGCCTCGTGTTGTCGTCTAGAGGACTACGGTGACTTTCAAGCTGCTTGTGTTTCTTAGAAAGATGTTTTAGGTCTCGAGAAGGCCGAGGTAAGACAAAGCAGAAAAGGCAACAGGGACTGAAAAAGTTACATGCAAGTGAGCTGAAGTAGAAAATGAGTTCTTAGATAACATAAGGAAGGCGTAACAAGGAGAACAAAGACTTTGATTGATTAAGTCATAAAAACTGAATGTGCAACTGATTAATGAGCTTCAAACTTAAACACCTTTCTTAGTAACAGTGGCCCTCCCTTGTGCAAAACCCTAAATAAAATCTCTCCAGAATAAGAATGCCATCTGTTGTATATCTTACAGTTTAACTTAAAACAAAGAAATACAAAGAGTGGGTATAAATAAATCTATAAATGTTTGAATTAGTTAAGTAAATACCGTAAATGTGTCCAATGTTTGTGCTGAAAAGAAACTGGACATCAAAGAAAAGAAAAATATTAAGTACTATAAATATAATTTAGTATTTAACAACCAAAACATATTTTCATTACCTAAGGAGAGACATATGTCTGCATTTTAACACTGAAGCCTCATTACAGTGTAATGCAAAATTTCAATTAAACTTTGTTTTTTATGTTTTTATTGCCTTTCACATGACCAAATTATTAAAGCTTGAATAACATTTGGATTCATTCAAAGTAGCCAGTTATGTCGCTATTAACACTTTTAGGACTAATTTTTTTTTTGTTTCTTATCTCCCAGGGCTGAATATTTTTCCAAAAACTAACGTTTTTTAAAAAAGAACACAAAGCAATTGTTTAACATATCAAATCAACAAAAAATATTTACTTTTGACAAATGTTACTGTCTTGCATGTTGTATGAGCCTGCATACTCTATGATTTCACATACATATCACATAAATTTTACAACAACAACATTTATTTATATAGCACATATTCATACAAACAGTAGCTCAAAGTGCTTTACATAATAAAGAATAGAAAAATAAAAAACACAATATGAAAACAAAATAAATCAGCATTAATTAACATCGAATAAGAGTAAGGTCCAATGGCCAGGGGGGACAGAAAAAACAAAATAAAAACTCCAGACGGCTGGAGAAAAAAAAAAATAAAATCTGTAGGGATTCCAGACCATGAGACCGCCCAGTCCCCTCTGGGCATTCTACCTAACAAATGAAACAGTCCTCTTTGGATTTAGGGTTTTCACGGAAAGGCTTGATGATGATGGTTACGTAGAATTCTGCCTTTTAGTCCATCCATCATTGTTGGAGCATCATGAAGCTTTGAGTAGGTGGAGGTGGCACAGGCCGCCACCACAAAGAAACCGGAAAAAGAAACAGAAAAGAGAGTAGGGGTCAGTACGGATTGTAGAGCTACCCTGAATAGTTATTATGAGGAAATTGAACATATAGAGTATCAGGATTAAGTTAAATTAAGTTAAATTGAAGTTATAAAAAGGCCATGTTAAACTAATGTGTTTTCAGCAGTGTTTTAAACTGCTCTACTGTATTAGCCTGGTGAATTCCTATTGGCAGGCTATTCCAGATTTTAGGTGCATAACAGCAGAAGGCCGCCCGCCTCACCACTTCTTTTAAGTTTTGTTCTTGGAATTCTAAGGAGACACTCATTTGAGGATCTGAGGTTACGATTTGGAATATAAGGTGTCAGACACTCCGATATATAAGATAGAGCGAGATTATTTAAGGCTTTATAAACCATAAGCAGAATTTTAAAGTCAATCCTGAATGACACAGGTAACCAGTGTAGTGACATCAAAACTGGAGAGATGTGTTCGGATTTTCTTTTCCTAGTTAGGATTCTAGCAGCTGCATTCTGCACTCGTTGTGACCGATTTATGTCTTTTTTAGGTAGTCCTGAGAGGAGTGCATTACAGTAATCTAGTCGACTGAAAACAAACGCGTGAACTAATTTCTCAGCATCTTTCAATGATATAAGAGGTCTAACTTTAGCTATGTTTCTTAGGTGAAAAAATGCTGTCCTAGTGATCTGATTAATATGCGATTTAAAATTCAGATTACAGTCAACAATTACCCCTAAGCTTTTTACCTCCGTCTTGACTTTTAATCCTAATGTATCCAGTTTATTTCTAATAGCCTCATTGTATCCATTATTGACAATCACTAAGATTTCAGTTTTCTCTTTATTTAACTTGAGAAAGTTACTATTTTACACAGCAAAGTCCTGCAAAGTCTGATCTCACTCAAAGCAGCCAATTTCAGTCATTGCCACATTGCACTGCTTACAATACGTGTTGCTTTGGTGCCTACTTTTCAATTGTCTGTTGCTGCACTTTCTCACATATATTGTTAGTGTGTACTGTAGACAGACAAGTCACCCTTTTGCCATTGTGCCATTCCACTGCCACCAAGTTTTCTGCCCGCATGAAAACTGTATTGTCACCTCTTTTCATCTTCTGAAACTTCATGAACTTTATGCATGGCATTATAGCCTGGCTCACCCCATGGGATTTGCTTCTGTTTATTACAGAAGTGAATAAAACTTTGCAGCAGCAGGTATCTATCACCATGCTGCATAACCTGTCCAAAGCCACCAGGGGACAAAGCACGTTTGGACCAATGCTCAGTGAAGTTATATCACCAGTTCTGTCCCATCTCTATTTGTAATACCACAGCACGCTTCATCTCGTCTTTTGTTGTGGGTTTACACTTTGAAAAACGAGAATGCGATGCAAACGCAGCCCGCGATTCAAAAAATTTCTCTGCCTACCTGTTTATCTCGTCTGACGGTAGCTGAAAAGCAGCATCAGGAGAGAGCAGCCTGAAGTACAGCAGCTGGTGATCTGTCATGTCCAACAGCAAGCCATGCCGTCTTGTGAAGTCCAGCAGCCAGATCGGCTCTCAACGGATCAATGTCTGTGTATTTATCCCACGCGAACTTTGCCGTAGATGCATCGGCTGCGTGAAGCGCTCAACTGGCAGCAGATCCGCTGGCGCGGCATCGGCTGGTGTTTGACCAGCTGATGCTGGCTTCTCACTCTCTTGCTTGATCTCCTGATCACTGTCAATAAAATCCGATTCTGAAAAATCAGAGTCCGACTCCGTGATAATGCGCAAAACATTGTCTGCCGAGTGTTTTCTTTTCTGCACTCGCTTCGCTCCCTCGTCACATGTGGATGCCATCTTGCCATTGTTTACATTTCGCAACTCACGCACACGCAAGGATTAGTTGCCGAGTCAACGAGTCTAGCATTCCTCCAAGCACAGAGGGAATGCCTGTGACGTGACAGTGAGATTTGTCGCCATTAACAGCTGATTATCGCCCTCTATCCCTGGATGTCGACTTTAGTCGACATTCGCCCTCAACCCCTCCTGTCGACAAAAGTCGACATCCGCCCTAAAAGAGTTAAATAAGTTAGATTTAAGAATATAAAACAGATTCAGTCATGCTTGTCAAGTTTCTACTGCAACATGCAGTCCATTTCTGAATCAAGAACTACAAGAAGCATTTAAAACAAAGAAAAAAATATTTCAGCTCCTTTACAGTCCAGTCACCCAAATCGTTTGCTGTCAGTCAAAACAGAAGTGACAATGGCCAACATCAGGTGATAGTCATTCTAATCTCATTGTTAAAAAGCATCATAAAATGCTGTCTCATCATTCATTCCCCCATTTTGTTTTTTTTAATTCACATATCCAAATTCTTAGCCCAGTTACTCTGCTCCTATCACAGAAGCACTGGCAGAAATCAACCTCAAAAGGGTACGTCATTCTGAAGCACAGAACACTCACATATTTTATCACATGGAGCATTCAAGCTGCTAACTACGCCATCGTTGTCTGCAATACTTCAGTGTACACGTTGAAACGGTAGATGGGGCAGCAAAAAAAAAAAATGCAAAAAATGAAAGTGTTTCGTTAAAGAAATAACCAAACTTTCTTTGATATCTGACATTCCTTTTGAAGTTGCCATCTCCCTAAAGTCGCGCTCACTCATCTGTAGTTACGTTAATGGTGAGTATGAATGATGAAACGTGGACATAGTGCATGACATAGTGTGTCCATGATTGTCCAATCACATTAGATTAAAAAAACACTTCAAATAACATGAATTCACTCCCGATAAATGTGGACGTGTCTGAGGTGCAGAGAGCTGCGTTGTTGGAAAAACCTGCAAGCAACCAATTAAAGGACAGCCTCAGGTCACCTGCTTGCCAAAAGATGAAGGACTTCATAGACTCATTTGGCCGGCACCCTTCACTCAGGAAATATTCACACGGACATGAAACAAATACAAGTCACAAGCACTTTTTAATGGATGTTGATGTGCGCTGACACCGAGCACATTGTGTAAGTAAACACATTTATTTTGTGATTATTTTGCAAATCCCTAATGAAGTGAAGTACAGCTTTTAAAATATTTGAGGGAGGCCAGCACTCCACATTCCAAGCTGCCACTGTTTGCCAGATTTCAAGCTGAACACGTTTGTAATTTTATATGGCAAGTGTTTGGCCTTTTAATCTTTGAGAGAATTTGACTGATGGAGTTTCACTGTGTGGGCCTTTTATTACTTTTATTTAAACAATAACTTGGGAGTTCTTGAGGGTAAATAGACAATCATCCCAGACAAGAAGATTGGATTCAACTGTGGGGGACTTTTGCTCTTGCTGGTATGGTAAACATTTGTGTGCCGGTGTTTTAGGCACAGACAATGAAGGACAATGGCTGCTGCCTACCTGAAATGTTATTTTGCAGTTTGCCAAGGATTACCCGAGTAAAAGGTAACCTGAGTGGAGTACCCACATCGAGAGAAACCTGTGAAGCAGCAGGACAGCCGATGTACTCTGACCTGCTTGTGATTACAGGTGAGTGGCATCACACAGGGCATGAGAGCTGTGCCATCACAAATGTACTCTTAACTCAAAATGCATGAAGATTCAAGCACAATGACAGCAGCACGACTGAAATGGTAAAGAGCACCTTTAGTTTGTGATAAAAATCAGTTTGTGCCTCTGCCATTTCAGCCAGAATTTTAAATTGTATATGTTTACATTTTCTCTCCAAACAAACAATTTCTCCATTTAGGTTTTACATACATATATATATATATATATACATACACATACATATATATACAGTGGTGTGAAAAACTATTTGCCCCCTTCCTGATTTCTTATTCTTTTGCATGTTTGTCACACAAAATGTTTCTGATCATCAAACACATGTAACCATTAGTCAAATATAACACAAGTAAACACAAAATGCAGTTTTTAAATGATGGTTTTTATTATTTAGGGAGAAAAAAATCCAAACCTACATGGCCCTGTGTGAAAAAGTAATTGCCCCCTTGTTAAAAAATAACCTAACTGTGGTGCATCACACCTGAGTTCAATTTCCGTAGCCACCCCCAGGCCTGATTACTGCCACACCTGTTTCAATCAAGAAATCACTTAAACAGGAGCTGCCTGACACAGAGAAGTAGACCAAAAGCACCTCCAAAGATAGACATCATGCCAAGATCCAAAGAAATTCAGGAACAAATGAGAACAGAAGTAATTGAGATCTATCAGTCTGGTAAAGGTTATAAAGCCATTTCTAAAGCTTTGGGACTCCAGCGAACCACAGTGAGAGCCATTATCCACAAATGGCAAAAACATGGAACAGTGGTGAACCTTCCCAGGAGTGGCTGGCCGACCAAAATTACCCCAAGAGCGCAGAGACGACTCATCCGAGAGGTCACAAAAGACCCCATGACAACGTCTAAAGAACTGCAGGCCTCACTTGCCTCAATTAAGGTCAGTGTTCACGACTCCACCATAAGAAAGAGACTGGGCAAAAACGGCCTGCATGGCAGATTTCCAAGACGCAAACCACTATTAAGCAAAAAGAACATTAGGGCTCGTCTCAATTTTGCTAAGAAACATCTCAATGATTGCCAAGACTTTTGGGAAAATACCTTGTGGACTGATGAGACAAAAGTTGAACTTTTTGGAAGGCAAATGTCCCGTTACATCTGGTGTAAAAGGAACACAGCATTTCAGAAAAAGAACATCATACCAACAGTAAAATATGGTGGTGGTAGTGTGATGGTCTGGGGTTGTTTTGCTGCTTCAGGACCTGGAAGGCTTGCTGTGATAGATGGAACCATGAATTCTACTGTCTACCAAAAAATCCTGAAGGAGAATGTCCGGCCATCTGTTCGTCAACTCAAGCTGAAGCGATCTTGGGTGCTGCAACAGGACAATGACCCAAAACACACCAGCAAATCCACCTCTGAATGGCTGAAGAAAAACAAAATGAAGACTTTGGAGTGGCCTAGTCAAAGTCCTGACCTGAATCCAATTGAGATGCTATGGCATGACCTTAAAAAGGTGGTTCATACTAGGAAATCCTCAAATAAAGCTGAATTACAACAATTCTGCAAAGATGAGTGGGCCAAAATTCCTCCAGAGCGCTGTAAAAGACTCATTGCAAGTTATCGCAAACGCTTGATTGCAGTTATTGCTGCTAAGGGTGGCCCAACCAGTTATTAGGTTCAGGGGGCAATTACTTTTTCACACAGGGCCATGTAGGTTTGGATTTTTTTTCTCCCTAAATAATAAAAACCATCATTTAAAAACTGCATTTTGTGTTTACTTGTGTTATATTTGACTAATGGTTAAATGTGTTTGATGATCAGAAACATTTTGTGTGACAAACATGCAAAAGAATAAGAAATCAGGAAGGGGGCAAATAGTTTTTCACACCACTGTATATATATATATTCCTCTTGATCCTGGTATTTTTGTTTAGGTGACTCATTAACCCAACTTGAACCCGTGTTTGTACCACGCACAGAAAACGAAAAGCAAACAACTTAGCTGAGCCATTGGATGGCACCAACAGCACTTGTGAGAGTCCACTGTGATGGCGACTTTCATTTGTAGTGAACTTGTATGTTCTGAGCTTCACAAAATGTCATCAACTTTTAATTTAAGGATTCCATCTTCTTTCTCAAATGTGCTTGCCTACGTTATAACAGAGCAGAGGGCTAAGCCTTTATTTCCCATCTACTCAGTTTGACATGAGTCAGAAAAAAAGACAACATTTGAGGACAAATGACGAGGCTCGCTTTCAATTTGTTTTCTTTTTTTAACCAACAACATTAAGACTGTTGAACCCCAAATGACAGTTAATTAAATGTGACCTCAGGAAAACATGAGGTCTAATAATAATACAGCAGTGGTGTTGGACAATTTACATCAGCCAGGGCTGAGTCACCAAAACACTGAGCTGGCATTACGTCATTCACAGCAGGAACGGCAAGCAATCAATTTAACGTGGACAGCAAGGCAACTCAAACAGAGATGAACAACAACAGGAGCAATAATAATGGTAGAATGTAAAAGGGAGACATTTATGACAAGAGCCAGGGCTCCACAAGTGAGACGCCTTATTGTTTCATTAAAACTTTTGCTTGTCGTTGAGTACATTCCACCTGTCAGAGTTAGTTTTATACTTTTATGGTATCAGACGTAGGAAACCGCTGACAAACCCTTCTCTTCATTGCCGTAGCAGCAAAAAATAAAAGTAATAAAAGTTGAACAGGCGTCGCTCAACTTGTAATGAGTTTGTGATGTTAATGTGCAAATGGCCAGGAGAGACTAGAGAGGTGAGGGTTGAATGTTGTGATGCTTCCACCTGATTTCCGACACAATTGCTTCAAACATTTCGGTGCTTCATGAGCCTTCACTTCCCCTGTCAGTACAGAGACAGACAGACAGAAAGAAAGGCACTATATGACAGACAGATATGTACAGTGCCCTCCATAATGCTTGTGACAAAGACACATTTTTCCTAAATAGAATAGAAAGTTACCCTTTATTTCAAATCGAATTGTTTAATAATTGGGACTTAAAAATTTGAAATACAAAAAAATAAAGTCAATTAGAAAGGCTGCTTAGAAACGTAGGCGGCCCTGGCTGGTTAAGGTTTTTTTAGCTTTAGACCTTTAGAACTTTAAAAAGTCCTCCATTCCCCACTCGCACTGTCGATTAAAGCACACTCTCCAAACCACTTATTTATTCACACTCTTAGCTGACCTTCTTTACATCTTACTTGTATTTTGCTCATTCTCTTTAATATTCCTCATTGTTCTTATGTGTATTAGAAGAGAGCTCACTTTTTGTTACCTATCCTTATGGTGTCTTGATGTAGACTGATCTCCTTCCAGTCTGAAGCCCCATATATTATGTGTGTAAATCTTTATGACTTGGGTTAAAAGTAAAATTACTTTCTCCTTTTGAATAAAACTTAATGCTTAACCAAATTCTTTAATGATTTGTTTTTTAATCTTTAATTTTTATTAGTGTTAGGGTTTTTTAACTTTGGAAGTAACAGCTTTGAAAGGCTGTTTGTTACCCACTCAAACTTCTTCGAGCAAATATGCTAAAACGCCGTACATTTTCCCCACTTTTCTTTTTCTTATAAATTCCATCTTTGCTTTTACTAATATTCCATTTCTTTCATTATTGTACTCAGAGTGCTCCGTTTGCTTCCTCTCAGTGTGGTGTCCTAATGCAGACCGATGTCTGGCTCGTCTCGATGTTGTTCTTATACAAACTGATATCTCATGTGTTCTCTGTATTATATATTTAGGATTCTGTTCTTTGACTTAATGTGTTATAATATTTAGAAAAAAAATGTTAAAATATTAAACTATTTTCTTCTTTTGAAGTTACACTTTTTTTTAGCATAAGGGTTATTATACTTTCGTATGTGACACTATATAATTAGGTTTGGGTTTAACTGTTTTTAGCATTAGGGTTTGATTGTTTTTGCATTAGTTTGAACTTAACAACAGTGTTTTAATAAAAAAATTAATAAAAATTTAATATCAGAGTTAATTTTTTTTTTATATTTTACTTTTATCACTAGGGTTTTTTTTTATTTTAACAATAGGATTACATATTTTTTAGCATTATTGTTTTAATTCTTAAGTTTAGGCTTTCCATGAATTCATTTTTAGGTTTTGAGTTTTGTATGGAAGGGGGTTATATTTAATAAGTTACATACAAGTATAAATTTGGGGTTAACTTTAGGGTTTTAATAATTTTTTTATGCTTAGAAGTTATTTTAAACATCAGGGGCCTCATGTATAAACGGTGCGTACGCACAGAAATGTTGCTTAAGATCTTTTCCACGTTCAAATCGCGATGTATAAAACCTACACTTGGCGTAAAGCCACGCACTTTTCCACGGTACCTCATACCTTGTCGTATGCAAATTATTCACTCTGTTTTGCAGACTGGCGACACCCAGAGTCAAAGCAATGCTACTGTTCCTGAGTGGTTACTCTTTATTTTCCTGCCGCGGCTTTATAAATACACTGAAACTAACCGCATATTGTTTATTAGTGTAACGCATCTGAATGTAAATAACTTGTAGCAATATAATGGTCCAGGGAAATACCATAACTGCTTTAGTGTTGCTACTCTCACTGCACCTTCTTCTTCTTTCAGCTGCTCCCGTTACGAGTTGCCACAGCGGATCATCTTTTCCCATATTACTCTCACTGCACCACTCGGAGTATTTATATCACTGTATCTGAGTGTGAATCACAGCAGCAGCTGATCGGAAAGAGAATTATCGGTATACAGCATCATGGACACGCTGTCTCAGCCACAGCAAAACGTTTCAAAGCCTTTCCTGTATGGACCTTGCAGTTCAGAAACAGTTTCATCCCAAGAACTTTAAACACACTCAATTAATTGCTCCTTGTAGAATTGTTTGTACTTATAAATACAATCACCTCACTGTAAACTTGCACTACAGTTATAATATTGCACACACTGAGCCACTTTATAAAGCGCATCATTTACATATGATGACGATATCATTTTTAAGATGAAATGCAGCAAAATATGTTTATTATATTATACAGATAAAACTTTAACTTCATTTAAATAATCTATATTCTTCACTGGGACTGGCGTGAAGGATAGAATAATTAAGAATAATTAAACATGTACTGCGAAGATAGTTCAATGTTCCTTAAACTTTTTGAAGAATCGGCACTCTAAGCTTAAAGATGGCTTAACATCAATTACAGATTTGAATGTGAGGTGATCGGTTACTAGGAGAAAGAAATGCAAGGACTGCAGTGCCAGCCACGCCAATATAGATTGAATATAAAACAGAAAGAGAAAATAACGACACAGCTAAAAACGCAGCAGCAAATTTTGACAAAAGTTAAACGCTTGTGTCATGAGCACGAGGTGGCTATGCAGTGTCTGCAACGGACGTGGCCATCCACCGTGCATAAGGTACCATACTGACATTGGCGGGCGAAGGAGCCACCGATTCTTTCTCTGCCCAGGGCCGCCACAAGCCTAGAGCCACCCCTGAGTACTGCTGCAGTAAATAATTTCATTGAAGGTCGTACACAATCACTGCGCTGTGAAACCCATGTTTAGTAAAGTGCTTTAACTCCCATCATCATGAAAATATCACGTATACATCTAAGTATTTTAGTTATTCAGAGAGCTGTAATATCACGAATGTAATGGATTCTGTGTCCAGTCGGAGGAAGAGAGCCGGTTTAAGAAGCAAGTAATGATTCACACACATAGAGCACATAGAAGATCACATGCAAAACAAAGCATTTAACGTACTACTTTAATTACGATGTGATTTGAGAAACTGGTTAAACGATTTTAAAATGATGTTTCTTGATGTTTTACTTTAATGACAAAATAAACTACATGATTAAAGTCGAAATTTCGAGATTGAAGTTGACATTTCGTGCTTTTTTCCACACTGTGTCTTTTTTTCCTCTGTGCCCTAACAAGCTTTCATATGACACTCAGACGGTGGGCTACGACTCGCCTTTTCACGGCGACTTGGATATCTGAGCTTTCAAGTTTCTCCAACACGCTATATCACTCAATCAACTTCCTTTTGTTGAT
>JANRMT010028174.1:9305921-9318792 GCA_026402145.1 Polypterus bichir lapradei
CCTCCTCCACTCCAGGCTAATCAGAATTCAGGGTGGTGCTGTCACCTACAAGTTCTTTCCCATAATATTTTCTCTGTACGTCTGGTGTTTGTTTTTCTAATCCTCCCCATTTTTATAAAATCAACCCAAATGAATGTTGTTCTTGCTAGAAGTGCATCACTTAGTGATCTGACCTCATGTCCCCCTCTTCATACTGGCATAGCACCACATCACTTGTCTGCCAACTGTTCTGAATATTGGTGGGATGATTTGGTGAGAGGACTCCACTTTGACTTGTGTTAAGGGGGCTTCAAGGGTCTCATCTCCTGATGTTGAACTGTCTCTAGTTAGCCTGATTACATCCCCTCACTTAATATCAGTTGTCATCAAATCGATATGACCTCCTGTGTCCGAATTCTCACAGAGCATTTTCATGGAGCATACTCCAGCAGCAGCATACTGATAAAGAACAAAATTAAATTAAAGAGTGATAACAATGCAGGTATAACAGACAATAACTTTGTATAATGTTAACGTTTACCCCCCCGGGTGGAATTGAAGAGTCACATAGTGTGGGGGAGGAGCGATCTCCTCAGTCTGTCAGTGGAGCAGGACGGTGACAGCAGTCTGTCGCTGAAGCTGCTCCTCTGTCTGGAGATGATCCTGTTCAGTGGATGCAGTGGATTCTCATGAATGTTTAATGTGCCCCAGCACCGATCTGTCAGGACCCTTCATCACACCTGGAGTGAGACCACCAGTCTGGAGTCACACAGAATATCTTCTTTTGTTCTCTTAGGCACAGAGATAATCGTCAATCCTGTGAAGACGGCAGAGACCAAAGATTCTCTAAGGAAACTGCACTCCTTCCTTGGTTTCTACCAGGCATTTTTGTGACTTCCATCTTGAAACTTTCAGAAGCATTTAAGATGACTTCTACTTTGTTGTCTTGTTTCGTTATCCTGGTTGTCTCTTACAAGTAATGATTCCTGTTTCCAGGCGCCTTTCTTCACTTCCTTAGAATCAGTAGTTGTGTTATTATTATGTTTCTGTTTCCCTCCCTTTACTCCTCCTTTAGTTTCTACCTCTTTGACTTTTTCCTTTCATTAAATATTCACAAAGCTCCAGAGCAGGGGTCTCAGAGCCAGAGGATCTTCAGCATTGATGTGTTTTTGTGCTTTTGATTTAATGGCAGTTGTGGTCAATCCAGTGTTGTAAGGTTGGTGTTTTGTCAAATGTGAACTTCTCTTTTTGTGTTTATTAATTTTATAGTAATTAAAAAAAAAAAAAAGATTTTTCTCATTATAAATTCAGTTCTATTTCCAAACCTTTAACATACAATATGAGAATGAGAGGACACTTGAATATCTGAAGTCCATGAAATGTGTGTGTGGAGACCATGAGCTCTGATGGAGATGACCTGAGCCTCCATACTGTGATGGGCACAGCAAGCAGGTAAGTGGGGTCTGATGGGATGAAGCTTTAATGTCAGCCTGCTCTTTAAGTGGTGTTCACACCCAGAGGTGCATTTAGGACCAGGTAGGAGTCTTCTATGGTGGACACGACATTCGGTCCAGGCCTGGGGAATGTGCTGCATTATGTGGTCAGAACAAAATGTAATGTCTACTAGGCCGGCTGTCATACATCTAGAAAGAAGAGCAGAGAAAGACAGGGATGGAAATGAACTGATCTGTCACCTGTGTTTACTCCTTACAGTGTACATGGAAGAGCAGGAGGAACAGCAGTATATGGATTTAGAGGAGGAGGAGGAGGAGGAGGAGGGTTTGGATAAGGAGGAGGAGGAGCACCAAAGTATTGAGGATGATCTTTCAGGACTTCTCTAACTTGGTAAGCATCGGTGGGTGGCAGAAACAAAAGTCTGGCTGGATGGAGGGAGGATTCATTTATTTTTAGGCATAAAAATATGTGAGGATTGCACAGGTGTGGCATGAGATGAAGGAGAGATGATGTTCCAACCTTAAAAACCTGTATTTTAGTTTCAACTTCCTCTTATTGTAATTGCAAAAATTTAAATTAAAAAGGTGGTCCTTTTACAAACCCCCATGAATATTGGCCACCTTTGCCAGCCGTTTGGTCAGACGCTGCTCACGGCCTTCACTCTTCTCACTTTGTATTCATTCAGAGGTCACAGAACTCACTTCAGAGTCTAAAAAGCCATCTATAAAAAGTCAAAGCCTGTCTTCTCCTTCTACTCATTTGACCAGTTGTCTTTTTCTCTTGTAGCCCTAAAGGACTAACCAGACCAATCATCACCAAGAAAGAAGAACTAAAGAGAATGGCCATTAATGTCAAATAAACACAAATGTAAAGCATGAAGCTGACTGGCTCCTTGTTTACTTCTCTGATTGTCCATCTTTGATTGTCTCCTTGATTTCTGTTGCATTTGGTAAACTTCACAATAGCAGACACAGTGCTATGAAAAGCTCTCAACCCCGACTATAACAACTCTGTTTTATTATCATTACCAAGAAAAGACAGCAGCCATTTAGAATTTGGAGAGGAATGACAATTTAGAAATAGGACAGAAATACTGAAGGCTCTCTGGCCAAGTCCGTGTTTTTAAGCACTGGCTGGACCATCACATGTTTAATTGAGAGCGGTCACTAGAGGGGGCAGTTTGTCTACTGAAGAATCAGCTCCTCTGTCAGCTCTGACAGTCATGTGACTGTGTGATCAGGTCACCATTTTGCGCTTTTAATTCAGTTCAAACTTAAACAATCTAAATATTACATCTAAAACTAATTGTTTCTGGTGTTTTATTCTTGTGTTTTTACTTTATTCTTTTATAATACATTGTACACCCCCACCCCCCTTTCACTGCTGATCTTTCCTATGTGTGTAATATGTAGAGTGCCCACTAGAGGGCGCCACTGCACTTCACTCCCACCCCTCAGCCCGCCTGTTTAAAGAGCCATTCTCGTGTCTCCTCACCCAGTAGCCATTATTTCTCCTGCCCTAATCTTTTACCCTCGAGTTAACACCCATACCTTCCCTCCGATTTCTCCTCACTACTGACTAGAACAGCTGTGACTTTCACTATGTGGAGTTTCCATGTGGCCTTTCCTTCAGCTCTTTGCACGTCTTGACTGGTTTGGTTTTCTCACACTAAATGCCATTCATTTAAGCTGATATCTAAAGTCCCTGATAAACATTCATCTGCCACAAGCACTTCAGTATTTATTCTGACCTCCAGTTCCTTTGGCCACTGACCTGTTAGCCCCAAACTTAGCTTTTCTGATGTGTCTGCCTTAATATTAAGTGACTTAGGTGCCTTAACCACTAAGCCTCTCAGAGTTAACTCATTGTTTGCCAGTGGACTAATTGTTGTCAGGTGAAGGGCACACATGGGTGGCTCTCCTCCTGCATTTTGATGTCTCAAAAATGGTGTGGATCCCGCCAACAGACGCTTACTTAGGTTAAACAAGGCCTACTTTAAAACTTTATTCCAGCCTTTAAGATGATTGTGCCCCATTAGTTTTTTTTTTATTTGTTCTTTCAAGATGCCATTCATTCTCTCAATAAGTGCTGCTGCTCGTGGGTGATAAGGAATATGCCAAGTCCACTGAATTCCGGCTCCTTGACCCCACTCTTGTAAGTCTCTCCCAGTAAAATGGCTTCCTTGATCACTTTGAGTTTCTTCTGGCACTCCATATGCTTGAATTAAATGACTAAAGTCCATTAAGGAGCTGCTTTTCAAGTGGTGTGTACTTAGTCTGAGATCCAGTCAGCTGTCGGCTCCAAAGGCCTATGGGAACTCTTTCACTGCCAGGCTTTTGCCACAAGCTCCACGTAGCAATGTTGTTCTGCTCTGTGGCCTCAAGTTCAAAAGGTAAATTAGGTTTTCAAGGTCCCCGTCCTTGGTGTTGGACTGAGGCTTCTTTAGTTGCCTCAAAGGCAGTTTGTTGTTTTTCTGTCCATTCAAACTGTTCCTTTGTCTTTACAACATCACGTATTCGTCTTAAAATCAGTCCCAAAGGTGGCACAGAAGCTCTCCAGAAACCCATTAGTTCCACAAATGATTGAGCTTCTTTTTTATTAGTTGGTGCCTGTAACTTATGCAAAGAGTCAATTTCTTTTTGAGGCACTCGTGTCTCTGGTGCAACCTACATAATGCCAAGAAATGTGACTTCTCAGGCCGGTCCTTGAACTTTGTCTTTATTTACATTCCATCCTCAACTTTCCATGTGAGTAATCAGAGCAGGTTGTGCATTGTTTACTGATGATTCATCCCGTTAACATCGTACCTTCTCCACTGTTAGGCAGGTAGCCAGGTCTCGTGCCACTAGTCCATGGCATAGCGTAGGGCTGTGTAGGTATCCCTGTGGCAGGACTTGAAGGGTGTACTGTCTGTCCTTCCAAGTAAATGCAAACTGATCCTGACTTTCAGGTGCAATCAGAATAAAGAAGAAAGCATTAGCCCTGTCGATGACAGCATGCCACTCTCCTGCATTAGCCATGATGTCTTCTATGATGGTAACAATATCAGGAACTGCAGCAGTCAGTTGCGGTGCTTTGGCATTTAAAAATCTATAATCTATTGTCATTCTCCACAAACCATATGGTTTCCTCACTGGCCACACAGAAGAAATGAAATGGCAGACTGCAGGTTGAATAATTCCTACTCACAAGCTCTTTCACTGTTTCTCCGATCTCCTGCAGACCCCCTGTTTCAAGATTACAGGTGTGTCAGGTGCAGGAATCTCTAAGGGTGTCCATTTTACTTTTCCCTTTATTATCACTTTGACTGCTGTACACATTTAATTACGAATCTCGAAAGAAAATGTTCCCCATTCTATCTGTACTGTTCTTCCTGTGAGAATATCTAACATCAGAATATATTCTGCCAATTCTGAAATTAACACGGCTGCTTTAAATGGGGGTGATTGTCCTATGGCTAATCATACTGTGATCAGTTTAGCTTGTTTGTCTGAGCCCACATACCCGTTTACATTTACGATTGGCCCAGAAAATTTGTGTGGATGCCCATGAATTAAAATTACTTCTGCCCCAGTGTCAGTTAGTGGTATAACCCAATTTGGTTTTCACCCCTTCAGCTATAAATTGTTAGCGGGATGTACGGGCATCGGTCTCCAGTATGAATGAGCCGTACATCCTCACCCACAGGAGACCTGCCATCCTCTCAGTGGTGGTCGGGGTGCGTGCCACTCTTTCCCAAAATTAAAATATTGTCTCGGCTTTTGTTCTCAGTGTGTGTTTTCTTCATCACTGGACGGTGCTGTTGGTGTAGCTCAGAACTCTTCATGTTTAGGCTTTTTCAGAGTTTGCATCTTCGAAAAGTTCTGCAATTGGTTTGCCGCTTATGTCATCCCTCCTAGTAGCAGATCACAAATTATCCTTGCACAACTTATTTTTATTTTTTCACTTTCTTCTATGCCTCTGACTGGTCTTTGGCCAGTAGGTGCTGATACAGTAGCTCCCAGTTCATCTAACTGACCTAACAGTGCTGCTACATCCCCTACCGTCTGTTGAATAATTCCAGCAAGCATAGATAACAGAGCCCCTTTTAACACTAGAATTACCAGAGTCTACAAAAAAACTTGTACATTTGGCCCACCTTAAAACCGTTAGCACCTCTCTGCCAGCGTCTTTTGTCCTCTAAATGTGCCGATAAAGACAAGCAGCAAGCAGCCGGCTATTCCATCCCCCACCGACTTAGAACGTGCACAAACTTCTCCCAGCTCATGACTTGATTGATTACCTGGGAGTGAAGTGGAGTTTTAGAGTGGAAATAATAGATTGCTATTTGGAACACATGCATTTCATGTGTGTTCTGTTTCTACAGGAATCTGTGTAAACACATTGTTAAAACAGAAACGTTTTCATATTTTAGTAATAAATGTTACAAAATGTAGGCATAAACCATAGAATGTGTGAAACATGAAGTCCAAACATCAAATAAACACTTTCACAAATGGTTCAAGAACTATACAACAGCTTCCGTATCATAGAGGTAAGATGTGCTGATCCAGAGCGCAGCAGGCCTGCTGTGCCTACGAGACTCATGTTTGATTCCCAGCTGGGGAGAAAGAGTTATTTATTTATTTATTTTTTTAACCTCAAACGGACATAAAATTTATAAATTGGTATGCACTGTAAATCGTTAATTTAAAATGTCGATCACGGTTATTTCTGTTGATTAATTCATGGTTTTTACTTAGAGTCAGAACAGGAGCTTATTCAGTGCGCACAAGAACACGCAGGTGGCCAGTTGCTGTGTGCTACAACGTGCTGGCGGTGATCAACGCACATTTTAAAAAAAGCTTGTGATAGTACAAGCAACCAGCCACCTGCGTGCTCCTGCCGCACTGAATAAGCTCACGCCTTCTGGTGCACGTTTTCAAATAATATTGCATTAGCGCAACAATGTTTTCTGATTGGTACTATTCAGGTCATAAAATGATTTCTTCAAAATGTCACATATATTTGTCTCCTTTTTATTCTGGAGCTGCACTGACATCGTGGACCAGAAGGCGTGAGTTTATTCAGTGCTCAGAGCAAGCTGTGCTAGTCGTCTCCAATGCAAATGAGTCTCTGACAATGAGAATAAATGAAGTATTGACTTCTGGTGACAGACCCCAATAGGGAGTGCCATGAAGTGGACTGTGGAGGTACACTTGAGTGAGAAAAGCCAGGGTGAATGTGGAGAGAGTGTGTGCAGAGTGCGAGTGCAGGTGTGTATGCGTATCTCATCAGTTTTTTAAAGTTCCTTCTAAAAAATGAAAAGAATTTGAGCAATTAAGGCTCAAAAAAGAAATGTTAGGTGTCTGGAGAGAGGTCTGGGGGAGACAACAACCATTTTAGATGCCAGAGAGAGAGACATAGCGAGTGATTTGGGTGACATAGATGGCTCAGCGAGGAGCAGGACATCCACACAGTACCAACTCAGGGGCAGGTACAGCACTGCCAGCATCAGAAAGGTTTTAGAATTTACTGACGATAAAAGAGGAGTAAATGTAGAAGACCACCATCCTGATCTTGGCCTGTTTCTGGTGTCAGCCTAAAGAGTCAAGAGAAAGGCAGTTCATTTAGAAATGGACCAGAAAGAGACCACCAGGCTGAAAAATGTCATAAGTAACATACACAAGGCTAGCTATTTGAAATAATGGCTCCTTCATTTGTTTTACTTTGTCAGTTTTGTGGTTTATTTTGTTGTTTTTTCCACTTTTTTCTTTCCCCATATTGGCAGCTTAACTAAAATGATGCTTTTGATCTTTTACACCAAAACTCTCTGCAGGTGACATTTTTTTCAAGAAACTCATTCTGTTCCACAGCATCAGAATGACTGGTTAAGAGAGTTGGGGGTCCAGCGTTTCTCAGTCATGGCCCTCATCTCAGTGCTGGGGTAGCGTTACTGTTTTCAAAATCAGTCAATTTAAAGATAACAAATATTAGTGAGGTGGAGGCTGGGCACCTGTTAGTTGTACAAGTCAGTGATGGAGATCAGGAGCTGCTGGTCTTCGACGTTTACGAAACTACAAATGGGAGGGAGAGGATGTGGTTTCTGAGTCTACTCAGGGAATGGTGGGATATTTTGTTAATGGTGAAATTCTGTTGGTAGGGGGGATTTTAACTGTACAGAAGATCTTTAATTAGATCACACTGGCACGGAATCACACCAGGGGTCCATGAGGACGTTACAAACCTTATTAAAGCAAGCAGATTTAGTGGATATCTGGCCTAATAAGTTCCTGTCAGCTAAACAATATACTTGGGTTAAAGGACAAGATGGTTCTGTGTTGACTGCTCAGTTAGACGGCTTTTATTGTCTCAGCCACCATTTGAACACAGTTACTACTCTCTACATCTCTCCGGTCGGCCTGTCTAATCACTCTTTGATAGGGACAAAAAAAATTTTCATTCCTAATGAGCCTCCTTTGAAGTCTTCCTGGCACCTTAATGTCTCTCTAATATAAGCCTCTCACTTCATTCACTGTTTTCAATTTTTCTGGCAACAATGGACTCTCACCAAACCCCACTTTGACTTCACTCAGGCAGTGGTAGGACGTCTCCAAAGTCCAAATCACGGCGCTTTGTCAGCTGTATACAGAACAAGTTACCAGAAAGTGCTGTCAGCAGATAGAATCACCGGAGCAGGAGATCTCTGAACTGCAGACAACGTTACAAATAGGATACAGTGGAGAGGTTTCTGCTAAACTAAATGCTAAAAAGATAGATTTAGAAACTCTGCCAGCAAACAGCTCAAGGGGCTCTGATAAGATCAAGATTTCAAACTTTGAACCATTTGGATGCACCAGCAAAGTTTTTCTTTGATTTAGAAGAGACAAGTAAACTGATCCATACACTGTGGGATGATAGCGGACAAGAACCGAGTGAACTGGAGGACATTAGACATTAGGTAGCTGAGCCGGGGTCACATCCAGGGATTGATCCTGCAAGATGTTTGTTGTGACGCATGCAATCCTTGATGAAATAATTTATTGCAGCAGTACTGTGTCTGTGAAGTGTGCCAACCCATAATTCCTGTCTTTCCTTTTTCTTTCTCCATGTAATCAACTGCCACAATATAAGTTCTGTAATAAATGAAAGATGAGCTGTCTGCTTAGAACACTGATTCTTCAAAACTTTTAAGGAACATAGAAAAATCTTTGTAATACATGTTTAGTAGTAATATGTCAGGTGTGTTCTGTCAAAATTTAATCCAATTTGATTGATGAGATTAAACCACGCCCCTTTTTAATTGAAGACCGGAAGTCCCTCCCCCACCAACCATCTGTTGTTAGTTGACCTTTGATGACCTTTATCCGGGCCCCTGTTGATTGATGACAGGAAGTCCCCACCCCCACCCACCGGTTGTTTGTTGACCTTTGATGACCTTTAGCCCCGGCCATCTGTTTTCCCAGGAAACTGTCAAGGGCAATTTGATGGATGCCCCCACCCTCCTTGAACCCCCCACCACCCCCACCCATCTGTTTGATGACCTTTACCCCGGCCATCTGTTTTCCCCAGGAAACTGTCAAGGGGCGATTTGATGGATGCCCCCACCCCTTGAACCCCCCTCCCCCCTGCTTGGCCACCAGCCCTGAATCATCTCGGTAGGGCAAGTCCAGACATGCCCAAGGGCTGCTAGGCCCCCGCCGCCCCCCCTTGAACCCATCACCCCCAACCACTTCCCAGCCCCCCTCTTCCTAAGACAAGTTCAGGCATGTTGCAGCCAGACCCTGTACAAGTTCAGGCATGTTCCTATCTATACCCAGACTGAAGGGTCTGCCTAAGCCTCACCGATAGGCAGCACATGATGTCTGGCCCCCTTCTTCCGAGGACATACACACACACATGCTCCGGTCGGACCGGACTAACTTTTAGCCATTCCTGTCAATATTGCTTTAGGTAAGAATCCTGGTATCTATGTAACAATTATTTTTAAAATATCTATCTATCTAATCGATGCTATATCATTTGTAAACCCCTTGTAAGCCCACTTACAGCGCCAGCTTTTACCATCTCTGTGAAAATCCTTTCACAGAACAACAGCTGACATCCATCTCACAGACTGGCTCTGCGTTTAAAAGCCTTCAACAGCGCACACAGAAACGAGATGACAGGACGTCTCTGCGCAGCCTGGCTTTTAGCAGCCCCTGCGCGCGCCCGCGAGCTGGCCAGTGCCAAAGCTCTCCGCGGGCTTCGAACAGACACGTAGCTGTAAGCTGCAACCTGTATGTCCCTGCAGCGCTGACGAGGATTGATTCAGACCCTACCGAAGCGTGCGCGATTGCCTTAACACAGATGCCAAAACCCCACCTCCCCTGCCCGCTCAGCGCTGATTCAGTCCAGGTGCTCGCATGCTTTTTTAGCAGCTGAGCCTAATACTTCTTCCATTCCCAAGACGCATGGCTCTTAAAAGGCTTTCATGATAACGTGTAAAACACGAGATAACTATTTCGATATAAGCCCCTCATACACACGCACACAGTTAAATAAGATGCAACAGAACCCTTTTAAATCCCGTTTGAGACGTCTAAATGCTATATGAATTAATATATTTATAATTTGTATTAAAATCGATCTAAAACCATCCCTTGTTCTATCCAATAACAAAACATTTTAATCCTCCCCTCATGAAGAAAGGCGTTTAGTTTTTTCTAAAAGTTTGAATGCCTTAATCAGATCGGATATCTCGGGCTAGAGAAAGGAACTTTAAATTACTCTTTGTCAAAAACCGCTTTTTCCAAAGCTCCAGGCGGCCGGATTTGGGAGGTGGGCTCTGGGGAATTGGGGCAATTCAACTGTTAGGGCCGCTCAGTCCATTTATGACCCTTAACCTCGTGGCCGGAGCAAAACTTTGGGAAAGGTGAAAAAGGTCTTACGGAGATGCATGCATCTGTTTAAACAAATCTACGGGTTACAACGGAATCTATTAAACAAATTCCGGACTTTTCATCGTCCATCGAAAGTTGTTGTTTTTAAACACCGGACAACGGCCATTACACGGATGTCCGGGCAAAATGATTGGGGAAAATATCTGATATTACAGATCACAGGGGTCACATTCCAAAAAAATACAGCTTTTTTGGGTATATAAATAAGCCGCGGTCGTACCCCAAACCCATTTCTCTACGCTTCGTTCAGAACAAGAAAGATGAATGTCTCCCAATACGGTTTGTCAACACGAATTTATTAGAATAATGTATTATAATTTTAATGACTACATCTAAATGAAATCTAATTATTCTTCATACAGACGAATCTGCAACAGCTATCATCAACGACCCCCCAGGTAAGGCTATTCATGATTCTTATAAGCGTTAAATGAACATGTTTTAAAAACTGAGGTTTGAATTCTTATATTTTTTCCTTAGAGCTGTTCATACCTGTCGATTCGCAAAATGGTAAAAACCTTTTTTAATATATCTTGTTTAATACGCGCATGGCATGCTTATTAGCATTTAGGCTGTGCCTTTGTGTATCGGCGGGAGCGCGCATGCATGTATAAGCGCTTACGTGTTTGTCAATATAAAACTGCTTATAACATGTTTCTTCCGGTCTGATCCGTTCATGAAATGGGATGATGAGTCTATAAACGTGTCTTAACTAACCGCATGAACGACGTGCGTGAGTGAATATTTGAGTATAATTACTGGATTGTAATGGAAAATATCCAGGAATACAATAAAGTTATTTCAAAACGTGCGGTTGATTCCTTTATTTTCTTTTCTATAGAGTTATATATACAAGTAGATTCGCCAATCGATTTTGATGTACCAGGTGAGAATTTTTATTAAAATGCTAAAATGTTTACAACGTTTCTATGTGTGCACGCGCGCTCTTGTGTGCGCGCATTCATGCATGTGATTACTAGCGTTCGGACGCACATGAGCTTTGCTAAATGAAATGTAATACATACTAGGGTCCCCAAAAGTCCGGATGATTTTAGACATATCAAAAGTATTGTTGAATCATCGGGTAAATGAATATTATAACGTGTTTCTGTATTTATGAGATTATATTTCAATACCTTGAGACCCGATTATTTTGAAAATGATTTTATCCAACTTAGTTTAGGGGTTGCTCATGCAGTTTGTTAAAGTGCATCGGGTAGTTACAAGTAGCCTATCTGATTGAATAGGGATGATGCGTATTAAAACGTTCTGTGTTAATTAACCGGTTGAGCTGTGTCTGTGTGTGTGTGTGTGTGTGCGCGCGTGTGTGTGTGGGTGTGCGTAAGCACGTGTAGATCAGCTTGTGTATATGTGTGGGTGATTGGATTGGAGCTCGTGTATTTGGTTTCAGTCGCTGCAAGAGCTGGAATTGGGAAATGTTATTTTAAATAGGGATGTATTTTGTTTTGTAGACGAAAATTCTGTACAAAACGAAACAGTTTCTCAAAGGGATTACCCTGATTTGTAAAGTCACGGTAAGTGTCCTTTTCAATTTATGGATGAAACTTTGGGGAACGCACTTAGCTCCAGATTTTGTGAAAACAGTCCTTTAACTGAGAAGGCTATAATTTTATTTTTAGATTCAACTCTCCCGGGTGTTTTAACGCAATTGCTGCAAGGCTCAGACAATCTAGCACTATACGAAAGCTGGCAGAACCCACAAATACCAACCCCATCGGTGATCAGCATTCAGGGGCAATCTCCGGCCACTTCTCAGAGAAGCAGTGGGCATTCTCCAGCACCATCTCAGAACAGCCGGGGGCAATCTCCAACACCTGCTCCGAGAAGCCGGGGGCAATCTCTGACATCCTCTCAGAGAAGCCGTGGTCATTCTCCAGTGCAATCGTCGGCGTCTTCTAATTCTAGCCGGCGTTCAACCCCCAGGTGGGACACTTTACCAACATCGCTTCACTCTGAGCGAGGATCTCGGCGAAGAAATCGTTATTCATCCCGATATTCCCATCGGCCTGACCATGACCGGAGACATCGCGAAAGACTGGTGCAGTTGGGCGACGTTCTTCGCTGGGCACTGGAACAATTTATAGAATTAGAGTCTCCTGGGTACAATTCCGTACCTGACATGAGTTTACATTTGTTGCATCTGTATACTTTTTCCAAGGTTCTACCCAGAAATTAAAGGATAGGTTTTATATTACTTTTTTTTTCATTAAAAATAACACTGAATGCAAATTTTTATTTTCTGTGCTTATAACTGTAACCTTTGTTTAAATTTTTATTTTCTGTGCTTATAACTGTAACCTTTGCTTAAATTTAGGTCATGCCTGAAAACGGGCCTAGCGGTAGCGGCAACGACCGCGACAGCAGTGACAGCAGCAGCAGTGACAGTGGTACAGACAGCTTCCGTGAACATCCTGTAGGGCGCAAAGGTAGGAAAAGGCTGTCCAGTGAAAACCTGAGACTATTAAAAGAGATGTCTGATAACCTTGAATATTCTA
>JANRMT010028174.1:9318892-9341701 GCA_026402145.1 Polypterus bichir lapradei
GGCAGCACCAGACCTGTGAGGGTGACAAGAAGCAGAGGACCTCATGAGTGCCTCCATATACAGTACATACAGTATAAACTGACCCACCGACTGCTCTGCTCCAGCATCAAGGGCTGGAATTAAAGGTGTCCTGCCACTGGAGTGACCTAAGGAGAGGAGTGACCAGTGCCCATCTCAGCTGTGTTTGTGTTTTAATGGTCAGTTGTGGCTTAAGAGCACATGCTGGTACAGCTGCTATTTAAAAGTAACAATAAACCATTTGTGACAAGACCAATGGCTGGCTCTTCTACTGAGTGAATTTGTAAGATTAAGAGGCATTTGCAGTGTGGTCAGTGAAAAACAGCTGGAGATTGATCACTGCCCCAAAATGACACACTGACTTGGCAGGTGTTCGTGATAATAAGATGAGCTGGACAAAGCTGGGGTGTTCACTAGATTGACATACTGTTATTACAAGGAGCTCTGTCTTTGCCAGGTTGAGACGGAGATGATGTTTCTTCATCCAGGTGGAGACATCTGTGAGATGTGCCGAGATCCTAGATGACACTGTGTGGTCATCTGGACAGAACAACAGCTAAAGCTGTGTGTCATTGGTGTAGCACTGATAAGAGAATCCATGGGAGTGGATGATGTGGCCTATTGAGGTGGTGTTCAGAGAGAAGAATGGAGGACCCAGCACTGATCTTTGGGGCACCCCATGCTTCCCTGATGCCCCATTGATACTGTATCTCTCTAGGCCAGGAGACACGTTAGGATTTGCCCAAGATGTAGAACTCAAACCATGTGAGAGCAGTGCCAGTGATGCTGAGGTCAGACAGGGTGGTGAGGAGGATCTGATGGTTAACGGTGACAAGAAGAATGACACAGTGGTAGGTCAAACCAGCAATAACATGTCAACAACAGTCAGCAGAGTTGTACTGGTGGAATGGTCCTTCCTGACCCTGACTTATTAGGATCAAGTACTCTGTTTGACAGAAGGAAAGAGGAGATCAGACAATAAGGCAAAAATCAGATTGGAGTTACTTTTAGCTGGTAAATGAACAGAGACTCACATTTGTTCAGGACAACAACAGCATCCAAAAAACATTAAATGTAGGATGTGGGATCTTAAAATTGGGGTTCCAATATAAATGCTTTCTTGGGGTGGGGGACCAACCTCTGTTGTGGATTGGGGACACCACTTTTGAGCTATGCCAGTGGGCTGTAGGTTTGAAAATCCATAGAACATTTATGGTTAATGCTGTTTGAATCAAAGAAATAAAACAGAAAATACGGTTGACAATGAAATGCCTTGAAGGATGTCATAAAACTTCTCTCCTTCTACCTTTTCTCTATCCCTACATGCCATCACCAGTGAAGCTCTCTCTGCTCTTCTAGTTTTAGGTGATTTCACATTTCTTTAATATGAAGTGTCATCTTTATTTCACTCACTTTTATCTACTCCATCACCCTCATTGTCTCCTTCGGTTTCTCCTCTCTGTCATCAAGTCTGCTCCTGATGTCACTCAGTGTCATTCCCAGCTGTTTCTGTTTGGACACACAAGAGGACATATGTGGGCTGATCAGAAATTCACTTTCATTTGTGATTTCTTCTTCTCAAGCTGAGTTCTGGCATTTTTACCACACATTTGGTTTTCATTTCATGACACAGACATGTGAGGGTGCAGTGGCTCAGTGGTAGTAATAAGCTGGCACCCACTCAGGGGTTGTTCTTGCCTTGCGTTGTATGCTTGCTGGGACTGGCACGACCCTGGATGGATAGAATAATTAAACATGTACTACAAAGATATTTCAATGTTCCAAAAAAGTTATGAAGAATCAGAGTACTAAGCTTACAGATGGCTTGACATTAATTATAGAGCTGATTGTGTGGCAATTGGTTACTTGGAGAAAGAAAAGGAAGAACAGGAATTGGGGTTTAGTATATTTGAAAGAGACAGTACTGCTGAAATAAATTATTTCATCTAGTGTCACGCACGGCGCAGCAAGCATCAATCTCTGGACAGGGTGCCAGCTCATCACTACCTCTGTGCCACTGTGGCCCTATGTTTAATAGCATGTTTTAATTCATTTCATCATGAAAATGATATCAAGTATACATCTTAGTATTTAAATTGTTCAGAGATCTGTAATATCATGAACGTAATGTATTCTGTGTCCTGTCGGCGTAAGAGAAAGCTTTTTTAAGAAGAAGCAAGTGATTCACACATATAGAGCATATAGAAGAACACATAGAATAGCATTTAACGTGCTACTTTAGTTACGATGAGATTTGAGAAACTAGTAAATCTAAAGATTTTAAGATGAAGTTTATGACGTTAATGACAAAATAAAAATTAAAGTTGAAATTTCATGACTAAAGTGGAAATTTCGAGATTAAAGTTGACATTTGGACATTTGTTTCTACTGTGTCCCTATTTTGTTTTTCTTTTCTTTGTACCTTAATACACTTCTGTATGACACTCAGATGGTGGGCTATGATTCACCTTTTCATGATGACTTTAACCAGTTCTTTTTCGTTTCGGGCACTGTTTGACTTTATGAACTTGAACTTTCGACTTTCTCTGCCACTCTGTCATTTGATCAACTTTCTTTTGATGTTTATATAACTGGTTAAACCAACAAATAGTACGTTTTTATTTGCCTGTATTTGGTATTCAGTGAAATTCTTCTATTTCCCCTTGTTTTTGTCATTGCCTTATACTGGATGCAAAACATAAGGGACTATTTAAATTGATTTGAGTATTCAAAGGGGCATAATTCTGGGAGGAGTCGGGTTGGGGCGGCAGGCGCGTGCATGAAGATTACTTTTCACGCTGACCAGGATTTCTGGAGCGGAAGAACGTGGAAGTAATTTAAATATTTCAGAACTTCACTGTAATTTTTAACCTACTTGTTTCTGTGTGTTACCATTTCTGCCAATTTTTAGATGTGGTTGAGAGTACAGTTTCAAGTTTTCTTGTGCAAACATGACTAAATAAAAAGCTTGAATCTTTTTTCACATGACACAATAACATGTGAGATGCCTGAGAAGCGCAGTGGTAGCGCTGCTGCCTCGCAGTTGGGAGACCCAGGTTCGCTTCCCGGGTCCTCCCTGCATGGAGTTTGCATGTTCTCCCCGTGTCTGTGTGGGTTTTCTCCGGGTGCTCTGGTTTCCTCCCACAGTCCAAAGACATGCAGGTTAGGTGGATTGGCGATTCTAAATTGTCCCTGGTGTGTGGGTGTGTGTGTCCTGAGGTGGGTTGGCACCCTGCCCGGGATTGGTTCCTGCCTTTCGCCCTGTGTTGGCTGGGATTGGCTCCAGCAGACCCCTATGACCCTGTGTTCGGATTCAACGGGTTGGAAAATGGATGGATGGATAAAGATGCCTGAGGTACTCCAAACACAAGTGATCAGAGCACAAAGACACTGAGTTCAGTTTAATGAGAGCACTCGGCTCATGCGATGGTCCATGGATCACATTGCGTATCCCATCCTGCTCAGTTTCATGCCTTAGTGTCTCCATTGACTCCCGCTTGCTGCTGTCCTGTAAAAGTACACTCTGGATCATTAAACATATAGATACATTTCTCTATCGGACTACATTTATAAATCCATAACTTTGTTATTTGTTTTTGTCTCTATTAAAACACTGACTCCTACTGACCTGGTTTTCTTCTTTTTCCAACTCCAGCTCGACCATTTCATGAATTTTATTCCAGTCACCACACACATCATGTAGATAGATGAATCATTTTGCAAAATATCTCCTAACTTTTTCACACAGAGTTTCTCCTTCTGATTTCCATCAGGATCAACCAGCTTGTGCTCCTTCCAGGCAGCTATTTCAAAGTGAGGCTGCAGGTGAGTCTGACAGTAGGAGGCCATGCAGGTCAGGTGTGACTTCACAGCTCTGAACTTCATCCCAATACTGAACTCCACACACTCCACATCACCAGGGTCAGCGTATTTCTGAGATGGAGGAGAACTGAGTCTTATCTCTTTTATGTTCTTGACAACTTCATTCAGCACAGAGTTCATGTGCAGTTCAGGCCTCAGGATGAAGACATGTCTGCAGTGAGGACAGCTGCACACTTAGTGGTCAGTGAGGCACTTCATACAGATACTGTGTCCACAATGACATGCAGTCACTCAGGGTCTCCAGACAAATCGAGCAGGTGAACTGGCCCTGTAGTTCAAACAGGTGAGCTTCAGCCATCGTCAGTTTGAAGAGAGGCTGGCTGGGAGAGTCAGTCAGACAAACAAGGAGCCACGTGGGCCACCCCTAAATTTCGTCTTTTTCTGTAAGTGTTTAAAGCTGCCACTTAAGTGATCCGTTACAGCACCGTTTGAGACAAGCACTTCTAGGGTGACAGGGTATGTGCAGGATGCAATGGATTCCTCATTTGATTGAATCTGACTGAATTTCACAATTGGAGAGGCAGATGCTTCCATGATGTCTGTATAGGTGTTTACAGCTGTCATAATAAAACTCAGGCCTCTGTCACTGTGCAAAGGTGCTACATCATCAATGTGCCATACAGCACAAGCATTCATACCTCTGCATGGCCATTTCTTTACTTTGTTTCAAGTAGAACAAGCACCAATAGCATCATCTGGCCCTCAGTAACCATAAGGCCTCTTTTCCTCCACCACTCTATGCAACTTTAATTCCCACATGTCCAGAGGTCTCATGACCCCACTCATGCACTCATTAGTTCTGCATTCTCTGATTTTTTTGTCACAATTGAATAATGTTTGAAGTGAATCTGTCGTCTACATTGTTATATTCATGCCCTTCTTCAACATTTCATTTCTTGTCAGCATCTACATGTCCAATCATTTCCCCGTCTTCTATCCACTTTCGCACAAAGACTGCCAAATCTCCTCACCTGCACAGACAGGTTTACACTTAATCTGCAATCCATCTTCCTAGCATTTTGGAGTAGAGCCCAGCTGTAAGTAGATGTGCAGAGGTCTGTCTGTCACTTTTTCCAGCACCATGGCCACTGCTTTTAACTCTGCCCAGTGGCTCGACTTGCCATGTTCCCTGCTGGCCAAGCTGTATCTAGTAATACGTTTGATATGTAGAGCGCCCAGTAGGCAGTTAGCAAGTGCCTTTCCAAATGCCCATAACGTTGATGAACTCCTCACAGCTGTCTACCCCAGAAGCAAATAGGCCCCCTATTCCCTCTCTCTTTTGCCAAGGTTTCAGGTTGCCATGTTAGAAATTTCTTGCACTTCCAAGTCAATGTGGTCACCTTGTTTAATAATCTCTAAACCCGGTACTCCTGAATTTCATCCAAGTTCTTTTCTTAGGTTCCTTTTTCAACATCTCATCAGTGGCATAGCCAGGGGAGGGCGGAGGCACATTTTCGGGGGCAGCATTATTGGCCCAAAGGCTCAGTACAATTCGTGTGTAAACAGCAGCATTTGGAAAAATATCACTCATGAATGAAAAAAGTCAAATTCTCTGATTTTTATCCACAAATTCTTCAAAAATAATTTTCAGACTGTCCTTCTGTGACGGCATCAGACACAGCAGTTGAAATTTATGAGGCAATAACAAAAATAATCATAAACATTACACCAATAATACTTTCTAGGAAGATAAACAACTAATTTACAATTTATAATTTTGTTTCATTATCAATCGGAATGCGTTCATGCTCTGCACAGAAAATATCCCCACCTATCACTTGTACACTACACTGGTTCTGATTTTCTCAGCGTAATTATATTAAACTAATAATTAGAACACAGCTTATCAGTGCGTCTATACTATATTCCTGTCTAGTTGCTTATAAATAAATAATTATTATTGCTGTTTCTCTATATATGACTAAATCTATGCAACATTTATCTTAATTTTTCTCTATACGTTAAATTTTCTATTTAAATAGGTTAACATATTCAGATATGTTGGTGGGCTGTAAATTGAAGCACCGCCCCGTGCGGCACGAACTCGAGCTACGCCACTGCATGTCATGTACTGACCTCAAAAAAAGTCCTAAATGGGGAATAAAATACTCCAAACATTGTACCAAGTCCTACAGAGTACTGTGCTTCCCTTTCACTTTCCAGGGGCCTCTTGCATAACGGCGTACGTCGAATTCACACTAAAACATGGCGTACGGATAAAAGCGGAAATGTGTGTACACACAAAAAAATCCAGATGCATAAATCTGTGCGTACGCCAACTTCCATGTTCTTCCACTCCATAAAAGTCCGGTGAGCGTGAAAATTAACACACATGCATGTGCCTGCTACCACTCCCCAAATTCCTCCCAGAATTATGCCTCTTTGAATTTGAAAATCAATATAAATTGCCCTTAAGCTCAGCGTTCTGTGAAAAGGCAATGGCAAAAGCACGGGGAGATATAGAAGAATTTCAGCGAATACCAAGTGGAGACAAGGAAAAACATACTATTTGTTGGTTTAAGCAGTGGTATAAACAACAAAAGGAAGTTTATCGAGTGACATAGAGTGTCGGAGAAACTTGAAAGCTCAAGTTCATAAAGTCGCACAGTGCCCAAAATAAAAAAGAAGTTGTCTGATATCAAAGTCGCTGTGAAAAAGCGAGTCATAGTTCACCATCTGAGTGTTATATGGAAGCTTATTAGGGTACAGAAAAAAGAAAAAAAAATAGGCACACAGTGAGAAAAAGAAGATCGAAATGTCAACTTTAATCTCAAAATTTCCACTTTAATCACGTAGTTTATTTTGTCATTAAAGCAGAACATCATAAACTTAATCTTAAAATCATTTAACTTACTAGTTTCTCAAATCCCATAATAACTAAAGTAGCCCATTAAATGCTTTGTTTTGTATTTGATCTTCTTTGTGCTCTATGTGTGTGAATCATTACGTGCTTCTTAAACGAGCTTTCTTTTCCTCCGACAGGACACAGAATCCATTACATTCGTGAAATTACAGCTCTCTGAATAATTAAAATACTGTGATGCATACTTGATATATTCATGATGACAGGAATTAAATCATATTATTAAACACGGTGGCGCAGTGATAGTGATGAGCTGGTGCCTCGTCCAGTGATGGTTCCTGCCTCATGTAAGATGCTTGCTGCGCCATGTGCGACCTTCGATGAAATAATTTATTGCAGCAGTACTGTCTCTTTCAAATTTACTAACTCCCAATTCCTGTTGTTACTTTTCTTTCTCCAGGTACCTAAACGCCACACAATCAGCTCTGTAACAGGCGTTAAGCCATCTGTAAGCTTAGAACTCTGATTCTTCAAAACTTTTAAGGAACATTGAAATATCTTCATAGTACATGTTTAATTATTCTATCTATCTATCCTTCCAGTGTCGTACCAACCCCAGCAAGAATATAGCGCGAGGCAGGAACAATCCCTGAACGGGGCACCAAATTGTTACTATCGCTGCAACACCATCCTCACATGTTTAATTATTAACAATATAGATTATTTAAATGAAGTTAAAGTTTTATCTGTATAATGTAATAAACATATTGTGCTGCATTTCATCTTAAAAATGATATCGTCATCATACAGTATGTAAATACGCGCTTTATAAAGTGGCTCAGGTTGTGTAATATTATAGCTGCATCACAAGTTTACAGTGAGGTGATAATAATAAGTACTAACAGTTCTACAAGGAGCACTTGATGGACTGATTGATTGCGTTTAGAGTTCTTGGGATGAAGCTGTTTCTGAACCGCGAGGTCCGTACAGGAAAGGCTCTGAAGCGTTTGCCGTACACTCAGATACAGTGATATAACTACTCCAAGTGGTGCAGTGAGAGTAATATTGAAATAGATGATCTGCTGTGGCATCCCCTAACGGGAGCAGCTGAAAGAAGAAGAAGGAGGTGCAGTGAGAGTAACAACGCTAAAGCAGCTATGGTATTTGGAATAGTTTGACCATTCCGTGGACTATTATATTGTTACTGGTCAATTACAATCAGATGCCTTAAACTAACAAACAATATGCGCTTAATTTCAGTGTATATGAAAAAGCTGTGTCAGGTATGTGGATCTAAAAAAGAAAGGGAGAGCACACAGGAACAAAAGCACTGCTTTGACGCTGGGTGCCGCCAGTTTGCAAAAACAAGCGGAGAACTTGTGTACGCCAAGCATTTAGCTGGCGTGAAAATGTGCGTGGCTTTATGCCAAGTTTAGGTTTTATACATCTCGATTTGAGCATGGAAACGGGAGTATGCAACATTTTTCTGCGTATGCACAGTTTATACATAAGGCCCCTTCTATCTACTACACTAATTGGTCACTTATTTTCTAAGTCTATGGTTCTCTGAGTATAGAAAAACTTTCTAATCTTTGTGCAAAACTGCACACAGGACTCCAGATGAGGCCTGTGGTATTATGGGTCCACAGCTCACTGAGCAAAGGCCATTTTTAAATAAATGATCAACGCGCTCGCGGCTTAGCGAGGAGTCGTTGGGCCATAGCGAGCCGCAGGAGGCTCGGAGCTGTGGGCGTTTCTCACCGAGTGCACAGGTGAGGAACTGCCCACATTCGTGATTGTCCCGTGGCTAATGCTGCAGCTGCTGTGGCCCTTGTCATTTTAAAAAGCGCGAGTCAGCTAAGAGGAGATCGAGATCAGAGAGAAAGGAAAAGGGAGAGGAAACGAAAGAGGACGGAGGTTACCGGGAGCGAATGAGGAAGCAGGTCGGTGTGAGATGAGAGAAAAGAAAGGAAAGAGGACGGAGGTTACCGGGAGTAAACGAGGGAGCAGGTCGGTGAGAGAGAGAGAGAGAGAGAGAGAGAGCCATGAAGAGCGAGCGGGTGAGCAAGCGAACGAGCGCTCACGGGCAGCTGCGAGGGCCTGGGGTGTTGGGCCTACACCCAGGCGTTGGAGTTAGATGTCGCTCCCGCTGAGCGATCAGGTAGCGGGAGTGACCAAGAGAAGGCGACTGGCCGCAGAGAAGCCACGGAAAGGCAGCGGAAGTCGGGAGACTTGGTGCTGGAATCCTCAACGTGGGTGGCCTGGCCGTTGTGGGAATCCAAGTCTCTGAGGCTGGGATGAGTGCCGCCTGAAGCCAGGGTTCGGGAGGTGTCCAGTCTCGTGCGTGAGGTATAGAGGGCAGCTGCAGAGAGCGTCTCGCCTGCTGCAAGGCCCAACCGGGAGAAGCAGGTGAGATGCTAGCACAAAAGAAGGCACCGAGCTTGTTGTTTTTAAAAAAACTGCTTCCTAAAGAACATTTTAAACCTTTCGTTTTAAAGGATTGTTTTTTTTTCTATTGTTTTAACCTCCACGTTCTTTTAATGGATTATTTATTTATTTAAGGAACTTTTGAATGAACTGCACTATTTATTGGAACACCTGTTTTGATTGAAAGTTTTAATAAAAGCACTGATGCACTTTTTTCAACCATTCCCCCTTGCTCCATTATTGCCTTCACTGACTAGCTCACTCGGTTTCATTATCGACGGTGTTGGGTTCAAGTGCTCCTGAATAGCAATGGGAGCGTGGAGCCAGAACCCACATCATCACAAGGCCTCACCAATGTTTTGTAAAGCTTCAGCAGAACCTCCTTGGACTTGTACTCCACACATCAAGGCGCTATATAACCTGACATTCTGTTATCCTTCTTTATTGCTTCTGGACACTGTCTAACAGTTGATAGTGCAGACCTAACAAATCCTTCTCATAAGGTGGACTCTCGATTTTCAGACCACCCATTGTGTATTCAAACCTAATATTTTCACTTTCTATGTGTAATTCTTTATATATACTGACATTAAACTTCATCTGGAACAAATCTGCTCAAGTCGGTATGCTGTCCAAGTCCCTCAGTGATGATTCAACAGTTTTTCCATTATCTGTCCTTCCACCTAGTTTGGTATCATCTGCACACTTACCTAATCTCTAACCCTTGTCTGATCATTTATGTATTTAACATCACCTAATTCTGAAAGAGGTCTATCCTACCATCACCCTCTGCTTCCTATGTCTGAGCCAATTCTGCATCCATCTACAAACATCATCCTGAACTGCCACTTCTTTTAGTTTGATGCGCAACCTTATCAAATGCTTTCTGAAAGTCAAATATAAAAAACATTTAATGCACCACCCTGTCATATCCCCTTATTACGTCCTCATAGAATTCCAGCATATTAGTAAAACACGACTTTCCTCTTCTAAACCCATGCTGAGTGTTCAGTAAAACTCCTGTACTTGCCATGTGCTGCTCAGTCTTATTCTTAGTGATCATTGTACTGTGATGCACATTAAGCCTACTGGCCTGAAGTTACTTGGGTTAGCCTAATCACACTTTTTAAACAATGGGATGATCTTTGATGGCCTCCAGTCTTTAGGAAGTTCCCCAGTATGCAGAGATTTTTGAAACATATGCGCCAAGGGTTTATAGCTGTATTCACCAACTTAGTTAAGCACTTTGTAATAAATGTTATCTGGTCCAGGTGATCTCTTAGTGCTCAGCCTATTTAATCAACTGCTGTTTTCACAGTCCATTACACTCCTCCACTAAACCTGCAGCTTGGTGATGGTACGGGATATGACGTCTCCATTGATTTCCTCTTTTGTGTGCCCACTCTTCAACTTTTAGATCTGTCCAATGTGTCTAATTCTGCCACAATTTACACACTAGCCTGCCTTGTTTGACCTGTGTATGAGCTGCTCGTTGCAATGGCCACTTCCACACTCTAAACACGCACATACACACACACACATAAGACACTGTTGTATGACTTACTTCATTTGGCTTTCAGTCACCCCAGCTCATTTCTACTTCACTGTGGCTTTAATACCCAGGTGCCCTGATATGTCCTGTTCCTGAGGCCTTCATCATCTCTGTCTCCCCTGATTGCTTTCTCCTCCACTGTCTGCAGTTCACTCACATCTCTGACTCTTACAATCTGCACTGTTATGAAATGTTCTACTGAGGGCCGTGTCAGAGTTGCACTTTTCTTCCTTTGCAGTATCTGTGGTTTAGGTGTCAGCTCAGCACTCAGATCAAAGAAGACCCTAAAGGCAGCGGCACCCTGACAATTCCAGACCCCTTTTTCCTGATTTATTTGAATTTGAATTGAATTTAACAGACAGAATTGACTGTTTGCACAGCATCACACTCCTCTCACTATTCACACTATTAGTCTCTCACATTTCTTTATTTCATGTGATTTTCATTGTTTTTTTTCAGCCTAATTGGAGTTTTTTTCTATTTTTTCTGTCCTTCTGACTTTACCTTTTTCTTTGTGTCATACTATATACTATTCTTGACTACTCTCCTTTGTTTATATTTTATGTTAACTTTCTTTTATTTCATTTTGTAATGCACTTGGAACTACATTATTTATATGAAAATGTGCTATATAAATAAATGTTGTTGTCGATGTTATGATGGTCTCTTCAAACATACACATTAAATGTTCTTTCTCTGTTTATGTCAGTGTTCCTGTTAGCTCACATATCTTTGCTTTTCTTTTCTGAAGCTTCTGCTCCAAACCATCAACAACATCCGGCAGCAAAGCCACAGCCTCAAACCTCAAGCTTCCTGCTTCTGCAGCATTCATCATAATGGCGTCTCTGCATTTCTAGCTGACTGCACTCCAAAAGTAGGACACTTAGAAAATGCTGTTGTCAAGGGCTGGCAAGTCGAAAGGCATCCTCTAGGCCTCTTTAGCTGGGTATTCATTTTACAGTATGTGTTTATTAATTATACAGTTATGCCTGTTAATTTAGTTGTTTATTTCATAAGCTTTCACCTTCAGTTATCACACCTCTTAACTGATGATGGAATAAGGATGCAGATCTCTTAATCTGACTCCAATTTATTATGAATATTCAAAGAATACTTTTATTGAAACTTATGAATTGATTATAAGGTTATGGAAACATTGAGTTTATATGTAACATTAGAGGTTAAGTGTTGTTAAACTATGGCATGCTATACAGTGAAATTTCGGGGGCTCAGTAGCTCTCTTAGCGTATGTTACATGAATAATAGTTCACACGCACCCTAAAAGGCTAAGCGTCATTCCTAAGCATCTGCTCTATAAGAAAACGTCAGAGGCAAAGCAGCCAAACTCAACGTGTGTTACATTTAAATCAAAGCCTAACTGTAATCAGAATACTCTCCAGTTATGTATATTTAGACTGTGAACCTCAGAGTTTGAGTTTCCAACATGTGCCTACATGGGAAAAGGTTATACTTTACAAAGTCAAAGATCAGACACAGTTTACAGTAGTTAACAGTTTATTAACTAGTAATGTTAAAATTGTGTACAGTAACAGAGTAATATCATTTTCTTCTTCTTTCAGATGCTCCCTTTAGGGGTTGCCACAGCGGATCATCTTGTTCCATATCTTCCTGTCCCCTCGATCTTGTTCTGTTACACCCATCACCTGCATGTCCTCTCTGACCACATCCATAAACCTCCTCTTAGCTCTTCCTCTTTTCCTCTTATCTGTCAGTTCTATCCTTAACATCCTTCTCCCAATATACTAGGCATCTCTCCTCTGCACATGTCCAAACCTACACAATCTCACCTCTCTTACTTTGTCTCCCATCCGTCCAACTTGAGCTGACCCTCTAATGTCCTCATTTCTGATCCTGTCCATCCTCGTCACACCCAATGCAAATCTTAGCATCTTTAACTCCACTGCCACCTCCAGCTCTGTCTCCTGCTTTCTGGTCAGTGCCACCATCTTCAACTCATATAACATAGCTGGTCTCACTACCGTCCTGTAGACCTTCCTTTTCACTCTTGCTGATACCCGTCTGTCACAAATCACTCCTGACACTCTTCTCCACCCATTCCACTCTGCATGCACTCTCTTTTTCACCTCTTTTCCACAATCCCCATTACTCTGTACTGTTGATCCCAAGCATTTAAACTCATCCACCTTCGCCAACTCTACTCCCTGCATCCTCACCATTCCTCTGACCTCCCTCTCATTTACACACATGTATTCTGTCTTGTTCCTACTGACCTTCATTCCTCTCCTCTCCAGAGCATATCTCCACCTCTCCAGGGTCTCCTCAACCTGCTCCCTACTATCGTTAAAGATCACAATGTCATCAGCAAACATCATAGTCCACAGGGACTCCTGTCTAATCTCATCTGTCAACCAGTCATTCACCATTGCAAATAAGAAAGGGCTCAGAGCCGACCCTTGATGTAATCCCACCTCCACTTTGAATGCATCCATCACTCCTACCGCAGACCTCACCACGGTCACACTTCCCTCGTACATATCCTGTACAACTCTTACGTACTTCTCTGCCACTCCCGACTTCCTCATACAATACCACAGCTCCTCTCAGTCACCCTGTCATATGCTTTCTCCAGGTCCACAAAGACGCAATGCAACTCCTTCTGGCCTTTTCTATACTTCTCCATCAACACCCTCAGAGCAAGCATTGCATCTGTGGTGCTCTTTCTTGGCATGAAACCATACTGCTGCTCACTAATTATTACCTCACTTCTTAACCGAGCTTCCAGTACTCTTTACCATAACTTCATGCTGTGGTCCATCAATTTTATCCCCCTATAGTTGCTGTAGTCCTGCACATCCCCTTATTCTTAAATATCGGTACCAGTTCACTTCTTCTCCACTCCACAGGCATCCTCTCACTTTCCAAGATTCCATTAAACAATCTAGTTAAAAACTCCACTGCCATCTCTCCTAAACACCTCCATTCTTCCACAGGTATGTCATCTGGACCAACGGCCTTTCCATTCTTCATCCTCTTCATAGCTGTCCTTACTTCCTCCTTGCTAATCCGTTGCACTTCCTGATTCACTATCTCCACATCATCCAACCTTCTCTCTCTCTCATTCTCTTTATTCATCAGCCTCTCAAAGTACTCTTTCTATCTGCTCAACACACTCTCCTCACTTGTGAGTATGTTTCCATCTTTATCCTTTATCACCCTAACCTGCTGCACATCTTTCCCAGCTTGGTCCCTCTGTAGCCCACCAGTCCTTTTCTCCCTCCTTAGTGTCCAACCTCTCATACAACTCATCATGCGCCTTTTCTTTAGCCTTCACCACATCTCTCTTCACTTTGTGCCTTATCTCCTTGTACTCCTGTCTATTTTCTGTATCTCTCTGACTATCAAACTTCTTCTTTGCCATCCTCTTCCTCTGTATACTCTCCTGTATTTTCTCATTCCACCACCAGGTTTCATTTTCCTCCTTCCTCTTTCCAGATGTCACACCAAACACCCTTCTTGCTGTCACCCTTACTACATCTGCTGTAGTTGCCCAGCTGTCTGGTTACTCTTCACTTCCACCCAGTGCCTGTCTCACCTCCTCCCTAAACTCAACCTTGCAGTCTTCCTTTTTCAACTTCCATCATTTGATCTTTGGCTCTACTCTCACTCTCTTCCTCTTCTTGATCTCCAACGTCATCCTACAGACCACCAGCCTCTGCTGTTTAACTACACTTTCCCATGCCACCACTTTGCAGTCTTCAATCTCCTTCAGATTGACTCTTCTGCATAGGATATAATCTACCTGTGTACATCTTCCTCCACTCTTGTACGTCACCCAATGTTCCTCCCTCTTTTTAAAATACATATTCACCACAGCCATGTCCATCCTTTTGGCAAAATCCACTATCATCTGATCTTCTTCATTCCTCTCCTTGACACCATACCTACCCATCACCTCCTCGTCTCTTATCTGTTCCCTTCACCAACATGTCCATTGAAATCTGCTCCAATCACCACTTTCTGTCCCTAGGGTACACTGTTCATCACTTCATCTAATTCTTTCTAGAAATCTTCTTTCTCATCCATCGCACATCCAACTTGTGGGGCGAATATACTGATAACATTCATCATCACATTTCCAATTTCCAGCTTCATAATCATTACTCTGTCTGACAGTCTTTTCACCTCCAAAACACTCTTGATATACTGTTCCTTCAGAATAATCCCTACCACATTTCTCCTCCCATCCACACCATGATAGAACAATTTGAAGCCACCTCTGATCCACTTGGCCTTACTGCCCTTCCGTTTAGTCTCTTGTATGAATAATATATTAACCTTTCTTCTCTCCATCATATCTGCTAGCTCTCTCCCCTTACCAGTCATACTGCCAACATTCAAAATTCCTACCCTCAGTTCCACTCTCTTTACCTTCCTCCTCTCCTCCTGCCTTCAGACACGTCTACCCCCTCTTTTTCTCGTTTTTCAACCAACAGTAGCCAAATTTCTGTCAGCACCCTGTTGGGTAACAGTACTGGTGTTGGTCGTTGTTAACCTGGGCCTTGACCAATCCAGTGTGGAAATTTGTATTGTTGCCCGCATATTGATCTGGCAAAATTTTACACAAGATGCCCTTCCTGACATAACCCTCCCCATTTATCTGGACTTGGGACCGGTAAAAAGAAACACACTGGTTTGTGCATCCCCTGTGGCTGGGTTACAGTAACAGAGTAATATAATTACAAATATAAGTTGTATAGTGGCCATGAATTGAGACACACATACTAAGAGACTGACCTAGAATCTTCCAAATTGATCTCTGGGTCCCAGCCTCCTTATATCCCATGTTTCTGGACCAGTTTGTAGCACCAACTGAAAACATAGCCTACGATACAATTATGTAAACAGTTGAAGATCACTAGTTATCAGATGGAATGAGGCCTGCTTCTCTGACTCCTGTAAATGTGCAGCTGACATAATAAACTTTACTTTTTAAAGGTACGTTTAACATTGTACAATTCTTATCCCTAAGAAATGCCATTGGCTAAACTGAATTTTGACTTACAAGAAAAAGTGTTAGCTGGCTTGAGAACTTTTTCTAGAGACAATTATTAAATAGCCTTTAGGTTTCTAGCCCTTGTAGTGGTTTTTATTGAAATTGGCAATTTGGCAACAGTTGCTTTTCCCATTAGACAGAACTGGTGCTCTTGCTTATTGATGTGTAGACACATGGCATCTGCACACAGGTCATTGCTGGCAGGTCAACTAATAAAAATAGTCTTCTGTCCACCACACTCGCTCCAATACACTACAACCCTGTGAGTGCAGTATTTTTGCCGTCTATTGACAACTCCTCTGTCATCTTCTGACACTGCTCATCTATGTTTGGTTTGTCACCTGTACACGTTAGCATCACATTTTGACTCAATCAGCACTGCTCTCCCTTTTACTGTAGACAGCTTGCACTATCTTCCTCTTCTTCATCTACTATTAGCCTTAGCTGTGCCTTTTCTACATGCCAGTTTTCTGCCTGTTGTTGCAGCTGTCAGACATTGACTTAAACACTCACACACCAACACCTTATCACTTTCCACTTTAGCTAGTGCCTTTTTTACTGATCTCATTTACTGCCTGCTTTCATTTTCTTCTCTCGGCTTTTAACACTGTGTTTCCGATCGGAGGGTTTAGCTCCATGGGAATATGTTCTTTTATATTGTGGTGTTTTAATAAACCTGTATTTAAATAATTATAAATAATAACGGCGATATCCCTCTCTTAAGCGATAGGCGGCGACAAACTCACAGAAAAGATAGAATATACTTAGCTCGGTTTAATGTTCGGCTTACGTTGCAATACAGACGGGAGAAACAATAGACAGATTTCAGGCCACTGAGGATTTTGGGGACCCGGCATGTAGAAACTGCTTTATCGTCACAACCGAGGAGGATTTTGGACCAATGTCTTCCATCCACACAGTTTCTCAAAGTTGGCAATGCTCCAGTCTTCTTTTATATTGTTTCTACATGCCCAGGCTCCCATTACAATTCCAAACAAGGCCAGACAATTTTGTGCTGATCATCAAACAGTAGGTTCAAATAACACTCAGTCCTCTCTAGTGCTGACAACACAGCCTTTCAGCTGTCCCTGTTTGTCTTTATGCTTTGCTTGGCCCAGCAATTCTGAATGCTGACACTCTATGCTAAATCTGGCTCAGCTCTGCATGGCATGTTACACAGAAAAAGAATGAAAAATACATTTAAAAAAGGTCTCAATCAGATTCAGTGACACAAATCTTAATATTATAACAAACTTATTATAACACCTTTTCCCAAATGTTCATTGTGTGTGACATTAGCTTTAGCCCTCTATTGTTTCCTGACTATTGCCCTTCTCTTTATAAATGAGTATGCTCACACTGTTTCTCCACTCCTCTGGTATTCTCTCCTGTTCATAGATCTTCTGCAGTAGATCCCACAATGCATTTACTTCCTCTTCTCCTAAACTTTTCCACACTTTCTGATATTTCATCTGGTCCTGTTGCCTTTCCTTTTTTCATTCTTTTCAGTGCCTTCTTTACTTCCTCTCTCCTTTGCTCTTCCTTCATTTGCTTTATCTGACTGAAATCTTTTGCAGACTTGTTCCTAGTCTTTTCATTTTACAAATAATTCTCTCTCTCCCACTTTTGTCCCCAATTTTTCATACATCTCCTCCAGAGCTTGTACCTCGGCTCTTCCCATTGCCCTTTTTATCTCCTAGTTTGTGCGCCTATTCATTTCTTTATCTTCCATCCTCTCTGATTAGTACCATGTGTTCATGGCCTTCCTTCTTAGCCTTTATCACATCCTGCACCGCTCTGTTTCACCACCATGTCTCTTTATCCACAGGTGGGCCCCTTCTGGTCGTGCTACTCAACACCGGTTCACCTTCTCTTAATACAGTGTTGTCATTCTACTCCCACCATTCCTACACACTCTCTTATGACTGCACTTCATTTCAGATTTTTTTCCCTAAACATGTTCTTAAGTCTTTTCTCTTTCAATCTCCACCACTTTCTCCTTGGTGCTGCTTGCTCTGGTTTAATTCTCCCACTGATTCTGATCTCCCAGTCCATCACCACCAGTTATAATTCTTTATCTCTTTAAAATGGAGTCTTCTACACATGTGAAAATCTATTTGGCTTTACACTACTGTAAGTCACAAGCTGATTTACTTTCTTTGCATAAAATGTATTAACTATAACCAAATCTGATACCCTGGTGAAATCTGCTATCTTCTCCCCTTTCCCATTTCTCTCCCCTATATCCCACCTTCCCTGTCCCCTCGCTATCATCTCTTCCCCCTTTCCCATAGGCCCATTTAGATCATCATCAACTCTCACCTTTTCTCCCCCTTGTACCACCCTAAGCTCTTCATTCATTTGTGCCCAGTAAACATCCTTTCCTGTTCCTCACAGCCCACTTGAGAAGCATGAACTACAGTCTCACCAAAGCCCATCTTGATCCTATCACTCCTTCTGTTCACATTGACAAGACTATCTTTTAGTTCTTTAGATACTACTAGGCCTACACCATTTCTCCCTGCTCATATGCTTCACTGTACAACAACATTTTAAGCCTCCATTCCAATTATCCTGCCTTATTCTTCTTCAACTTGTTTTCTGCACACACAACACTCCAACTCTCCTCCTTTCCATCAAATCTGCCAGCTCTCTTCCTTTCCATCTTTGTTCCAACATTCAATGTCCCACTCTTACCTTTAACTTGCCATTTTCTTTCCCCTCCACTGTCTTCTTCTTTTTCTGGTTCTTTTGGACTAATTTCTTTAGCTGAGCCCACCCTTGGCCCAGTAGCCCTCGCAGGTCAGACGGTCCATGTGAGTTGACTAAGGGGATACGCCTTAGCATTTTCTGTAGCTGAATGGATTGATTCCATCATTAAGGTTTTGGCTAAAGTTTTACAGCTGGATGCCCATCCTGACACTAACACTCTCTGTTTATCTGGGCTTGGGACCAGCGCCATGTTGGGCTAATTTGCCAGCCAGGAGTCTCAATTCACTAAAGGCAAGGAGTACTGAACCCGTAATCAGTTTCTGTTCTAACCACCCACTCTGCTTAAATACAGTGTGAAGAGGGGTGCTGAACGCACCCCTAGAAGATGCGGTCACTCCTCCGAAACCCCCTCTTAAATGGATATACAATGGGAAACAAATACAGTTTTTTACCTCCTCTATGCTGGATTAGCTGTGCTGCTGCTGCCATGCCTTGTGATCTGTTTCTCGCACAGCACTTCGAACATTTAAAAGCTTGTACAGCAGCTGTCCTTTGGTCTTATTGCCTTGTCTCACTTCCCCCCCCCCCCCCCGACATCCTCTGCTTTATTCTTTATGCTTTATTATGCTGTTTATGAATGAAGTTTATGTTTCTTGAATGAATCTGTGCAACTGTGTAACCCAAGTGTGAACATGATTCATCTCCATCTTTTGCCCTTCTACATAACAGTTGTGCTTGAAAGTTTTTGAACCCTTTAGAATTTTCTATATTTCTGTATAAATATGACCTAAAACATCATCAGATTTTCACTCAAGTCCTAAAAGTAAATAAAGAGAAACCAGTTAAACAAATGAAACAAAAATATTATACTTCGTCATTTATTCATTGAGGAAAATGATCGAACATTACATATTTGTGAGTGGCAAAAGTATGTGAACCTCACGGATGATCAGTTAGTTTGAAGGTGAAATTCGAGTCCGGTGTTTTCAATCAATGGGATGCCAATCAGGTGTGAGTGGGCACCCTGTGTTATTTCAAGAACAGGGATCTATCAAAGTCTGCTCTTCACAACACATGTTTGTGGAAGTGTATCATGGCACGAACAAAGGAGATTTCTGAGGTCCTCACAAAAAGAGTTGTTGATGCTCATCAGGCTGGAAAAGGTTACAAAACCATCTCTAAAGAGTTTGGACTCCACCAATCCACAGTCAGACAGATTGTGTACAAATGGAGGAAATTCAAGACCATTGTTACTCTCCCCAGGAGTGGTCGACCAACAAAGATCACTCCAAGAGCAAGGCGTGTAATAGTTGGCGAGGTCACAAAGGACCCCAGGGTAACTTCTAAGCAACTGAAGGCCTCTCTCACATTGGCTAATGTTCATGTTCATGAGTCCACCATCAGGAGAACACTGAACAACAATGGTGTGCATGGCAGGGTTGCAAGGAGAAAGCCACTGCTCTCCAAAAAAACATTGCTGCTTGTTTGCAGTTTGCTAAAGATCACGTGGACAAACCAGAAGGCTATTGGAAGAATGTTTTGTGGACGGATGAGGCCAAAATAGAACTTTATGGTTTAAATGAAAAGCATTATGTTTGGAGAAAGAAAAACACTGCATTCCAGCATACTGTAAGAACCGTATCCCATCTGTGAAACATGGTGGTGGTAGTATCATGGTTTGGGTCTGTTTTGCTGCATCTGGGCCAGGACGGCTTCCCTTCATTGATGGAACAATGAATTCTGAATTATATCCGAGAATTCTAAAGGACAATGTCAGGACATCTGTCCATGAACTGAATCTCAATAGAAGGTGGGTCATGCAGCAAGACAACGACCCTAAGCACACAAGTCGTTCTTCCAAAGAATGGTTAAAGAAGAATAATTTAATGTTTTAGAATGGCCAAGTCAAAGTCCTGACCTTAATCCAATCGAAATGTTGTGGAAGGAACTGAAGCGAGCAGTTCATGTGAGGAAACCCACCAACATCCCAGAGCTGAAGCTGTTCTGTACGGAGGAATGGGCTAAAATTCCACTTTTGAAATGATCAAAAGTTACCAAAGACGTTTAGTTGCAGTTATTGGGGGTCACACCAGATACTGAAAGCAAAGGTTCACATACTTTTGCCACTCACAAATCTATACTAATAAAAGGCAAAGCCCTCACTCACTGACTCACTCACTCATCACTAATTCTCCAACTTCCCGTGTAGGTAGAAGGCTGAAATTTGGCAGGCTCATTCCTTACAGCTTACTTACAGAAGTTAAGCAGGTTTCATTACGAAATTCCATGCGTAACGGCCATAATTGAATCCTACTTACGTACATACTGTATATACGTCCATAGCCTGCAGCTCGGTCGCCTTGTGAGGCGGGGTTGCGTCCTGCGTCCCCCGGCCTCCCACGTAGTTGGCTGCCTGCCTATATTGCGTCCCCCATTCCCACGCCTACCATGTAGTTGGCAGCCTGCCTTATATAGATTTAAATGCTTAAACGAGCAGAGCAGACACGCTGGTAAACAACAATGAAAACTCTCTTTTGTTGATTTCATTATACTTTGCCCTTTCTCTGTGTAGTTTTTCCCCCTTTGTTGTATCTTAATAATGACAATTTAAAATGAGCAGAGCAGACATACTGGCAAACACCATTGAATAATCAACGGCTGCAAGTACTTTAGCTAAATAATACATTAATTAAACAATTAGAAGACCTAGAAAAGTAGAATGAAAATCAAGATGAAAATACTGTTAAAAAGAAAAAAAAATACATTATTCCTATATAACTGCTTGGTACATTTTAATATTCTTTTTTTAGCAAACTTAGTTTTCTAATTTCGATATTGTTCCCTAAACACAGAACTTTGGAAATATTAGTTCACATAATTAGCCCAGGAGTTCAATTAAAAACAGAAGCTGGATGGAACAAAAACCGGCAGCCACAGGGGTTCACCAGGACCGAGTTTGGGAAACACTGGTTTACATTGTTCAGGTACCCATTTTCTTTATCATTCCAACCGTACCCCCATTAACATGTCTATCGAGGTGATCACTATCGATCAAAGAACTGTCACTTACCAAGTGGTTTCCATGCCTAGAGATGCCGCCTGCCTTTTCCATTCTCTGTGTTACATATTGCACGGACCTATCAGGCTCACTCTTGATATCCGGAGGAACATTGTGTCTTATGTATTGAATGACTAGGACAGGTTCAAGGTGTGGACTGATGACGGTACAGGAGATAATTGTACTGTACTACACAGGAGCACTAGAAGAGTGAAATGCTTATGCTCTTCACCTATGGTTCTGCACGTGAGTTGATGGCTGCCATTGAATTATTCGGAATTGTTGTTGCTTTCAAGTGTACCGAAATGGCCAAATATTTTACACCTTTGGAGAATGCCTCTGCCAATGCCTCTTAAACATCTTAGATTCACAGGTGACGATTTGAGTAGTGGACACTTTGATGTTTATGAATGTTTCCACTCTCAAAAGTTGGATGCGAAGTTATTGATGAAACCGGTTGTGTGCTTACAATGCTTGACAGATGCCAAATGTCACTTCAACACAACAAGTCCTGCAAAAACTAACGTAATTGAAACAAACCATGAAACTCAAACCGATTATGACAGCAGCAATCCAAGTTGTGAGAAAACAGTAAAAAGGAGGCGTGTCAGATGTCGTGGTACATTTTCTGATGCAGCTAGACGGAAACAACTTTGTGATGCTGCCGCCAAATACTCGCAGAAAAATCCACAAGTTAATAGACACGCTGTCGCTAGAGTTTCTCCAAACTCTGAATCCTCCAGGCACTCCTGAGCATAATCTAATTTTGAAGGTTGGGGCACCAATAATGTTACTGAGAAACTTACAGCCACCGAAACTTTGTAACGGCACGAGACTTCAGGTCACGTGTCTGCAAAAGAACCTAATTGAGGCAACTATTTTTACTGGCAGTGGCTCAGGGGAGAGAGTTTTTATTCCTCGCATCCCCGTTATACCCTCTGATCTCCCATTTCAATTCAAATGCCTCCAATTTCCAGTAAGGCTCTGCTTCGTAATGACAATTAATAAGTCTCAGTGACAGACCTTATAAAAGGTTGGCATTGATTTGAGGCAAGATTGCTTTTCACATGGCCAACTGTACGTTGCATGCTCAAGAGTAAGCTCAGTGCACAGCTTGGTCATATTACAACCGGAGGGCCGAACTCACAATGTGGTATACAAAGAAATCCTTAACAAATAATTATTGGCATATTTTCCCTCAGTTTAAAAAGGCTTACTTTTCTTCTTAATAAAAATTTAAAAGCAGTACTTCGCCGCTGCGAAGCGCGGGTATTTTGCTAGTATGTAATATTCGATCATTTTCCTCAATAAATAAATGACCA
>JANRMT010028174.1:9341801-9386779 GCA_026402145.1 Polypterus bichir lapradei
GACATCCTCTGCTTTATTCTTTATGCTTTATTATGCTGTTTATGAATGAAGTTTATGTTTCTTGAATGAATCTGTGCAACTGTGTAACCCAAGTGTGAACATGATTCATCTCCATCTTTTGCCCTTCTACATAACAGTTGTGCTTGAAAGTTTTTGAACCCTTTAGAATTTTCTATATTTCTGTATAAATATGACCTAAAACATCATCAGATTTTCACTCAAGTCCTAAAAGTAAATAAAGAGAAACCAGTTAAACAAATGAAACAAAAATATTATACTTCGTCATTTATTCATTGAGGAAAATGATCGAACATTACATATTTGTGAGTGGCAAAAGTATGTGAACCTCACGGATGATCAGTTAGTTTGAAGGTGAAATTCGAGTCCGGTGTTTTCAATCAATGGGATGCCAATCAGGTGTGAGTGGGCACCCTGTGTTATTTCAAGAACAGGGATCTATCAAAGTCTGCTCTTCACAACACATGTTTGTGGAAGTGTATCATGGCACGAACAAAGGAGATTTCTGAGGTCCTCACAAAAAGAGTTGTTGATGCTCATCAGGCTGGAAAAGGTTACAAAACCATCTCTAAAGAGTTTGGACTCCACCAATCCACAGTCAGACAGATTGTGTACAAATGGAGGAAATTCAAGACCATTGTTACTCTCCCCAGGAGTGGTCGACCAACAAAGATCACTCCAAGAGCAAGGCGTGTAATAGTTGGCGAGGTCACAAAGGACCCCAGGGTAACTTCTAAGCAACTGAAGGCCTCTCTCACATTGGCTAATGTTCATGTTTATGAGTCCACCATCAGGAGAACACTGAACAACAATGGTGTGCATGGCAGGGTTGCAAGGAGAAAGCCACTGCTCTCCAAAAAAACATTGCTGCTTGTTTGCAGTTTGCTAAAGATCACGTGGACAAACCAGAAGGCTATTGGAAGAATGTTTTGTGGACGGATGAGGCCAAAATAGAACTTTATGGTTTAAATGAAAAGCATTATGTTTGGAGAAAGAAAAACACTGCATTCCAGCATACTGTAAGAACCGTATCCCATCTGTGAAACATGGTGGTGGTAGTATCATGGTTTGGGTCTGTTTTGCTGCATCTGGGCCAGGACGGCTTCCCTTCATTGATGGAACAATGAATTCTGAATTATATCCGAGAATTCTAAAGGACAATGTCAGGACATCTGTCCATGAACTGAATCTCAATAGAAGGTGGGTCATGCAGCAAGACAACGACCCTAAGCACACAAGTCGTTCTTCCAAAGAATGGTTAAAGAAGAATAATTTAATGTTTTAGAATGGCCAAGTCAAAGTCCTGACCTTAATCCAATCGAAATGTTGTGGAAGGAACTGAAGCGAGCAGTTCATGTGAGGAAACCCACCAACATCCCAGAGCTGAAGCTGTTCTGTACGGAGGAATGGGCTAAAATTCCACTTTTGAAATGATCAAAAGTTACCAAAGACGTTTAGTTGCAGTTATTGGGGGTCACACCAGATACTGAAAGCAAAGGTTCACATACTTTTGCCACTCACAAATCTATACTAATAAAAGGCAAAGCCCTCACTCACTGACTCACTCACTCATCACTAATTCTCCAACTTCCCGTGTAGGTAGAAGGCTGAAATTTGGCAGGCTCATTCCTTACAGCTTACTTACAGAAGTTAAGCAGGTTTCATTACGAAATTCCATGCGTAACGGCCATAATTGAATCCTACTTACGTACATACTGTATATACGTCCATAGCCTGCAGCTCGGTCGCCTTGTGAGGCGGGGTTGCGTCCTGCGTCCCCCGGCCTCCCACGTAGTTGGCTGCCTGCCTATATTGCGTCCCCCATTCCCACGCCTACCATGTAGTTGGCAGCCTGCCTTATATAGATTTAAATGCTTAAACGAGCAGAGCAGACACGCTGGTAAACAACAATGAAAACTCTCTTTTGTTGATTTCATTATACTTTGCCCTTTCTCTGTGTAGTTTTTCCCCCTTTGTTGTATCTTAATAATGACAATTTAAAATGAGCAGAGCAGACATACTGGCAAACACCATTGAATAATCAACGGCTGCAAGTACTTTAGCTAAATAATACATTAATTAAACAATTAGAAGACCTAGAAAAGTAGAATGAAAATCAAGATGAAAATACTGTTAAAAAGAAAAAAAAATACATTATTCCTATATAACTGCTTGGTACATTTTAATATTCTTTTTTTAGCAAACTTAGTTTTCTAATTTCGATATTGTTCCCTAAACACAGAACTTTGGAAATATTAGTTCACATAATTAGCCCAGGAGTTCAATTAAAAACAGAAGCTGGATGGAACAAAAACCGGCAGCCACAGGGGTTCACCAGGACCGAGTTTGGGAAACACTGGTTTACATTGTTCAGGTACCCATTTTCTTTATCATTCCAACCGTACCCCCATTAACATGTCTATCGAGGTGATCACTATCGATCAAAGAACTGTCACTTACCAAGTGGTTTCCATGCCTAGAGATGCCGCCTGCCTTTTCCATTCTCTGTGTTACATATTGCACGGACCTATCAGGCTCACTCTTGATATCCGGAGGAACATTGTGTCTTATGTATTGAATGACTAGGACAGGTTCAAGGTGTGGACTGATGACGGTACAGGAGATAATTGTACTGTACTACACAGGAGCACTAGAAGAGTGAAATGCTTATGCTCTTCACCTATGGTTCTGCACGTGAGTTGATGGCTGCCATTGAATTATTCGGAATTGTTGTTGCTTTCAAGTGTACCGAAATGGCCAAATATTTTACACCTTTGGAGAATGCCTCTGCCAATGCCTCTTAAACATCTTAGATTCACAGGTGACGATTTGAGTAGTGGACACTTTGATGTTTATGAATGTTTCCACTCTCAAAAGTTGGATGCGAAGTTATTGATGAAACCGGTTGTGTGCTTACAATGCTTGACAGATGCCAAATGTCACTTCAACACAACAAGTCCTGCAAAAACTAACGTAATTGAAACAAACCATGAAACTCAAACCGATTATGACAGCAGCAATCCAAGTTGTGAGAAAACAGTAAAAAGGAGGCGTGTCAGATGTCGTGGTACATTTTCTGATGCAGCTAGACGGAAACAACTTTGTGATGCTGCCGCCAAATACTCGCAGAAAAATCCACAAGTTAATAGACACGCTGTCGCTAGAGTTTCTCCAAACTCTGAATCCTCCAGGCACTCCTGAGCATAATCTAATTTTGAAGGTTGGGGCACCAATAATGTTACTGAGAAACTTACAGCCACCGAAACTTTGTAACGGCACGAGACTTCAGGTCACGTGTCTGCAAAAGAACCTAATTGAGGCAACTATTTTTACTGGCAGTGGCTCAGGGGAGAGAGTTTTTATTCCTCGCATCCCCGTTATACCCTCTGATCTCCCATTTCAATTCAAATGCCTCCAATTTCCAGTAAGGCTCTGCTTCGTAATGACAATTAATAAGTCTCAGTGACAGACCTTATAAAAGGTTGGCATTGATTTGAGGCAAGATTGCTTTTCACATGGCCAACTGTACGTTGCATGCTCAAGAGTAAGCTCAGTGCACAGCTTGGTCATATTACAACCGGAGGGCCGAACTCACAATGTGGTATACAAAGAAATCCTTAACAAATAATTATTGGCATATTTTCCCTCAGTTTAAAAAGGCTTACTTTTCTTCTTAATAAAAATTTAAAAGCAGTACTTCGCCGCTGCGAAGCGCGGGTATTTTTTTTTTTTGTAATATTCGATCATTTTCCTCAATAAATAAATGATCAAGTATAATATTTTTGTCGCATTTGTTTAACTGGTTTCTCTTTATCTACTTTTAGGACTTGAGTGAAAATCTGATGATGTTTTAGGTCATATTTATGCAGAAATATAGAAAATTCTAAAGGGTTCACAAACTTTCAAGCACATCTTTAATGTTTATTTTGTCTTTATTTTATAAAGGCTTACCTGAAATATTACTGGGTGGGAGTGCAATTTTACATTACTGTACTCTTTTATATATTTGAGTTTTGTGGATTATATCTTTCACTACTGTGTATACTGTTGTGAGGGTGTCATGCATTGTACAGTATATAGTGCTGTTTAATTATATGCACCTTGTTATGTGAATCACTGGAACACCAAGAAACATTCTTAACAACTGTGTTGGCTGGATTTAAATAAAGTTCAAGTTCATGAATGAAGACGCTACTGGAATCAACCACACCATACATTACAAGTGGACGTTTCTAATAAACCGTTCATCATAAATGTCCTCTCAGATGTTCTCTCTTGTTTCTCTTTAAATCTCCTTCTCATTCTCACCAAGTAAAAACAAACTTTCAGTTTCATTTCTTCACAAGTCACCTTCTTATCTCTCTTAAAACTGTTTTAATGAAAGGATCAGATGATGAAACAAGCAGAGGTCAATTCAAAAAAGGCAAAGTGGTCTTTCACCAGATAGAAATAGAGTCAGAAACCAGTGAACAAAGATAAAGTCAGAATGCAGACATAGGACAGACACAGAAAATTGCACATAAAATATTTTTTTCCAAACACAGGTAAATGAAAATGAACTAATAAGTTGTGCTGATTATGACATTTGCTGCTTATTCTGGAAACATTGCCTTGGAGACAACTAATGCTCCTCCATAAAATAATGGAGCTCGATATAAAAAAAATTGATCATATGTCGTGTGAAGGTAATGAAAACTATTAAAAAGTTAGGGTTAGGGTTAGATAGAGAAAAAAAAATATCAGTTAGGTATGAAAACCTCATTGTTGCAGCATAGATCACCAAAAATGCCAATGGAAAAACACAAATATTACTAAAATGTACCAATCATATCACTCTGCATGCTATTCCTACAATTGATGATGGTAGAAGGCCAGCTGACATTTAGTTGCTTAGTTGAGAGACCCTGTCATGATCCTCTGTGGACATGGTTTCTATCTGAATGCCAAATAAGGGTGCAACTCTCCTCAGTGCAGAAGGACTTTAACACCAAGGACTTGAACTGTGCAATGAACATCCGCTGAGTTAAGTCATCAAGAGATATTCCCAGTTAAGGAGACATGGAGTGTAACTTCTACCATTCATTTCTCACAGCGGAGAATTCATGTCTGACATAGATGGCCTCTTAGTGTCAGACTCACCTGCAGTCTCACTATGAAGAAGCCATCTGGAAGCATCACAAGTTGACTGATCCAGTTGGAAATCTAATGGAGAAACTCCGTATAAAACATCCAAAATGTCTGGAAATATTTTGTGAAAGTGATGAGACATATATCTGTGCGAGTGTAGTGTGTGTGTGGTGACTGGACGCAAAAGCCATGAAACAGCTGAGATGGAGATGGAAGGAGAAGAAACACAAATGAGGTGGGCTTAGTGTTTAATGAAAACAAACTAAACAAAAATAGCTAAAAGACTTGTAAATGTAGTGTAACAGATACATTGATTTATTGATTTCATTGACCTGATTTCTCAAGTACACATGTTTGGACGCAAGAGCCTGTTCTGGTGGCACTGGGTGTACGGCATTAAACAGCTCAGAATGGGATTGCAGATATGTGTCTTTGTGCTCTGATCACTTGTGTCTGGAGTGTCTCAGGCCTTTTTTAAGTGACACGTTATTGTCACATGTCAACCCTTCTATGTTCTGATAATTATGATTGTGATGTGGACTCTGACTCTGGTGTGTAAAACATTTCCTAAGTGTGCCTGTTCCTGGGACTGTGTGAATATTAAGTCAACAATCAACATGACATCATTCTAATTTTTAGTCCGCGCTGCAAAAAACGAAATCTAAGTAAGTGAAAAGTATTTATATAATGGCATTAAATCTTGTTTTCCTTATTGTAATGATGATTGACTTATCAAAAAAATTGTTACACAGATTTTTAAGCTTACTTTAAGAAATCTTATCAAGTACATTTTGCTTACCCCATTGGCAGATATTTTTGCTAAATAAAAGCAAAACACCTCTCATTTAAAGTTTTTTGTGTCTAGTTTTTGCAAACACATTTTTTTGCAGTGTGCTCAAATAAACAGTAGCTGAACATGGTCAGGAATAATGAAAATGGAAATTGAGGGCTGCAAAAAACATCATATTTGTGATTGATTGTGTTTAATATCTAATAAGAGCACCCAAATAATGAGAATTCAGCTACATTTTTTGAAGCCATATGTAGTTTATTGCTTATGTCAGGCCACTTACTTGAGCAAGACCTCTTGATTTGATGGATGGAAAGGTGAACAATTCGGTTTACATTGTCAGTTTTTGATAAATTCTCACAGACCTGATTCTGTTCTCAGTGTAATCTTGTTATTCCAGACAACTTGATTTCCAAACTAGCAAAAGTTTAGCAAAAAACATTGTAGGTTGCAATGGTGTTTATGGGCTGATGTCTATTTTTTTAATTTGACAGGAATCAATGCACTTATATAAACACTGAAATGGAGGATCTGATATAAATTTTAAGTCTTTTTGTGCTTTATTGTTTGATTATTAGTTCATTTGGATTGTTTTACACAGGTCAGTTCCTGTGATACCCTAAAGACAGATATCTGGTTTTAAATTTTCAGCAGTTGCTCAATTTATTTCCCTGCAGTATCATAATTTACAAATGTTCTGTTATCTTTGAATTCAAAATAAGATTTTAATGGAGTTGAACGAGGATATCTATTTATTGAATTGTGAAGAGCTGAGTTTCCTGCCAATGTTTATTCATGGTTTCAGTTATATAAAAGTGTTATATAAATAAAATGTATTATTATTATTATTATTATTATTATTATTATTATTATTATTATTATTATTATATATTGTAGTCAGTGTCCTGGTTTGTATCAATACAGTTCATCTTGACTACAGAATGTGCAGTCTTACAAGGGTGTCCTTTATTACCGATGTTATTGTGATTGCCTTTGAACCCCTAACTCTCCATCTCCTGAAGCACTTAGAGATAAAGGGAGCCATGAGGGAAGGAACTGGCAATAAAATATTTATTCATACTAATGAAATGTAGCTCATTATTTCAGATCCATACTCATCATTGCCGTTAATAGTAAGTCTATTGGGTGAATTTTATAACATCTCCTGGTTCAAAATTATTGTTAATAAGAGTGTTCTCTTCCACTTGAATTCTCTCACAAGTTAATATAAACTTGAACACTTTGTCATGCTTGGATCACAGATTTGCACATAATACAGGAGGTTGTAGAGACAGGAACTTTATTCAAACACTGAAAACGAACATTTGTCTCTTTTTCAAAAGTTTAAACATGCTCCATGACAAGACAGAGATGACAGTTCCGTCTCACAATTAAAAGAATGCAAACATATCTTTCTCTTCAAAGGAGTGCGCATCAGGAGCAGAGAATGTCAGAGAGAGAGAGAAAAACAAAAACCAATAGGTGCTGTAAGTATGCAAAGTACCGCGTGGGAAGCATATCATGTGACAGTGCACCGCAAGTAAGCCCAGCAAGTAAGGGAGCAATATGAAGGTAGTCTTTCAGCATTTTTTAGAGGAGCGTCCATATCCTCTAGAGGTGCGATCAGCCCCCAAGCTCACCACTTATTGCTGATTGTGTCAGAACAACTGCCAAGGAGTAACGGTAAAGGAAAATGTAAAGATATCTCCTAACTCAGTTTCTGGAAAGCTTCAAACATTATAGTAATAGGTGGTCTTCCCTTTATCTCTTAGGAGGAAGACTTAATGTTGTCTAAATTGAAGTCGTCCAAACACTTCTATATCATTTCAGAGCAGTCCTACACTTTCTTAGTGTAGTGTAAGATATTCCTTAGATTCAGTCATGTGAAAAAGTAAGTACACTGCATGACAGTTTTTATTGGTGATGTAATTCAAATAAAAAAACTATGATAATCTAATTTTACAATAAATTTATTCAATACAAAATGAACATACTGTATGTGCCATTTCTGTCATCCCCCTTGGCTCTAATAGCTGGTATTGCCCCCTCAGGTCTGCATTTTCTTTAACTTTCCAGCAGTCTCTGAAATCCACTGCTGAAAGTTCTTCTCCCTCCTCCATGGACAATTCTTCAAGCTGAGTGATATTTGAGGAGTGTCTTGCTTGCACAGCTAATTTCAAATTCCCACACTTCATGTCAATAAGATTCATGTCTGGACTTTGACTTGGCCATTCTAGAATATTCCATCTCTTTTTTTAACCATTCAGCCATGGATTTACAGGTATATTTAGGGTCATTGTCTTACTTGTCTACTTGTGGTTGACATTCATTCTTCTGACAGATGGTCTCACAATATCCTCAAGCACTCTCTAGTACAATGGAGAATTGCTGATGGATTCTATAATGGTGAGCTGCTCAGGGCCCTGCTGCAAGAATGTAGCCAAAAAACAGAACATTTCCACCACCATCATGCTTCACAGGTGACATCAGGTTTTTCTGTTTAAATGCTTTCTTTGTTTTTCTGTCCTATAGTACTGTGGGCAAATGACTCTACCTTTGCCTAATCAGTTCAAAGCACATTGTTCCAGAGGCCCTGACCTTTGCCTAGATGTTCATGGGCAAACTTTTGTCTTGTCTTGATGTACCTTCTGGACAGTAAATATTTCCTTCTGGCACACCATTCATGTTGACTTAATTGGTGCAGCCTCTTTCTAGTGGTAGACTCATGCACTTTGACATCAGCAGTGACAAGAGCTACCTAGAGGTCCTGTGATGAAATTCTGGGGTTCTTAGGGACTTCTTTGAGCATCTTGTGTTCTTCTCCCAGGTTGTAGTTTCTGGGGCAGTCTGGTCAGGACAAGTTGGCATTGAAATTTTTTACACTTTTCCTCTAAAATAATGTTCCTGATTCTCATTTGAGATATGTGATGTAGTGAGATATGTAGGGATGCAAAATTTGCATTTATGTTTATTTAAATTATACCATGGACTTTAAAATATTAAAATGGGTATGGACTAAGTTATATTATATCACTTTTATCCATAGATACTTTTTTAGTGAAGATGAAATCTTCACACATTGGGTGTATCACATGGCTGTAGTTATTGTAACTTCACATATTTGGAATAAAACATATATTCTACATTTTAAAATAAAATGACTACAGAGTTCTAAAGAAGAAGGCAGCTTGGCACCTCCGACATTTCAGGTCCATGTTTCAACTGCCCATAATCATAGATTGAGACATTGTGAGGGAGAGGACGCTGGTGAAGCCACAGCTGTTAAGTTATCCATGGAATGGAAATCTTGTTCACAGTCCTGTCTGTATGCTCTGTTCAGTGCTCCAGTCAGCAGTAATTAATGTCAATTTACCAGTATCCCAGTGGTCTCTCAAAATAAGGGGCCACTGTAGGACCCACTGAATGCTCTAACCAGCATCATGATGTTCATACACTGCAGGCTTCTTTAACTTAGTCAGTATTGAGCCTCTGCAGATTTCTACTTACATAATGCATATGAGCTTTAAATATAATTCTTCATAGTTATAGAGCAAGTTCTAATAAAAAGCCACCAAAGTTGAATCTAGATGATGTCTATACAAGCAATACGGACACAATCATATCTGGCTGAGCTGCACGGCATCACAATATTAACTGGTGAACCAAACTGGTGAAACAGTCATTCAAGAAGAGCTTGTGAGAATTCCAAAGTCAATTAAACGTGACATTAATGCTCAAGTATCTGAACTGAGTGATAATTATGGTCTGCCATCTGCACAAGAACAGCCACTTGCAGAAGATAGAGCCGAGTCAAATGCTCTCCTAATTTGAATGTGGACTTTGGTGAAAGGAGCATTCTCTTCAAGGTACCTCCTGATCATCTCAGTACTCCCAACAAGTGGTGTCACAGCACATTGTGATAGGTAGTGAAATCTCCACACATTTATATTGTGCTCTTCAGATGATGTCAGTCTCTGCTAGAACACTCTGTCCTGTTTATGATACTGAATTTTATTTGACACAACCTGCACTTCCCAGCCAGCAGAAAGAACAAAAAGAGACCCTGTGACCCCCTGCTACAACCATCATTAAACATTTAGGGCCTCACTGAGCACCAGCACCTATCTTACTGTACTATACATATGATACACTTGGGGATCAAGACAAACTGTTTACTAAATGTACTCAGATTAGTCAGAATAATGGACAAAAGGCCTCCAGAAGCTGGCGGAAATTACAGTTTACTGTGCATAATGGAGTTAGGAGGGGACGTGTCACTGCCATGGTGATGTTAAAGGCCAATTGCTATAATAATTCTGCCGTGGCTGTTAAAATGACACTTTAATTACACGTCTTCAACTTGAACAAAAGAAATGTAATCCGCCATCTCACTCTATGCCATTGTTCCTTTTACACAAGCAGAATGAAAAAACATCTTGGAATACACAAAGTAAAGTAGCGTTGCTGCTGAGGAGGACAACTTAAGAGGCTTTTCTGCTGAATTTCAAATAACACCAAGGAGAACAGAAAATGAGAACACAGATCACTGCATTACAAGTTCAGATAGCTTATTTAAAAGCTGCAGATGATTAATATCTGGCAAAACGTACACTCAGAACAGGTAAATAAAATCCACCATATTAATGATTCTGAAAAATGTAAGTCACAACCAAATAATAACAGTTCAAAAACAGACTTAAGCCTTGATACTGTTTAATTGTGGATTGGATGTGTGTATTGCATTGTCCTGTTCAGCTGCTGTGTGTCCAAGCCTGTGCTTGATGCTGCTAAAAAGAAAGAGCTAAGAAAGGAGCAGCATGTCTGGGATGAAGACAATAATTCTACTGATGACTCCTTAAACTAAGAAGAGTCCCGGTTGAAGTGCAAACGAGAACTAAAAAGAATTAGAAATATCCCATGACAAAGATGAAAACTGCCACTGATTTGCAAACATCAGAGTATCATAGAAGAGTTCCTGGAGGCTTAGTTACACAAAGTGTGTGGTCAGTATGACTGTCATCGGTGGGTTACAAGGGTTTGTTGATACTGAGTTACAGGATACAACCATGAACTGGTCATTTTATCAGGAGAATCAGAAACATTACTAGTAAAGCACAGGTATGCAACCTGAATTTTGAGATGCCTGCAGTAGCTTACAACCTTATTATATGTAGAGAGAGTCTTCACATGGCATTGTGCTAGCAGTTTACATTCCCCCTTGGCAGACATGGCAATCACAACAGACACAGTATTTTCTGAACTAAGCAAACTTACTACTGACTATCCCAGTGCTTTCATTACAATTTTGTTTCACTTTCCTCTACTCTCACCAATTTGTGAACAAGAGAAAACAGGACCCTGGACTTGTTATATGCCAATGTTCAAGAGGTTGCTTTGCCACCTATTTTCACTTATTTACATTTCTATATGTGTACTGAGCTCTACATCTGTCAGATGTGAGCTTCACTATGCAGAGCATAAGAACTGATTTTGTTAGAGTCAAATTCACAAAGCCAATTTATGTGGGAAGAATTCCTTTATTATGGACATGCACGAGGAGTCAGTGCAGTATTGTGAAGGAGATGACTGGCTTAAAGCCATAGATTGCACTTCTTAAACATGCAGGAGTACATGATTAGTGGGCATTTCTTATGTCCTAGCAAGTTACTGATAAATGGACCCTCAGAGTCTGCTACTATGACTCAAACTCGTTTCTTATCAATGCTTAACCTTTTACACGGAGTAGCAGCAGGACTGTGTCACAGAACAAAAGGTTTTACTTAAAATGTTTTCTAAGGGTGTTAAGGGCTAAAACTAACAGTAAAAAGGACATTATAATCAATATATAATTAAATAGTGAAAATCAGATTTAACAGAAAATATAATCTCTGAAAATGTATACATTAACAAATAACCCAGCATACGTCATCTGCTCTATTATGGTAGGTCATAATCTTCAATGTCACACTTTGTATCTCACATTACAGAAGTGTCTACTCAAATGTAGTTTCCATGTTCTCTCAGATTTCACTCTAAATCTCTACTTCATTCTCACCGAGTAAAGATAAACATTCACTTCCACATTTTCACAAGTCACCTCCTTATTTACCTGACTGATTCTCTCTGCCTGCCTTTTCTCTGACAGATGATGGCTGAAGCCCAGCTGTTTGTATTACAGGATGAGTCCACCTGCTCAGTGTGTCTGGAGATCCTGAGTGAAACCGTGTCGACTCCCTGTGGACACAGTTTCTGCATGAAGTGCCTCAGTGGCTACTGGGACCAAAACAAAGTGTACAGATGTCCTCAATGTAGAATGAGATTCAAACCAAGACCTGAACTGAAACACTGTGCTGAATAAAGTCATGAAGAAATTGAAGAAGACTGGGCTTGGTCCTTGTATATCTCAGAATTATGACATTCCCATTGATGTGGAATGTGACACTTGTTCTGGGAACAGGATCCGAACAGTGAAGTAATGTTTGACCTGCATGGCCTCCTTCTGTCAGACTCACCTGCAGCCTCACTGTGAAATAACAGCCTGGAAGGTTCACAAGCTGGTTGATCCAGATGGAAATCTAAAGGAAAAACTCTGTGCACAACATCAGAAAAGTCTGGAAATATTTTGTAAAAGTGATGAGATGTTCATCTGCATGACATGTGTGGTTACTGAAACATAATGGGCATATAATGGTCAAGCTGGAGACAGAAAGAGAGAAAAAACAGATGAGTTGGATTTAATGTTTAATGAAAACAAAATAAATATGAAGAGTTACAGGATTTTTATATGTAGTGTAATAGAGAAATCCATTCATCCATTTTAAAAGTCAGATTTTTCAATTATTGTGGCATGGTGGTTCAGTAGGTAGCGCTGCTGCCACACAGTAAGGAGACCTGGGTTCACTTCCCGGGTCCTCCCTGCGTGGAGTTTGCATGTTCTCCCCGTGTCTGCATGGGTTTCCTCCCACAGTCCACAGACATGCAGGCTAGGTGTGTGTGTCCTGCGGTGGGTTGGCGCCCTGTCTGGGGTTTGTTTCCTGCCTTGCGCCCTGGGATTGGCTCCAGCAGATCCCCGTGACCCTGTAGTTTGGATATAGCAGGTTGGATAATGGATGGATGGATGGATTTTACAATTATAGGGCAGTCAGAAGCTGGAGCCCATCCTGGTAGGACTGGGTGCAAGGTAAAAACAGCCTCTGATGTCAAAGACATTTTTTATCCTAGACTAGTGTTTTATTATTATACACATAATTTTTATGTGTGAACTTCTGATATCACTATTGTGATGTCTTCTAAACCTCAAGAACTACCAGTGTGCTTTCAAACTGTGTAGCTGCGTTTTCCCAAAATTACCAAAGTTCTGCAGCTTTGACTCAAAAAATGGGATTCAACAAAAGCCTGACGCGCAGAAATGATTCCGCAGACAAATATCTTCGTTTTTAAAAGTTTAGTTAAGTTTTAAAGTAAAACAGTTCACACAAAAAAGAAAATTAAAATAGCAAAAAAAAGAAAAATTAATGTTAAGAAAAGTTCAATTCTAGGCTTAATCTTGTTACATCTCAAATCGTTACCATTTCATAACGTTTCTGGACCATTTCTAAACGGTCAGAAAACTGTATGCCTATCCCATTTCTAAGCTTAATGGGTCTTTCAAGTCCCTCTTTACTAGGACTTGTTCTTACTACAACTGAGCTTATTATCACACTGTTACTCAGTTATAGTAAGAAGGTTCTATCTCTTGCTAACTTATAGAAGGAAAAGACAATATCATAAGTTATGACTATGAAAGACATTTATATTCTATTTAAATTAAACAAACATCAATATGAGTTTAACTCAAAACTTTAACTTTCTAAGATTGGCTCTTACAAACTGCATTATAGCAACACACTCTTCAAGCCAAAACTCCATCTTGATAGTAGCTGTTAAATGAAACATTTTTAAAATCTTTTTGTTCATATTTTTGTTCATATTTGTTAAATAAAATCTTTGTGTGTCACATACTGTGTCAAGTTGAAGACAAGCGTGACAGAATAAGTAAGCTGTGTCATGAAATGTAAAACAAATATGAGGTAAAAATGTCAGGACTTTGAAAGAGTAAAAGAAATTAAAAAGTGAAAGTAAATTATGAAAAGACCACGCGTGTCTTCTTATGTGCACAAACAGAAACAGCTTGGGGTGACAAGGAGTGAAATCAGGAGGAGACTTGAGGACAGAGAGAAGAAACTGAAGGAGATGAGAAGGACAGTGGAGCAGATGAAGGTGAGTGGAATTAACATGACATTTCATATCAAAGGGAACAGAAATAAATTAAAACTAGAAGATCCATCAGAGCTTCACTGGTTGACATGTAGGAATAGGAAAAAGGAGAGGAAGAGAAGAAATTTTATTGTGGCCTTCATGTCATTTTAGTGTAGACAATGTTTCATGGTTAATTAATTAGAGATTCAAACAGAATAACTCTAATTTCCACTGAGTTTTCCATCACAGTGCTTAACACTAAAATCCCGGAAGCCTACGAAAAAAGTTGTAATGCTGGGCCACCTGAAATTCCTTAGTACCTCCTCATCAGTGTCTTTGTCTTGGAAGTTTGTCGATTGGCGCTGGCAGCAGGAAGCCTGCTCACTTATCCTACCACGGAGGCAGCTCAACACACACTGAAGTCTCTTTATCTGGCAGTGAGGTGTTTGGAATTGTATAAGGTAAATAAAATATCGTTATTTGGAACACATACATCTCATTTGTGTTCCATGTCTACAACAATCTGTGTAAATGTAGGATGACAAGAAATGCGACAGCTTTGCACCTAACTCTTTAAATTTATGTTGCTGAACTTGTTGTCAGATCGTCTGTTTGTAATTTGTTCAATGACATCAGGACATCATTGACAAAGACAGCAGGATTCTACCCTACTCTGGCCAGGAACCTTTTCACTCATCCAGGGAGGTCTTCCACCCACATACCTAAAATGCAAAAGATCATATGAGACAGTCTTGTTTCTGAAGTAAACCTTCAGCTCATTTCCTCTAATAACTGACTATCACTACCCCTGGCTTCCTGAGGACTAATCTGGAGGAAACCCTTTGGGATTCCTCATTCCTGCCTACTACCTTAGAGTTATCAGAGACACTCTACCAGATATGCAAGGTCCTGAAAATGGTTGGACATCTCCAGCTTTGGGGTTCATACCGTGGACAGCATGCACCTCTTACCTTACATTTACATCTGACTGTGAACCCCCTTCCACAACATCAAAAACAAAATGTATTTATTGAGTTAAAACATTTTGAGTTGAGTTAAAACATTTTTGCAAGATCTCAAAAAGTTAGTTTCAAGAAAAAAAAAATTTAATTGGATAAGAATAATGATGAATCAGTAACAAAAAATAAATTCACATTAAGATTATGTTACATAGTCAAGTAGCATCCTTTTGAATGCTACATTTTGAATGAGACATATTGTAAGTCTCTGAATAGGCATTTGATGATAAGGTCAGATGGCTGGGAGGACAGAAAAATAAACAAAGAAAATCCCACTTAGGCTGTAGAAAAAACAAAATCTGAAGATGTTTAAGGCCAAAAGACCATCCAGCCTCAATTGGACATTCTACCTAACATGAATGTCCTTTTGTCATTCCTCATTGTTTCCAGGCTTCATCCAAGAAGATTTGATTCAGCTGGTCTCGTGGACAGCTGGGGACCCACCTTCATTTAAACATTTTAGCGGCAGCACAAGAGTTTGATCAGGTGACGATGACACAAGACACCATCACAGAAGAACTGGGAAAAAAGAGAAAAGCAGAGATTAGCAAAGAATGCAAATCCCTTAAGAGTACAATTTTACGTAGGCTGTTTATAGTCTATTCAGAGTACAACTAAAATATATCTACAAAATGTATCACTACTACTCTGGTCCAGAGTCTCCTTTTGTGCCACTTTTGAGTAGACACTGAAAACAAACCTGGATGGGCCATACTCATATGAGCCGTATGTTCAATGAGAAGGTAATAAATTAACTACAAATTAATCAACCTGCTGGGATTGGCTCCAGCCGACCCCCATGACCTTGTAGTTAGGATATAGCGGGTTGGATAATGGATGGATGGATGGATAATCAACCTGCAAAATGAAACTCAAGACCCTGAGTTCTACAATGGAAAACAGATGGGGGAAGGTAAATAAAGAAAGAGTCGCCAAGCTTTATGACATTGAATTACTCACAAACATATCCTGTGGCCAGTAATTCTTATTAAGTGACTCAGTTCAATGTTTTTCTCCATCTAATTATAACTCTGTGGGAAGAGAGGTACAGAAAAATGAGAAGTTCTTCACCAAGCTGATTTGCTGCATTAAGGAGGCCCACAGAAAACTGACCGAGAGGATCAGAGAACAATGTCAATGTCAATTTATTTATAGCCTATTGCACATTTAAAACAACATAGTAATGCTGCGGCCAAAGTGCTTTACAATAATAGAATAAAAGAAAAACAAAACTATTAACATAAAAACATAAATAGAAATAAAATAAACGAACATAAAATAAGATTCATAATAAACAGAAGTAATGTTATATGATCATGAAGAGGAAACCATCAGTATTACTGAAGGTCACGGAATGCAAGTGAATAGAAATGAGTCTTTAATCTCGTTCTGAATAGTTCAATTGTAGACGACTCCTTTATATGATGAGGTAAAGAGTTCCACAGGCGAGGAGCAGCAGCTGCAAAGGCCCTGTCCCCCTTGGTTTTACACTTGGTATGAGGACAACCAGGGACAACCAGAGACAACTGACCGGAAGATCTAAGCACTCTGGATGGCTGGTGTAAAACACACAGTTCAGATAAATAGGCAGGAGCAAGCCCATGTGAAGATTTAAAAACTAGTAGCAAGATATTATAATCAATTCGAAAACTGACAGGCAGCAGCCAGTGTAAAGAAGCTAAAATAGGAGAAACAGAGTCAGACTTTCTTGCCTCAACCAGACAACGAGCGGCAGCATTCTGGACCAACTGTAACCTGCGTATCAGAGATTTGCTAATCCCACAATACAGTGAGTTGCAGTAATCAAGGCGAGAAAACATAAAAGTATGAGTAACTTTCTCAAGATCCCTAGAAGATAAAAAAGGCTTGATCTTACCTAATAGACAAAGCTGGAAAAAGCAACTCTTAACTACAGAATTTACTTGTTTCTCAAAAGAAAGGTTACTGTCAAAGGTAACACCAGGTTGCGGATTTGAGGTTTGAAAAAGACAGAGAAAGAGCCGAGAAGTCCAAGAACAATTTGGGCTTTAGCTGGTGGACCCACTATAAGCACCTCCATTTTATTTTGATTCAGATCAAGAACATTATTAGCCATCCAGGATCTTAGTTCAGAAAGACAGTTGTGGAGTTGATTTGTTGCAGAGTTGCAGACAGGAATATAAACCTGAGTATCATCAGCATAGCAGTGAAAAGAAATGTTAAATTTCCTAAAAATTGCTCCAATAGGGTGAAGGTATATCTATACTAATAAAAGGCAAAGCCCTCACTGACTGACTGACTGACTCATCACTAATTCTCCAACTTCTCGTGTAGGTAGAAGGCTGAAATTTGGCAGGCTCATTCCTTACAGCTTACTTACAAAAGTTAGGCAGGTTTCATTTCGAAATTCTACGCGTAACGGTCATAACTGGAACCTACTTACGTACATATATACGGCCATAGCCAGCAGCTCGGTCGCCATGTGAGGCGGAGTTGCGTCCCTCATTGTCACGCCTCCCACGTAATTGAGTGCCTGCCCATATAAGGCCATCCATCAGCAGCAATCCAATAGACACGCTGCTGCTAAATATTCACGGGTGAAGGACTGGGCTTATGCAAACGAAGATGAGATGGTCAGGGATAGACTAGTGTTTGGCACAAACTCAGTGAAAGTGGGAGAGAAACTTTTAAGTGCCGGGTCTTAGCTAACATTAAATAAAGCCGTGGACATCGCAAGATCGCACGAGATAGCACAAGCACAGCTGAGAACCTTCGATGCATGTACTCCGAGCGGCTCACGTGAACTGACTGTGAATGCAGTATGCAGAGAACAAGCAAGAGCTCCAAAGAGTGCTGAACAAAAAACGCATTACACAATTGAGAAGGCAGCAAAAGAATATGAAGTGAGTGACGCATATAAGCATATTCATAAGTGCAGCTACTGCGGAAACAAAGCACAGTGTAAACCTTAAGTTTAAATTAAGTTTATAGACACGCTGCCGCTGGCGTTTGTCATGCCTAAGACGAATATGATATTCGCGAGATCCACGTTTAATGAGAGGATGCAGGGTATAAACGAGACTTTTGATCACTTTGTAACAGAGTTAAAATTGCTGGTGAAGGACTGTGCTTATGCAAATGAAGATGAGATGGTCAGGGATAGAATAGTGTTTGGCACAAACTCAGCAAAAGTGCGAGAGAAACTTTTTTATGTTCATAGACACGCTACCGCTAAATATTCACAGGCAAATCCACAACTTAATACCGGGAATGCCTGTTGAACATCTTAGATTCACGAGTACCGATTTGGGTAGTGATTACTTCGATGAATGAAACCTGTTATCTTTACAACGGTTGACAACGAAGATGAGATGGTCAGGGACAGACTAGACAAACATGGAATGTAACTTCATAACAACACATCCTCCAAATATGAACCTGATTGAAACAAATAATGATAATCAAATCCTTGATGACAGCAACACTCATAACAGTCACAAAAAAATTACATTGACAATCATGTTACGTTATTTTTAAAATGTTTCCTTTTCTTTTTCATAACTTGTTTAACAGACTACTTCTCTGCTGCGAAACGTGGGTATTTTGCTAGTAGAGAATAAAATAGGACCCAAAATGGATCCCTGAGGAACACCACATTTAAGAGGAGCAGCAGACAAAAAAGAGGAATTAAAAGCCACTGAAAAGTGTCTACCAGTTAAATATGACCTGAACCAGTTAAGAGCAGCCCCTTTAAGCCTAACAAAATGTTTGCCACATCAGCAATATCTCATGGTCAATGGTGTCAAAGGCAGCGGACAGGTCAAGGAGGAGAAGGACTGCCGCATCACCTCAGTCAGTAATAAGAGAGATGTCTTTGAACACTTTCAGGAGTGCCATTTCAACACCATGATAACGCCTAAAACCAGATTGGTAGATCTCAAATAAATTATTGGAGTTAAGGTGATCGACCAATTGATTATAAATAATTTTTTCTAGAATTTTAGCCAGAAATGGGAGCTGGGAAATTGGACGAATGTTGGTTAAAACTCCAGGATCTAATCCTGCCTTTTTCAGATGGGGACGGACTGCAGCATGTTTAAAAAATGAGGGCACAACCCCCGAACTAATAGAATCATTTATAATGGCTAGTAAAGATGGGCCCAACACATCAAAGGCTTCCACTAAGAGACGTGGTGGTACAATATCGAAGGGGCTGGACGCTGGTTTAAGGGTGTCAATAGTTCTTTTTAGCTGTGAAAGTGTGACTACATCAAAGGATTCTAATGTAGAACAATGTCATGATTAACAGTAGGAAGTTTATATTCAGTTTGAGCAATGCCACGGCAGTCAGTATCAATTTTGCTGACAAAGAAAGATAGAAACTGCTCACATGAATAAACAATGCTATTTAATCCCATCACAGAATGAGGATGAATGGCTGCATTAATTGAATTAAATAAGATCCTAGGATTCTTTGAATGACGGGATACTAAATCGGCAAAGAAATCTTGTTTCGATTTCTTAACTTCAGCCTGGAAATTGAAAAGAGAAGTCCTAAAAATCTGCTTAGAGACAATCAGTCCATCTTTTTTCCAACGCCGTTCAGAAGTTCGGCAGGCGCGGCACAGTGATCGTGTATTTTCATTTAGCCAGGGAGCAGGCCTTACCTTATTACTGCTTATCTTGGGCGGAGCAATTGCGCCTAAAACCATTTTACAGGAAGAATTAAATTTTACGACAGAATCATTGATACCATTATTTTGGTCATGCACATAAAGACTAGAGAAAATGGTTTTAAAATCAGATATAGTAGAAGAATTTAAAAAGCACGAGCAGCATGGGGGACAACTATTAGTCGGGACATCAACAGTAATATTCAGATCCATCATTATAGAAAAGTGATCAGTGAAAGAAACATCGCATAAATCAATATTATTCACTGAAATATCACGAGTAAGAATGAGATCAAGAGTGTGACCGAGGGAGTGAGTTGGAGTATTAATACGCTAGATAAAATCAAATGAGTCCAATAGTGATAAAAAGTCATTAACCAAAGGTTTCGATTGACAGCAAACGTGAATGTTGAAATCACCAACAATAAATACTTTGTCACGGGAGAGGGTTATATCAGCCAGGAGATCAGAGAATTCAGAAATGAAGATATAATTAATTACCGGAGGTCTATAAACCACAGCAAACAACAAAGGGGAGCTGCATTCTTCAAAAAGTTGAAGTTCAAAGCTGCTAAATGGACCCCTTGTGAGGCTTCGACACAAGAACATACTTTTAAAAACAGTGGCAATGCCCCCCCCACGACGAGTCAAACGAGGAGAGTTTAAAAATGAATAACCTAATGGAGCCAAGTCAGTAAAACATGAAGAGTCACCATTTAAAATCCAAGTCTTAGTGATGAAGAAGAAATCCAAATTATTTGATGTAATAAAGTCTTGCAGAATAAAAGTTTTATTAGACACTGATCTCACGCTCAGGAGAGCAGCCTTGATAGAAGTAGAAGAGCTCATTGCAGGATGAGCACAGGTGAGCGTGCGGAGATTGGCAGTGTTTACTACTCAATTGCAGACCGAGGAAAAGTGATGCTGTCTTGAAATGGAGAAATTAAATCCGGTGTCCAGCGCCCATGAATCAGTGATGGAGTCCTGAGAAGGAGAAGATGGGTCATAGACGACTCACAGGCATCGGGAATCCAAGCTCTCGGACTTGAGTTGGCGTTCTTTATCAGCAATACCGGCTCTTTTTCCACTGCAGTGGTGGGTGTGTTTGCGTCTCCGAGACGTATTCAGTTCACTGATACAGGTGAACACCGCCGTACAGGTGAAGACATTAGGAGATGAATAAAACAAAGGTGGAGGTTCACAAAAAATCCAATCAGGAAATGAAAATTGAGAGGAAAGCAAGCCAGAAAATATGTTTAGTAAAGACTCATGATCATAGGACAGTGACCGTTGGGATAAACTAAAACATAAAAACAAAGTTAAAACATAGACTAGAGAGACGAGCAGACGGCCAGCCACATCAGTCGGCACCATCTTTACTTGATGAAGAGAGGAAAGAAATGAACGAGGCTGAAGGAGTAATGGAGCAACTGGAGAAGGAAATTGAAAAGCTAAAGTGGCGAGACACAGAGCTGAAGGAGCTTTCAGAAACCAAGGATCATGTCCATTTCTTGCAGGTGAGAGTGACACTTCACAGGAAATCAGATCAGACTGGAATGTGTGGGACTTGAGAACATATAGAAGGAAATTCAAAAGATTTGAGAAGTTTACACAACATGCCAAAAAATGGCCATCCAGTGTAATACAGATGTTCTGTTTTTATATTTACTTGATAATTCCAATGTATACAAACGAGTTGCTGCTTTCGTCAGCACAACATGGGTAACGAGTTCCAAAGTACACTTGAAATGTACACTTCCCAATAAAAGATGACATCAACTCCTTTAATATTTTTAAACACTTCTGTAATGTCTCCTCCTCATGTCTCTGTCCTTTAAATGATGAGACTGAAATCATTATGCATTTCCTTACAGCTCAAACTCCACAGTCCAGTCACAGTCCAGTCACAGTCTCCCTTCTCTCAGTTTCCTCTTGTGCTGTTTTGTCATTTCTATACTATGGAGACCAAAATTCCACAGAATATTCCTAATATGGACTAACAAGTTTCTTCAACAAGTTATGGAGAACCTCTCTTTGATTTATACTTCACGCATTATAGGCGTAATATATAACTTAATTTATCACTAACTTTCTCTGCTCTGTCTGGTTGAGGATTGTGATGAGTGCACAAAGACTACCATGTTTTTTCATAAGTAACACCTTCTCGTTGAAGACCTTTTATTCTATAATTATAATGAATAGCATGTGTTTGTCTTTACATTTAACTTAATTAACTTCATCTCTATAACTAGGACTATAAAAAGCTTAATTCCTTGTTTTGTGTGCCAAATCAATTCTGCACCCACCTACCCACTAAACTCTCAATCACCTCATGTACAGTCTGATGAATGACCCCTCAGGCATCAAAACCTTATTGAAAGTCAAGCTCAATAAGATCATATGCTTCTCTACACTGAAATACCCTTATAAATAAACAATAATTTAGTGACAGGAGATCTCAACACCTGATCCCAATTATTATCCACCACACTGATCCTTAATTGAAGAGTTTTCTTAGAGTCATTTCTTAGTATTCCATCTCATTCCCTCTTGTCTCCTGATACAGATTTTGTCATCTCACTGTGTCCTTCCTGCTGATGGAGACTCACTCAACTTCAATGTCACTGCTGACTTCTCTTCTGTGGACCTGCTAAAGGAGCTGTCACATCTGAAAAAGATTCTGGAGAAGATCACTGTGGCATTGATTCCATCAGGTACAGCTTATGTTCAAGTTGTGTCCATTGTTAGCTCTATTAGAAGGACCAGAGTGACAATAAGAAGGACAGTGTGATGCCTGAAGACTTTCTCCCCAGCGAGGAATCGAACTCGGGTCTCTGAGGCAGGGCAAGTCTGCTGCGCTCTGAGACAGCAAATCTTAGCGCTATGCCACAAAAGCTGTCGTAGTGTTCTTGAACCTTTTGTGAAAGTGTTTATTTGATCTTTGTAAATCAGGTTTCACACTTTCTATAGTTTATGCCTACATTTTGTAACATTTATTACTAAAATATGAAAAAGTTTCTGTTTTAACAATGTGTTTACACAGATTACTGTAGAAACGTAACACACATGAAATGCATGTGTTCTAAATAATGATCTATTATTTCCACTCTAAAACTCCAGCAGTTGAGTCACTCCCAGATAATCAAACAAGGCATGAGCTGGGAAAACTTAGTGAACGTTCTGCGACGGTGGAGGGTGGAATAGCCGGCTGCTTGCTGGTCGTCTTAATCGGCACATTTAGAAGACAAAGGACACTGGTGGAGAGGTGAGAACAGTTTTAAGGTGGGTCAGATCTACAAGTTTATTCGTAGACTCTGGTAATTCTAGAGTTAATATGTCACTGTGCTCTGTACAAATATTTTATAAATCTACTTTTCTTTCTGCTGAAATGCACAGCTAATACAAAGACAGATTTTGCATGCAAGGGCTCATCATTTAGAAATGCTAGGAAAGGATTAGAAAACAAGACAGGGACGACTGTGAAATGGGCAACGTGCACTGTTTCTGTGTGTCAAACTCAGCATGAAATTGTATCCTCTTTTTGCCTTGTTTGGTATGGCATAATTTACCAAAGTGGGGGCCTGCACATGAAGAAAGCCTTGGAACATTGCCTAGCACAGATTTGAAGCCGATGGACGGATGGGAGATAACGTCATCCTATCTGGAAAATCCTTCCAACACAGAAACAAAAATGGCAAACTACACATCAGGCCCCCACTACCTGAAGGTCTTGTCATAGCTTCCTTCACCTGTTATGCCATGTAAGCTGTCATTAAAGAAAGCTGTTATTTCTCCTATTTCTTGCCAGCGTATTACTAAGGGAGGGGTATTGCCTTTTTATATTATATATATATATATATATATATATATATATATAGTTTCGGGTTATGTCACATGCTACAATTACAAAAGAACTCTCCAACAAAGGAGCTATCAGCCCCTGCTGGATACAACCTTTCACTTTATTATACGCTTCCATTGGGAACTCTCATTAGAAAAGAAAAAAACATGCATACAGACAACACCCACCTTGACCTTTCAGACCAAGTGAGATTTCCCTGATGGTGTCCTTGGTTAATGAAAGCGAGTTAAAGCAGTGATTGGATGAGAATGAGTTGTCTCTAAATACTGAAAAAACAGAAGGGTTATTTTTTTATGGGGAATGATGAGAGACACACCGTTCTGTCACTTTTTAACTCAGTTGGACTCACCATTAGTTTTACTGAATCAGCACACAATCTAGCTTAGTGGCTGTCTTTGACACACATAACACAACTATCTAACACCTGATTTTTCCAGCATGCACCTTTTCAGCACTAAACCACTAGGCTATGCCAAGTGGTATATGAACTCCTTTTGTTCTCTAATAGACAGCCTAATACTGTTTGAGTGAACATAAAAATAAATAATTTCAGCATATATTGCTTATGTAGTTTTTCACGTTAAATGTTAGCAAAGTTTAACTTCACAAAACAGCACTTTTCATTGAATTGGGCACACAAAATAATACATGAAGTATAAACTAATTCCGTTGGTGACACCTTATTTACTTTTCTTTTTATTTTATTATTTGTGTATTCCCAGTTCTGCACTGCTTCATTCTACTGGGGGTGGGAACGCAGAAAAAAAATAAATAAAAGGAAGTGTTGGAATATAAAGGAGGCTGACAGAGAATAAGAAACAACTGATTATACAAATGAAAAGAAAGGTTAGTGTTTGAATGAATACTGAAAGGAGTAAGAAGAAATGAAATGACAGAACAGATATGCCCGACTACACAAGAAGGTGACGAAGCTGACAAGTTAAACTGGAGCAAGTGGAAGGAGGACAACAGCTAGAAACGGAGAAAGAATGAATCAAAATGTGAGGTTAGGTTATGAAAAGTGTGGAATGGTGTCATGCACTTGCAAGTAAGAGATGTCCTGAGGGCTCTGATACAGGGCGCTCTTGCTAATGAACAATTCTTTTCCATATGCAATTCATATGCAATTCAGATGAACATCAGCAAGAAGATGAGTGACAGCACTTTTAGTTCTCTGCATCCATGCACCGCCCCTTTTCATAATCTGTCCGTAAATAACAGGAGGCAGTCAGTTAACACGACTCATCATGACTGAACAGAAGCTCCATTTTACTTTCATGGTTTGCTATTTATTTTCAACCTCATCATCATCAAATGGGGGACCACTGATTCACCAACACCTTTTCATTGTTACAAAGGTTTCATTTTGTGACAATAGAAATGCAGTGACATTGAGATCACACTGTAGGTGTACCACATCTTGTAGTCCATTGCCAGTTCTGGTCAAAACAGTGCAATAAAGACTGAACAATGCTTGAAGAGGACAGCATCGAAGAGCATCATGGGATTAAAGGGGCATGTCCTATTGAGAAAGGGTCAGGCAGTTAAATCTCTTTATTCTGGAGCAGAAGAGGCTAAATGGAGGTTTAGTTCAGGTCTTCAGAATTTTCAAAGTCCTCAATAAAGTAGAACCAACGGAATTTTTTCAACTAAAGTAAGAATTGTGGACTTAAAGAGACCAGTGGAAATTTAAAAGAAGTGAATTTAAAGCTTGAAGCACTGCTCATGGAAAAAGTTCAGGGAATCTTTTACAAAGTACCACGTCACGGAGTTGAAGCAGAATCTTTGGCAACCTTTAAAGAGGATCTGCATGAGATATCTAACAAGTAAGGTACTAGCCACCCAAACAAGCTTGACAGACAGAAATGTCCCCTCTCATTTCTCAAACATCTTAATTGATGTTAACTAAAGTGGAGAAAGAAAAAGAAGTGAAAGGTACGGTCAGCAGCCCAACCCAGCCTAGGACACCCAAGCAATGGAAGGATGGAAGAAGGCAGCTTCTCTAGTGCACTGCCTCCCACAGAACCCGAGATAGCAGCCCCTCTGGGTTATAGTGGTGCCTCAGATTCCCACAGGGATGCATGGAACTTGGAGTTTGGTGCAGCCCTGCTGGGTTCCATGGGCACCACCATGGGTATTGCAGGAACGGCTAAGCCCTTTGGTGCAGCAGAAGATGATCACCAGATACCTGGAGCACATCCAGGTGCCCTATAAAAGGAGACAGCTTCCAATAATCCAAGAGCCAGAATCGGGAGTAGAAGGATGAAGCTTGCCTGAGGAGGAGTGGAGGCAGAACAAGGAAAAGAAAAGAAAGTAAAGAAGGGACTGTGTATTGCATTTTGGTGCTTGGGAACTGTAGTACAGCGGGGAGAGAAAGAAAAGCGCTTCCCCACGATAATAAAGGCGTGTAGTGTAACAAGACTTGTGTCTGCGTCTGTTTGTGTCAGGTTTGGGCAGCTGTAGTGCCCTCTGGTGGCCAGAGAAGATTAGAAACAAATACAGCAAGGGACTTTACAGAATTAACACAAAGGTTTCGAACTTGGTGAGCAAAGTACTGAAAGAACAAGGCTGACCTCATAAAAAGTCCCAGTGCAGATTATGAAACTTCAGTATACAGACACTGGAACAAACGTCTGAAATAATTCTGACAAGGAGGAGATGAGCACAGGCAGACAGCAGAGGATTCAACCAAGCTCTAAACATAGGAAAGTTCCCAGTTTTTAGCCCTGATGCCATACAGCTCCTGCATCCCGCATGGGTTCAAATCCTGCCTGTGGCCTTTCACTCCTTTTATTTCAAATGTGCTCTCCATGTCTGCCTGAGTGGTTCCTTGAGTTCTGCTGTGTTTGTGCTTCATGTCACATGTGTGTTTGTGTTTGATGAGTGCTTTGGTCTTATCATTATGTGTGTGAGTGGACACTGCCAGATAGCGCCACTCTGCCCAGGACTGATTCCTGCTTTGCACTTGATGTTGTTGGAAGAACCTCCAGAATGTTATGTTGTGTGTTTGGAGGAAGATTTGGCAAAGGTGGATGAAAAATGACATGTGCTGTGAAGATTATGAAAAAGAACTGAATTGTAAATGGTGCCAAAGAAGCTGGACAGACCAGACTAGACAGACCAGAGGCTGGCAGGACATCTGCATGTGGGCTAAACTGAGAAGACAAAAAAAGAGCAAGAAACAAGATAAGGCATCTTGGGATTGACTGGCTTTGCAGCCATCTGCTCTGCTCCTGCTCTACTGACCCAATTGTCCGTTGTCCAGCTGTCCTTTTGTCATGTCATCCCAAACTGACTGCAGTGCTCAGTGTCTTCTGAGCGTCTTCTGCTCTCCTTCTGTGTTCTCCTCTATGGCCAAGACTCCATTCCTTTGTAGTTTTCTGCTAATCACTCACATGTGTTGACTGTTCATATTGATTTGGCTTTTAGAAAATTTCTGCAAAATAAGGTGTACCAGCACTAAACATGTTAATCAATGGACACTTTCAGGTCACTGCCTATAAAGAGTGACTGTCCAGAAGAAGCAGTTTTAGTTTATCTGAATCACTTAAATTGAAGAAAACACAAAAAGCTGAATTCAGGTTTAGGTTTATTGTGGTGTGGAGCACAATGAAGTTCTTCTCTAAGGTCCATGGTGGAATATCAGCACATGAAACAGTCGAGCCACACGAGTAGCGAAATGTGAGCTTGAAGGCCAGCAGAGTCCGTGAAAGAATAACTTACTGTACTGATTTATTTGACAAGAATTTTATAAATATCTGGTGACTGATCAGAACATCAGACTGTGTGTCTTTAATGAGATATTTTACATTAGAAATTGTGTGTTTTCAATCTGTTGCCCTGAACTGCAAGGTTGGTGTTTTGTTTTTTCTTTTTTTGTCACTTTCTCACATTGACCTTAAGACACTTGCTGTCATTTTTTCCTTAAGAAGGACAATTGACGACTGAAAGCGCAGAAGGAGAAGCAGTCCTGGGTGGGCAGCGCTGTCAATGCCACTGTAAGACGATGACGTCTTCTACCAGACTGACCAACGTAAATCAGTGACATCAACTGAGAAGTCAGACGTCAGAGCAGAGCCTTCATTTCTGCTCATTTTCAACAAGAAAAAGAAGCACACCATTAGAGTTTGTCCTCTGTTGACTTTATACTGTCTTAATTGTAATAATATTTGTGTTTTTTCTTTATCAGTATTTCCATGTTTATCATTGATACCTGGGGTTGATGTACCTAGCTGGGCAATGGCTTTGTGTTGTGTAGTTCAGGTCAGACTTTACAGCTGAATACAACATCAAGTGCCACGGCATGTAGAAGCTGGCCTTCATGCCACCTGCTCTTGAGCTCAGCTCAGTGTGTTTAGTCTTGTTTGAATTTTTTAAACTTATTTTGACAGACCCCATTTTCTTTTAATGTACATGACAGCTTTGAGTTTTGTTAAAATGAGTCAAACTTACCTGGCAGGGGAGATACCATGATCACTAAGGTGGTTCTCCCAGGGCGAGGCTCACCCATTGCACTCCAGATGTGCTGACCCCTGCGATTTCCTCAAATGCGGGACACTCGACTGCATAATTTATAAAAAAAAACAAAAAAAAAAAAACAAGAAAATGAGTCAAACCTGCTTGGACCTTCCAATTTATCCTGATAAGTAGTCTAAATAAAGTGCATTCTATTTTATATGAACGCACTATCTGTCTCTCTGTCAAGTGACCAGCGGTCCTCACCCACTGCAACTCGTCACCCCACTCATCTGGAGCTCCTGTCTATGACATGTACTTCTGTCTCATGGGGGGCTTTGTGCTTCTGAGCAGATAAAGGGTTTCATGTTGAGCATCACAAGTTTCACATGTAGTTTATTTGAGTTTTTTTTTTTATATATTTCCGTCATCGTCTGTCTCTTTAAGACTCTGGTGTGTTCCTCTTGGATGGCTGCTATGCTAAAGTGAAAGAGAAAGCAAAGACGGCACAGCAGCACGATCTCAGGGTTTTAGCTGTGAAGATTTGACTTTACTACGACAGAACATTTTTTATAAATCCACTGATGTAACACAGACGGTTTTACAAAGATCTTCTCATTGATGAATTCAGAAAAACAAAATCTGAGATGGGAGTAAACTGAGGAACAAAGTAAATGTGGGTAAGTGAAAAGTACATTTGAGTTTGTCATATTAGCTGAACTGAGATTAGTAAAATGATAACGAAAGAAACATAAAGCCTCACAGTATCACAAGACAAAGAAGAAGAAATCTAGGCGACATGTTAGAGCAGAGGCCAGTAAATGGCAAACACACAGAGAGATAAGACACTCACACTCAGCTTATGTGCCTTTCAGCCTCAGGGAAGCGCCACTGCATATAAGGGGTCAACGGTCACTTGACCTGACCACAAAAATACACAACTAGTGATAATCACTCGCCATGTTGTTCTAGTTTTGTTTTAAAATGACACCAGAGGAACATGATGGGTAAGAACAGCAGGTCTGACACTTCTTTGTGGTTCAGAGTGCAGCCCAGAGTGGCTCATTTAGATGTGTGTGACTTCAAGGTCTTGGTGGTGTGGAGCACAATGAAGTTCTGTCTTGTGTGTGCCCAGTGCCACTGAATATCCTAATAATGTTATAAACCAGACGGAGATGTGTATCCATGGGACAGACAGACTGACATTGGTGGTCTGTGGTGCTTTAGCTCCACACAGTGGCAGTTCACAGAAGACATTTGTGGGGGGAAAGGTGAAGTGGATTCATTTTTTTCCAACCAGTGGTTAAAAAATGAATGAAGATTAACCTTTTCCTCTTCAGTCTCGGTTACATTACAGCTGTGTTTACTGTCACAGTTTTTAAGAAGTCCCTTCCTCTTTCAGGTTTATCAGCTTCTTCTTGCACTTCTTATTTCTTTAAGGTCCGCTCACATTTGCTCAATCTGATTATTTTTGGTGGTCCTAATAAAAACCTTTTATGCCTAAATCGTACTGCTTGTTTGAATACACAGAGGGATGTTTGGTTTCAAAGTACTCCTTTTGAGAAGGACTTGGGAGTTGTAGTGGACTCATCACTAGACAGTGGACAGAAGAGATCAAGAAGGCTAACAGAATGTCAGGTTATATAGCACGCTAGTGTGTGGAGTACAAGTCCAAAAGAAGGAAACTTAAAATCTCAGCAAAGTGGCCAGAGTGTCTATTAAACTGGATCACCACATGTTGTGGTAATGCATCTGGTGGCCCCATCTCCTTGGGTTCACCTAAAGTAAAAAAAGAAGGAATAATAACAATAACAAGCACGTGAATAAAATGTAAGTAAAGTCATAAACAAAAGGAACAAACTAAGTAAAAATAAGAAATGTAAATGTAGATGTGTTTACCAAAATTACCAAAGTTGTACAGTTTTTAGTTTGCTACACAAGATGATTCAATCAAAAGTGTAATGCATGTTCAAATAATTCTACAGACCAAATATCTTTGTTTTAAAAATTTTAGTAAAATTCATAGCAAAACAGTTCACACAAAAAAGAGAGAAAAAGCTAATATTTAAGAAAAGAAAGTTTCTTGTTTGAGAAAGGTTCTTTTTAAGGCTTATCTATCTTGTTTCATTCTCTAAATTTGGTAATACAGTCATACTTTAGGTATGTTAAGCATGTAAGCACAGTCAGAAAACTGTATTTGCAGACCTAATTAACAGTTTATGCTAGCAGTGAGACTATTTCCTTACTGGCTTAATTAACACTCTGTTTTACAGATATAGCTAAGAAAGTTCTTTCTCATGTTAAGAGACTCTACCATATTCTGGGTACTGTAAGGAACTGATATTCTATAGAAATTAAGCAAACACATATCAATTTAACATTAAACATTAACTTTTCTAAGACTGGCTCTTGAAGTAAATAACTAATGAACAAAACTAATGCTAGGTACAGAACTCCAGCAAGATCCCAACTGAAGCAGCATTTCTTCTTTTACTTAGAAAACTGAGACCCTTACTAATCTGTGGTGGGTTGTAATTAATGAAGTGTTTACAATCTAAAATCAGTCGAAGATCTGAGTATAGTGATAACAACCAAAAATCAATGCATCGCCATGATCTGTGCATAACTCGGCTTTGCAGACCTTTATGCTCAATTTGTTGCTATATTTCACATCCTCATATAGATTTAGCTGGCAACCCAGCCACAGGGTATGCAGAAACCAGTGTGTTTCTTCATGCCAGTCCCAAGCCCGGATAAATGGAGAGAGTTACGTCAGGAATGGCATCCAGTGTAAAATTTTGCCAAATAATATGCGGACAACAATACAAATTTCCATACCGGATCGGTTGAGCCTTGGGTTAACAACGACCACCACCAGTACTGTTAGCCAACAGAGTGCTGACGGAAATTGGGCTACTGTTGGCTGAAGAAGAAGAAAGTGAAGAAGAGGGGGGAGATGTGTCCAGTGGCAGGAGGAAAGGAAGAAGGTAAAGAGAGTGGAACTGAGGGTAGGAACTTTGAATGCTGGCAGTATGACTGGTAAGGGAAGAGAGTTAGCAGACATAATGGAGAGAAGGAAGGTTGATATAATGTGAGTACAAGAGAATAAATGGAGGGGGAGTAAGGCCAGGGGGATTAGAGGGGGATTCAAATTGTTCTATCATGGTGTGGATGGGAGGAGAAATGGAGTAGGGGTTTTTTCTGAAAGAACAGCAGGTCAAGAGTGTTCTGGAGGTCAAAAGAGTGTCAGACAGAGTAATGATTATGAAGCTGGAAATTGGAGGTGTGAATATAAATGATGTTAATGCATATGCCCCCCAAGTTGGTTGTGTAATAGATGAGAAAGAAGATTTTTGGAGTGAGTTGGATGAAATGATGAACAGTGTACCCAAGGGACAGAAAGTGGTGATCAGAGCGGATTTCAATGGCCATGTTGGTGAAGGGAAAAGAGGAGACAAGGAGGTGACGAGTAGTGGATTTTGGCAAAAGGATGGACAAGGCTGTGTTGAATATGTATTTTAAGAAGAGGAAGGAACATAGGGTGACGTACAAGAGTGGAGGAAGATGCACACAGGTAGATTACATCCTATGTAGAAGAGTTGATCTGAGGGAGATTGAAGACTGCAAAGTGGTGGCAGGGGAAAGTGTAGTTAAGCAGCATAGGATGGTGGTCTGTAGGATGACGTTGGAGATCAAGAAGAGGAAGAGAGTGTGGGCAGAGCCAAGGATCAAATGGTGGAAGTTGAAAAAGGAAGACTGCAAGGTTGAGTTTAGGGAGAAGGTGAGACAGGCACTGGGTGGCAGTGAAGAGTTACCAGACAGCTGGGAAACTACAGCAGATGTAGTAAGGGTGAGAGTAAGAAGGGTGCTTGGTGTGACGTCTGGACAGAGGAAGGAGGAAAAGGAAACCTGGTGGTGGAATGGGGAAGTACAGGAGAGTACACAGAGGAAGAGGGTGGCAAAAAACAAGTGGGACAGTCAAAGAAATGCAGAAAGTAGACAAGAGTACAAGGAAAAAAGGCGCAAGGTGAAGAGAGAGGTGGTGAAGGCTAAAGAAAAGGAGTATGATGAGTTGTATGAGAGGTTGGACACTAAGGAGGGAGAAAAGGACCAGTGGGCTAGACAGAGGGACCGAGCTGGGAAAGATGAGCAGCAGGTTAGGATGATAAAGGATAAAGATGGAAACGTACTCACAAGCGAGGAGAGTGTGTTGAGCAGATGGAAAGAGTACTTTGAATGAAGAGAACGAGAGAGAGAAGAGGTCGGATGATGTGGAGATAGTGAATAAGAAAGTGCAACAGGTTATCAGGAGGAAGTAACGACAGCTGTGAAGAGGATGAAGAATGTAAAATCCGTTGGTCCAGATGACATACCTTTGGAAGCATGGAGGTGTTTAGGAGAGATGGCAGTGGAGTTTTTAACCAGATTGTTTAACACTAGAATTACCAGAGCCTACAAGAAAACTCGTAAATCCGGCCCACCTTAAATCCATTCGCACCTCTCCATCAGCGTCTTTTGTCCTGTAAATGTGCCGATTAAGACAAGCAGCAACCAGCCTGCTATTCCATCCCCCCATCATCGCAGAACGTTCACAAACTTCTCCCAGCTCGTGCCTTGATTGATTATCTGGGAGTCAAGTGCTGGAGTTTTAGAGTGGAAATAATAGATCATTATTTGGAACATACGCATTTCATGTGTGTTCCGTTTCTACAGTAATCTGTGTAAACACATTGTTAAAACAGAAACTTTTTCATATTTTAGTAATAAATGTTACAAAATGTAGGCATAAATTATAGAATGTGTGAAGCCTGAAGTCCAAAGATCAAATAAACACTTTCACAAAAGGATCAAGGCTGATACAACAGCTTCCATGGCGTGGCGGTAAGATTTGCCAACTTATGATCAAGAGTCCCCGGTTCGATCCCGACTTGCCATTTTCAGTAGTGAGATGCTCTTATTGTTAATATTATACAGTACACACATACATTTGACTTGTGTCTGTAACAGACCATGTACATTTATAGTACTGTACTTGTAAAAGTTACCCTTTCTTTTTTTACTTTTATTCTGTCAGTCATGATCACGATACATACTACCACCACCACCCCACCCCCATTCAAGGATCTGACGCTGTTAGTTTTTATTTGAAACTGGGAATAACTGGAGATGTGAGTGGTGTTTTGTGGCAATGGAATTGGACATTCTCTGATCTGGAGGGATAAAAGCTGACACACAAACGCTGCTGAATCTGCCTTTTTCGTATCTCACCGTCACTTTTTTTATTCAGTTTTATTGAGTGTTCCTGCTCATGCTGAATTAGTATGCACCTTATGGTCTATGATGTCAAAAAAAAAAAGACCGTCTTTCCTACATTTATGACATGTGTACCTGTTGCAATGCGCACACTTCTCTCTGTGCTGTGGTTTCTATTACACACCTGAAAAAAAGAGACAATATATGTGACATTTTGAAGAAATCATTTTATGACCTCAATAGTACCAATCAGAAAACATCATCACACTGATGCAATATTATTTGAAAACGAACAGCGTCAGATCGGGTGTGAATTTATGCTGGCGCTGTTAGAGTCAGATCAGGAGAGGCGGGTTGGGTGTTAGAGCGTGATAGTGATTGACAGAATAAAAAAAGAAACAGACAAATATATGGGACATTGGGTATAAATTTATGGTACTTGTAAAAGTTAGCTTTTCTCAGTTTTATTCTCTCAATCACAGTGATGCTCTAACACCCCCCTCTTTGGTGTTCTCAAGATCTCCTACAACAGGCATTATACAGAGTTTGTCCTCTACCTTGAAGTTTGTGCTATGATGACTAATTCTTCATAAATTTTTTCCAACTCTGATTAAGTATTTTATATGCTTTGGTAACTGTTGGTGTAATTTGGTTATTATGTGCGCATAATGGAGGACAAGTGTCCACTCTTCTCTTTTATCTACGTAATTGGGAAATGAGTTACAAAGAGACAACTCTGCTTCAGAAGTGATTCTACTAACATGTAGCTCTAATTGTCATTACTTTCTGCTTAGGAATTTCAAGGCCTTTTCATAAGTTTGAAAGGTATTATATTTTCAATAGCAACTGAGACTCTTTCTGAGCTGATGTAACTTAACAATTGCAATTATTTTTTATTAAGTTTACATGGGGATACAATTTTCTGTCCTTTTAAATCAAGAGGAATGTGTAGTGGACCATTGTTATTTGAGAGATGGCAAGTGAGTGTGGTGTTGTTAATGGGTAATCAGAGAAACACAAGGCCAAAACAAGAGTAGCTGTGAATTAGTTTGACTTGGGACTGCTCACTAAGACCTGAGGATCATCACCTCTTAATACCGGACTACAAAGTCTGGTCTTGATCTGCTGCCAATATCTCAGGTACACTGACTTTGACCTTGTGTGTCTAAGCTGATCTTATTATGTTCCATGTATTTTTTTGGGTTCCTCTATAGGCAGGGCCACCTGTCCATCACTGTCAAAGGACTATCCTCAACCCTATCAAGGAGAAAACCCACTGTCCCTTGGGGTACATTGTATACACTGGGATTGGTGAGCTCTTCTGCCATGTTTATTGATTGACTTTCTGGATTTCTTGATCTCTGTGCTTTGTTTTTGACCATTTGCTGGATTTGTTGTATTAGAACTTCTTTGCCTGTGGATTGGATATTTTGTAATGGCAACTCCTTCTCAGTCTTTTGTGCTCCTCCGAGCTTTTTGTGCGACATAGCAGTTTTGATTAATAAATTTATATATATATATAGAGAGAGATTCTTCACCTGTCCTTTGTGTTTTGACATGACAACAATTGATAGATCCTTCTCCTTGTGGGGCTTTTGGTAACACCTTTTGGGATTTCATTAAGAAGTACTTCTGAGTCATGACAGAACCCAACAGACACCTCATACATTAATACATTATTTTTACTAAAAAGTACTGATTAAATAGAAATTGTATGTTATAGAATATATTTGTGTTTTATTGTTTTTGTGAATTAGAAATGATTATTTGTCTTATATTATTATTATGCACTGTATGTAAATGTCAGTATGTCCCATGTGTTTTGTGGGTGCTTCACCAAAGGGTTAGGGCCATCTGACAATCACGACCCTAACCCTAACCCTGGTGGTTACTTATATTGCAGACTAGGAGTCCCAAGCACTAAGAAGATCTAACTGCACTTCCAATAAGGCCCACTAGGGAGGGGGACACTGTCAAAAACCTGTGAGCAAACACTGGACTAGGTCCTGCTGGGCAGCAGACTGTGCTGTTTATGCCAGTGAGAGGTGCTGGTGCCAATGGCTTCCACTCCAGTCATAGACCATTGTATACACAATGTGTCCACTTTGAGAAAACTCTAAAACTCTAGAATCTAATATTCTGAGAAATTACTTACCTTTCACTTATAGACAATACCATAAGTAAACACACATGAAGAGCAGCACTTTGCCTCTGTGGGGATGGTGACATCTTGTCTATTCCATGACAGTTCCTGCCTTATCTCTGAGGATGTCATAATTATTTCTGACAGTATGGACAAATCAAACTTTTACTGTTTTGCAGTCATGAAGGCCCAGAAGAGATGGAGCTGCTTTGTGTTTTTTCTGCTTTACCTGACACAAGTCGCCTGGACACGTATGTCTTTGTATGATTTGTTTTTCTTATTTTATACAACTAACTTGTCCTTAAATAGAACTTTTTATTATTTTTTTTTTCTTTTTGCTAGGGGGTTTTATTGTAATTCTGATTTGGTCTTTCTATTTTAACTCTAATCCTAACCCTAATTGTAAATTCTGACAGATGTGTTTGTGTCCAATCTGAGCGTCAGACAATTTAATGTAAAGAATGAAGTTGAGAAGAGTCAGTTGAGCAAAAAATCAAAAACTGGAAGTGAACTTCTCTTCTGTTTGGGACCGAAGCAGATGAGAGCACATCATTTAGTCTTCATCTCACACAAACACTGACAAAATTTGTCTTTATTGACTCAAATGGAGTAACTAAGCATGTATTAACACTCACTCCATCCTTTTTGTGGTTTCTTTTCAGAGAGGTTTCAAGTTGTTGCACCTTCATCAACTGTCTTTGTTTTTGCTGGTGAAGATGTTACCCTACCAGCTTCACTCTTGCCAGCTATCAGTGCTCAGGGGTTTGAAGTGAGATGGTTTCGAGACGATTTCTACTCTCCAGTGCTTTTATATGAGAATCTTCAAGATATACATCAGATTCAGGCATACAAGGGAAGAGCTACACTTTTCCCAGAAGCTCTTGTGAATGGAAATGTATCTCTGAGACTCCGGGATATCCACAGTTCTGATGGTGGCCTCTACAGATGTTTTGTAGACTCTGGTCTATGGAATCAGGAAGTTCACATCACTCTGAATGTTGAAGGTGATTTTCTGTTATTCTTTTCTCTTGTTACTCCTTGACCCCACAAGCACTTTGACATGGTTCATTAATATAGAGATGCCATTAAGGATTTCTATTTCTAGCATTCCACAGGCATAGACACATACTTATTGTCATGTCCTGATGGCCCTCTAGCCTATTGTCAAATTTTGTCATGTAATATTTTAGCTAGTGTTGTTGCCTTGGCTTAAACTCCTTGGTGTTGGTGTGATAATTTAGGCTGTAAAATGACACTTCTTGTCATTTTTTTAGGAGAAGCCATATTGTGTACCATTGCCACCTTAAATTAATTCACACCTCTCCGTCAGTGTTTTTTGTCTTGTAAATGTGTCAATTCGCACAAACAGCAAGCAGCCTGCTATCCTATCACCCCACCCACTACTGTAGTTCAATTCACAAAGAAGGCTCTCAGTGCTCTGTGTTTATCTTGGAGTGAAGTACCTGGAGCTGTAGAGTGTAAATAATATATCGTTATTTGGAATACATACATTTAATGTGTGTTCAATGTCTACAATAATCTATGTAAACACATCGTTAAATCTGAATCGTTTTTCATGTTTTAATAATAAATGATAAAATGTAGACATGAACTGTACAATGTTCCCTCTAAGGAGTAGCATATAGTGAGCAAAAAACATTGTTTATGAGCGACATTTTGTTTAAGCCAAAAATTTATGAGCACCAATTTTCGCGATAAGTACGAGCGACGTCGTCGGAATGAGCGATCGTGCGGGAAGTATGATCGACGCTCTGAATTCCGCGCTCGGCTTAGAGGGAACATTGGAACTGTATAATGTGTGAAGGCTGAAGTCCAAATATCAAATAAACACTTTAACAAAAGGTTCAAGAATAATACAACAGTTTCAGTGGCGCAGCTGTAAAAATTGCTGACTTTTAATCAAGAGTCACTTTCACAAAAGGTACAAGTATAACAAAACAAGTGCACTTTAATTCAAGAATATAACCGAAGAAGAAGAAAGCAGGTTACGGTAAGCTGCTGATACGATAGCTTGTGTGGTGCAATGCAAGGAACTGCTAACTCCCAATTAAGAGGTTGCGGTTTCGATGTCAGCAGCTTCCCATATTTACTGTTTTGAGTAGTGAGTTGCTCTTATTGTTAATATTATACAATAAAAACATACATTTGACTTGTGTCTGTAATATACTGTATATACTACTTTTCAACATTAGCGGGGTTTTTTTTCAGTTTTATTCTCTCTTTTTTATCATCAAATTCAAATGTTAACAGTTCACAAACACCCAAGGACTGTCTTTCCTACATTTATGACATGTGTACCTGTTGCAATGTATGCACTACTCTGTGCTGTGGTTCCTATTACACTGAATTTGATGATTGTATATAGTGCAGAACTGACCTCTCTGTACTATTCTGTCCTCTGCATCTCCTGGGCTACAAAAGAAATACCAACATGCACCAAAATGTGGAGACTGCATGGGCAAGATCAGGCAAAAAAAACATGCGGTCACTGATTACAAACCGCAAGATGTTATGCGAATGAATATGAATAATATGAATAATGTTGCATCAGTGCCACAATGTTTTCCGAAATGTACTATACAGGACATAAAATTAATTATTCCAAATGTCATACTATATATACCTATGGCACATAAAGTAATGAATGAAGTGAAAACAAAAATAAAGTAAAAAGTAAATGTTAGTTAAGTAAAATGTTATAAGTAAGAAAAAAATATAAAAATGACACCCACAATTACATATTTAACACTAGAATAACAAGTCAGAAATTCTTACCGCTAGGCCACAGAAGCTGTTGTATTGTCCTTGAACCTTTCGTGAAAGTGTTTATTTGATCTTTGGACTTCAGGCTTCACACATTATATAGTTTATGTCTACATTTTGTTATTTATTACTAAAATATGAAAAACGTTTCTGTTTTAACAATGTGTTCACACAGATTATTGTAGAAATGGAACACACATGAAAAGCATGTGTTCTAAATAACAATCAGCACTTCACTCCTATATCATCAAGGCTTGAACTAAGAGAACTTTGTCCCCGTTCTGCGACAATGGGAGGATGGAATAGCAAACTGCTTGCTTCTTGTCTTCATCAGCACATTTACAGGACATAAGACGCTGATGGAGAGGTACGAAGGGGTTTAAGTTGGGCCGGATCTACAAGTTTTTTCATAGGCTTTGGTCATTCTAGTGTCAATGGAATATGAACATAAAGTGGAAGTGGCATAACAAACTGACTAGAAAATTCCACAGTCTGTTGGTGTTCCAGTTATTTGATTTGGCTAAAAAACAAAAATGTTTTTAAGCTCTACTGAAATTGCATTGCTGTGTTTCTCAAACCACTTGAAATACAAAACACTGAACACCATCATGCTTCATCATGAAGACAGGAAGACTGATGGAACGTGGTACTTTCAGCCATGAATGAGGCACCTTTTAGAATAAAAAAACAATGATTTTAGTATGGAAACACATAAATGATGGCGCACATACTGAACCACAAGCAATACACACGTATTCTGTTTATGGAAGACACATACACAAGTAAAGTATTTTAATGTTCTTTATTTGGACTTTTGTCTGCGATTCTGTCTGAGAGACAGGGGTCACCCTTAGTAGATCACATAAAAACAAATTGACGCTCTTATTTGGACAATGTAATAATAATAATAATAATAATAATAATAAATGTCACTGTCAGTCAAATGTATGTTCTTGTCCATTGGTGGGCTGTTATTGAAGTTGCGATGGTCTATCTGGTGGTTGGATTTACATTTTTGACACAGAAGAATTAAAAACAATAGTAGGCTAAATCATAGATAAGTGTAGTAGAACAAATGGAACTCATATAAAAGAGTGAGAATTTAACATGTAGACTTCATTTAATTTTAGGCAAATTAGATTACTTTAGGGGCGGCACGGTGGCGCTGCTGCCTCGCAGTTAGGAGGCCCGGGTTCACTTCCCGGGTCCTCCCTGCATGGAGTTTGCATGTTCTCCCTGTGTCTACGTGGGTTTCCTCCCACAGTCCAAAGACATGCCGGTTAGGAGGATTGGCGATTCTAAATTGGCCCTAGTGTGTGTGCTTGGTGTGTGGGTGTGTTTGTGTGTGTCCTGCAGTGGGTTGGCACCCTGCCCAGGATAGGTTCCTGCCCTGTGTTGGCTGGGATTGGCTCCAGCAGACCCCGGTGACCCTGTGTTTGGATTAAGCGGGTTGGAAAATGGATGGATAGATTACTTTAAAGGTAAATGTGAACATTGTGTTACACAGTAAACGGTATATGAAAGGGTAAAATAGCAATAATTCAACATTTTATTGCATAAAACACAGTTAGTAAAAAAATCTAAATGAGAAATCGTCAAAGGCTGGCGAGATTAGGGGGTGGGTGTGTGTGTCTTTGCTGAGCTCGACTGCTAAATCCAGTGTTTTATCTACAGTGACAAAAGTAATGCCATCTACACATTATCGTATCAGCACTGTCTGAATGAAGTGATGCAACCTTAGTACAGTACACAAGCCATTAAAATTTGACATAAAGAAATCTTCCCGGATGTGGCCAGAGGATATTATACTGGGTGTCTAGTCAGGTAATGTCATTCTAGGCTCAGCACAGATGTACCATGCTGACTAAATCATTAACAAGTCAGCCATAGTTGTGCTGTGGACTATCAGGAACTGTGTATTTGGAAACAAACTCGGCCCAAATGCAACAAGCCATAACTACCCTGCAGTCAGCAGACTGTGCCCATTCTGGACTCGGCCCACATGTGATGTGCTACAGTTGGATTTTCTAATCCAGATTGTGCCCAGATGTGAGCCTGCGAATGTGCAGTGCCAGTGCTGGAGCAGAACAAGAGCTGGGCCAAATGCAGTGTGCTAGCTGGGATAGGCTGCCCAGGGTGACCCTCCTTGGCCTGGGATAGCATGAAATGGAAAGAGGAACACACTGGAATTTTGTCCTGCAGCTTCTCACAGCTCTCTATTTCTATAATTCTCAACAAGGCTTCTGTGTCCAAATCTATACACATAGTCTCCAGTTTACTATTGTGCCATTTATGAAACTACAGACAGTTTACAGCTGTTCAAGAATTTAAGAATTTATGATATTTATTTAATGTGCCTATAAAACATATAACCGTAAAAACTGTTTCATACACACTATATGCCACATCAGTGAACATTTCCTTCCAAATTCTACCATCCATCAGTGTCACTATTATGAATTTTCAAAAAAGCGGAGCTAAATTTAATCTTGTTTCACATCCAAGACAGACACCTCCGATGCTCAACCACTTTTCTTAGCTCATTCTGAATGCTGATGTTGGCTCACATTGCGTTGTGTTTTTTGATTGTCTTTGGTCAATAGCTTTGCTGTCCACCTAATTGTGGATTGTAATCCTAGTGGGTTTAGATGTGGAGACCTGCAGAAACAAGGGCTTTCTCACACCTTTATACAGGACTGCCAGCATCCTCACATTGCTTAAATATTAGTGGGGGTATCAGACAGCATACACTGCATTGTTTAAGAAGTAAAAGACCTCAGCTGCTCTGGCAAGTGAAATTAACAGTTAACTGTTAGACTTAAGTAGCCTGCTGTTAGATTTGTCTTTAGAAAAGGGGTCCTTGGTACAAAACCCTCAGTGATCATGAAGAGTATAAAGCTGATTGCTGATAAAGTGATACTAAGAATTGTAAGCCAGACGAATGCTTGTCCTCAATTCATAGCAGTTTGGAGGCGTTGTTGTTCTCTGGTAAAATGGGAAAGTGACAATATGGCTGAGTACACACTTCAATTCTCATTTATCAGCAGAAGTGCACGAAGGATGACAGGATATCAGCAGGTGATTTCAAAGAGGTTTCATTCAGTGTGTGTGCATGTGTCTATGTGTTTGTGTGTGTTCTTCCTATGAGGGGCTGGTGCCCTGTCCAGGGATTGTTCTGCTAGGCTCCAGCTTCCCTGCCTTCCTACTCTGTAAAAGTGGGTTTAGAAAATGGGTGAACTGGTGGAATGTTGGAGCATTTTTAATTTTAAATTTACTTAATCATTTCTTACAGTAATGTGTGTGACATGTGATTGAGGTTTGCTCAGACTGCAGAACGCCTGTTTGTATAGGCAGCACATTCAATGAATAAGGTGCATGCACGCAAACAGCAGGCATAGACAGTGCCAGCCTAAAACTAAGTTTGAGTAGGGACCGGCCTAGGGACGCCATGACTTGGGGTACACCAAAGCATATCCAAGCCCTTCCCCATCTCCCCACTCTCCTATTTAATGTCATTTTAGTGTATTGTGTATGACTACTAGAATACCAGCCTCGGCTCTTCCATATCACATACACGTCTGAAAGCACTCGGATCTCCAAGAGGATATCTCCTCCGCTCTTTGATTTCACATTCAAATATGAATGAGCTCTGATCTCCAAGGGGGAGCATCTACCTACCACAGCCTAGTGACTCTTAACCCAGCACTGTGTACAAGGCAGGAACCTGTCCTGGACAGGGCACATGGCTGCTATGCCTACTTTGGACATTGGCAATTACAGACAGAAGATTCTACCTGCCCTCAGGTGAAAGGACAACTAAACGATCTGTTCTGTTTATAAAAATTCAATAGGGCTTTGCACTTGCTCTTATCTCACTCTGTAAATTAAATGTATTGTTATTATTATCTCTCATGTCTTTTGCCTAATTATTATTTTTTCCTCACACATTTGACACAGACTTAGTCTTTTAAAAAAATGAAAGAAGAACAGAAAGCACAATCGTGAACACATTTAATTTGTCTTATAGCTCTCTAATCATGTGAATGAAAAAAAAAATGCAAACATTACAATTTTAATGAAAAAAGATGTGCCACCTGCACTCCCTGTAGGACTCCCTGTAAGCTATTACCTCTGAATTCCATCTTTATGAGGCATACAACTGACTCTTGGAAGTGTCTTCCTTGAAGTAAGAACACATTTCCTGTTCCATTGTCTGCTCACAGCTGCCATCATTCTTGCAGTTTAGACATGAATAATGAAACTGATCAGCAGAAAACCCAAACATGTGTCTGAAGCTACTTCGTGCAATTCTGGCATATTAAGCTGGTGCCCAGGTTACCTTAAGGCTGTTGTAAGCTGCAAGAACAAAGACGGTATTTTTTAAATTCATAACAAATACCCAACTCATCCTTTAGTAAATTCTTCCAAGTTACCTGTGATGCACGTTAAGCTTAACACTAGAATCACTGAAGCCTACGAAAAAAGTCGTAATGTCAGGTCACCTTAAATTCCATTGAACCTCCTCATCCGTGTCTTTTGTTTTGCAAATGTGTCATTCAGTACTGGCAGCAGACAGCCTGCTCACTCATCCCCCCATCGAGGCAGCTGAAGTCAAGTCAGGTGTTGAAGTCTCTTTATCTGGCAGTGAAGTGTCTGGAATTGTAGAGGGTAAATAATATATCATTATTTGGAATACATATATTTCATGAGTGTTGTGAAAGTGTATGTTTTTATTACATTATAGTAATAATAATAATAGCAGCTCACTACTCAAAATTGGAAATGCTGGGGCTCAAACTCACAACCTCTTGATTATGTAGCAGTTAGGTAGCAGTTCTTATCTCTGCACCAGCCATGTCAGCTTTCTGTTGAATGATATTTGGGCTTGGGTTTTTACTCATTGACCACAACATGTCAATTGAACAATTTCTTTTTCTTTGAGTATATTCTTGAATAAAGGCGCACTTGTTTTATTGTATCTTTTGTGGAAGTATTTATTTGAAATCTGGACTTCAGTCTTCACACATTATACACTTCACGTCAGTATTTTGTCATTATTACTATAACATAAAAAAGTTTCTGTTTTAGTTATGTGTTCAACATTTCTTGTCTCGAATTTCCTGTCATCCTACGTTTACACAGATCGTTATAGACACGGAACACACTTGAAATGTACATATTCCAAATAACGATATATTATTTACCCAATACAATTCCAGACACCTCACACCCAGATAAACAGACTTGTGCTGAGAGCACTTTATCTCCAACTTCAACTGCGTCAGTGGAGGGGTGAGGAGATAGCAGACCGCTTGCTACTTGTGCTGATTGACACATTTACAAAACAAAGACACTGATGAGGACAGGTATGAAAGAACTTAAGGTGGCCCGGCATTATGACTCATTTTGTAGGCTTTAGGGATTCTGACATTAATGACCAGTTGCCCTTTTTATGTAACAGGATAATATTTGCCATTTTCTAGTCCTTCAGAATTTCCCCATTGACTTCCTAAAAATAAGCATCAAGGGTTTATATCTGTACTCACTAGCCTCCTTAAGAACACAAGGGTAAATATTATCTAGTCCTCGTGATTTGTTTGATTTCAGCTTATTTAATCTGAGCAGCACTTCTCCCTCTACAATTTCCAAATCTCTCAGTACCTCCTTAGTAGTCCCTGTTACCGCTGGAGGTTATCCACTTCCTCAAAACAACAACAACAACAACATTTATTTCTATAGCACATTTTCATACAAACAGTAGCTCAAAGTGCTTTACATAATAAAGAATAGAAAAATAAAAGACACAGTAAGAAAACAAAATAAATCAACATTAATTAACATCGAATAAGAGTAAGGTTCAATGGCCAGGGGGGACAGAAAAAACAAAAAAACTCCAGATGGCTGGAGAAAAAATAAAATCTGTAGGGATTCCAGGCCATGAGACCGCCCAGTCCCCTCTGGGCATTCTACCTAACATAAATGAAACAGTCCGCTTTGGATTTAGGGTTCTCACGGAAGGGCTTGATGATGATGGTCAGAGTTCTGCCTTTTAATCCATCCATCATTGTTGGAGCATCATGATGCTTTGAGTAGGTGGAAGGGGTGCAGGCCACCACCACAAAGAAACCGGAAAAAGAAACAGAAAAGAGAGTACGGGTCAGTACGGATTTTAGAGCCATCATGAATAGTTATTATGAGGAAATTGAACATATAGAGTATCAGGATTAATTTAAATTAAGTTAAATTGAAGTTATAGAAAGGCCATGTTACAGTAATGTGTTTTCAGCAGTGTTTTAAACTGCTCTACTGTATCAGCCTGGCGAATTCCTATTGGCAGGCTATTCCAGATTTTAGGTGCATAATAGCAGAAGGTCACCCGCCTCACCACTTCTTTTAAGTTTTGTTCTTGGAATTCTAAGGAGACACTCATTTGAGGATCTGAGGTTATGATTTGGAATATAAGGCGTCAGACACTCCGATATATAAGATGGAGCGAGATTATTTAAGGCTTTATAAACCACTAGCAGAATACCCGCGCTTCGCAGCGGAGAAGTAGTGTGTTAAAGAAGTTATGAAAAAGAAAAGGAAATATTTTAAAAATAACGTAACATGATTGTTAATGTAATTGTTTTGTCAT
>JANRMT010028174.1:9387270-9418878 GCA_026402145.1 Polypterus bichir lapradei
GTGCTTGGATTTTCTTTTCCTAGTTAGGATTCTAGCAGCTGCATTCTGCACTAGTTGCAAATGATTTATTTCTTTCTTGGGTAGTCCTGAGAGGAGTGCGTTACAGTAATCTAGTCGACTGAAAACAAATGCGTGAACTAATTTCTCAGCATCTTTCAGTGATATAAGAGGTCTAACTTTACTTTTGTTTCTTAAGTGAAAAAATGCTGTCCTAGTGATCTGATTAATATGCGATTTAAAATTCAGATTACAGTCAACAATTACTCCTAAGCTTTTTACCTCCGTCTTGACTTTTAATCCTAATGTATCCAGTTTATTTCTAATAGCCTCATTGTATCCATTATTGCTAATCACTAAGATTTCAGTTTTCTCTTTATTTAACTTGAGAAAGTTACTATTCATCCATTCTGAGATACAAGTCAGACATTGTGTTAGTGAATCAAGAGAATCGGGGTCATCAGGTGCTATTGATAAGTACAGCTGTGTGTCATCAACATAGCTATGGTAGCTCACGTTGTGCCCTGAGATAATCTGACCTAACGGAAGCATGTAGATTGAGAAGAGCAGCGGACCCAGGATAGAGCCTTGTGGACCACCATATCGGATATCATGTGTCTTCGAGTTGTAATTCCCACAACTAACAAAAAATGTTCTCCCAGCCAGGTAGGATTCAAACCAATTTAAGACACTGCCAGAGAGGCCCACCCATTGACTAAGGCGATTTCTAAGAATATTATGATCAATACTGTCAAATGCAGCACTCAGATCTAAGAGGATGAGAACAGATAAATGGCCTCTGTCTGCATTCACTCGCAAATCATTTACTACTTTAACGAGTGCAGTTTCTGTGCTGTGATTTGTTCTAAAACCCGACTGAAATTTATCAAGAATAGCAGGTTTATTGAGGTGGTCATTTAGCTGCATAATGATTGCTTTCTCCAGAACTTTACTTAAGAAAGGCAGGTTAGAGATGGGTCTAAAATTTTCAAGAGCCGAGGGGTCAAGATTATGTTTCTTAAGAAGGGGTTTAACTACAGCAGTCTTAAGACAGTCTAGGTAGACCCCCGTATCTAATGACGAAATAACTATGTCCAGAACATTATCAATTAGCACGCCCGATACTTCTTTGAAATAATTTGTTGGTATTGGATCAAGGACGCAGGTGGAGGATTTTAATTGAGAGATTATTTTTTGTAAATCAGGTAAATCTATCCTAGTTAAAGAGTTTAATTTGTTTATAACAGGATGCTGGGGTTTAGGAGAATCCTTAGTGTTGGAGGGATATACTATGTTATTTCTAATATCATTAATTTTTTGATTGAAAAATACAGCGATAGCCTCACAGGTTTTACTGGAAGATCTTAGGAGGCATTCCTTTGAGTTATCTGGGTTTAGTAGGCGATCAATTGTAGAAAATAAGACTCTGGGATTACTAGCATTGTTATTTATAATCTTAGAGAAATAACAGCGTCTCTCAAGACGGACAGTGTTATTGTATTCTGTTATTTTAACCTTCAATATCTCATAATGGATAGTAAGTTTAGTCTTTCTCCATTTACACTCAGCTCTGCGGTATGTTCTCTTTAAATCAGACACTCTTTGGGTCTTCCATGGTATAACTATGCTAGAAGATTTATTTTTTCACTGTCTTTTCAGGTGCAACTCTATCAACAGCAGCTCTCACTTTAGTATTAAATCTTTCCACCTTACTATTTACATTATCCTCGCTATTATAGTTGACACTATAAACGGACTGATTGCTTAGAATGTTTGTAAGTTTTAAAGTTGCTGCCGAGTCAAAGAAGCGTTTTTTAACAATATGCTTCTCATGAGTGTTTTTTATCATTATTTCTATATTAAAAAGTAGAATAAAATGGTCTGATAGACCGATATCAATGATATGTTTTATATCAACTTTCAGTCCTTTAGTAATCACTAAGTCTAACGTATGACCTGCTTTATGTGTAGGCTGATTTACGAGTTGTCTCAAATCAAAATTTGACTCACACTCACATGTGAAGACCTCTAAACAATGTGTCTGCTATGTATCTGCTATTTCACTGTCTATATTTTGTAATTCCTCTTTACCATTCCTGATGAACTTCATCTCCTCCTTGACTCTTCGTTTATTACTAAAATACTGAAAGAATCTCTTGGGGTCTTCTTTCAGCTTATCTGCTTTATTCCTCTAAAACTGTCTTTTAGCCTCCCTGATATCCTTCTTAATGGTTGCCCTTATGTTCTCATATGCCTCACAATTAATATTGGAGTTAATATTCTTATACGTCTTATTTGGCTATTTTTTCCTTTTTAGTTTTCTACTGAATCAAGTTCAGGTACAGGTCCTTATCTGTCCTGCATTACATGTAAAATATTTTTAAACCTGTTCCACTGCTCCTTGACTGTCTCCAGACTTAAAAGCTTATCCCAGTCTATCCTCCTAAGACTTAGCCGCATTTGCTCAAAATTTTCCCTACCAAAGTTAAACTTAACAATTTTAGTCTTTGCATCTGCATTCTTACAAAATACTGAGAATTGTATTACATTACAGTCACTTGACCCAAGTGGTTCAATCACCTCTACACCATCAATTCTATCCTGATTATTACAAGACACTAAATCCAGACAGGCTTCACCCTGTGTTGGTACTTTAACATGCTGTGCTAAAAAACAGTCACTGATTACTTCTAAAAACTCCACTATTTGCAAGGTTATCCAAGTTAATTTTTGAGAAGTTAAAGTTCCCCATGACTATAATGTTCCCCTGTAATCCTGACTTATTAATGTTAGAGAAAAGATGTGCATTGAAATTGCTGTCTGCTTTGGGGCTCTATAACACTCTCCTAAAATAAGACCACTTTCCCTAATGCTCTCCAGGTGAAGCCACATGTCCTCACTAAGATGGGGCTCATCATTCATCCAAATTAGGACCTGACCCAAGTGCAACTGTGCAACGGGTGACATCTCAGCGTCACTCTAGTTTGAAAGGAATAGAACAGTGTGAGTTTTTTTTATAGTGGCTGATGTGCCAATCCTTTCACCAACACCCAAGTTTTTCCTGCAAGATGGAGGACCTGCTTTGGACTTACATTTAAATTTTGTTTGACATAAACAGCAACCCCACATCCTTTTCTTTTCTGGTTGTCCTTCCTAAAAAATTTGTATTAATCATAATGTTCTGCTCATCGCTCCTTTGTTATTTGGCCAGGTTTCTGTTATTGTTATAATATCATAGCCACTTAAGTATAAGGCGAGTTCAAGCACCGGTAAAATGCGTGCCGAAAGAAATCTCTCAGTCCAAAAGTTTGTTTTAAAAATATTTAGTGAAAGTTAAAAGCAAATAATCCACACAATAATAAAGAAAAAAGTTAAAGGAAAAAAAGGGAAAAATGCATCTTCTCTAAACTTAGTTTTTCTTGAGAAACTTTAGTTATTTCTATACTTAAAAGTTCTTTACTTCTTCTTCTATACTTAAAGGTTCTTAACTTCTTATATACTTAAAGATTCTTAGCTTCTTCTTCTGTACACTATAAGTGCACGGTTCAACACTTAAATAAGTGCTGTTTTATGAGTTCACACATTCAAAAGGCTCATAGGCCCGTTGGCATGTAGGCATGGGCACGGTTTAAAACCATATGCCTTCTACACCTTACACATGGCAAGGCTGATCACTAACTGAGAATAAAGTTTAGTCAGAGCAGACCGAAATAGCTAGAATATACCAATTTCACTCATCTAGTAAAATATTCATGAATCTTATATACAGTGGAACCTCAGGTTACAACTGTAATTCATTCAAAAACGTTGGTTGCAACCGGATTTGGTCGTGACCCGAAGAAATTTCCCCCATTGGATTGTATGTAAATACAATTAATCCGTTCCGGACCGTACGAGCTGTATGTAAATATATTTTTTTAAAGATTTTTAAGCACAAAAATTGTTCATTATACCATAGAATGCACAGTGTAATAGTAAACTAAATGTAAAAACATTAAATAACACTGAGAAAACCATGAACAGAGAAAACTAACCTTGCAGGTGTTCACGCATAGCCTTACGAACCGATTGCTCTAAACACTTTTTTTTAATAAGTTTTAAGCACAGGGAAAAAAATGAACATTTGAAAAGTCCGTAATTTATACAAAAACTAACCATAAACAACCAAGAAAACGAACCTTGCATGAGTTGAGTTCTGGTATGAAGGAAATGAGGTGGAACTGGGTGGAGAGGAGATTACAGTTTTGAGGTAAAGTCTGTGACAATGCGAGTTCGCTACATGCTCCCATCTTTCTTCTGGGAGCTCTTAAACCCGTCACCATCGGTAATGTTACAGATGAGCATGACAGATGAGGCACTACAATGGAGCAAGGGGATGGTGCAAAAAGTGCCAAGTGCTTTTATTAAAATCAACAAAACAACAATCAAAAACAAAGTCCAAATTAAATAAAGTGCAGTGCTTTCAGAATCCTTTAATAAATAAATAATCCCATAAAAACAGAAGTGAAGTGGAGGTTAAAATCCAATAGAAAATAGTCTTCATTAAATACAACAAGGTTAAAACAATGCTCAAATCAGTCTCTTTAAAAACAAGTCCGGTGCATTCTTTAACTGCCTTACGAGGCCAGCTGTCCTTCTTCTGGTCACTCCAGCTCCTTGATCACTCAGCTGGAGTGACCACTTCCTTCTGCTCCACCGAGTGTCGGCCAAACACCCCTGCTTAGGCTCACTGTCTAGCTGCCTGCCTGCGAGCACATGCTCACTTGCTCATTCACACCGGTTCTTTCCACACTGCTTCCTGCTTACATCCTCACTCTGCAACCTCCGTCTTTCTTTTCATTTTCCTCCCTTTAGCCTCCTCACACTTCTGTTTATCAAGAGGACGTGGCAGATGTAGCAATCAACCACCACGCCCCCTCGCTAAGCTGCAAGCGTGGTGATTATTTATTTAAAACTGGCCTCTGTGGACCCACTATACCACAAAGTCCCTCTGCGCAATGCACGTCTGACCGAGAACAATGTACTATACAGAGAGAGACCGAACATGTGCTTAAATCACCAGCGTGTACGAACCGGAAGGGAAATGAAATAGAGCACAAAGAGTTCACAGCGAATGCACAGGGAGAGACTGAACACGTGTGTAAATCATCGGCGTGTACGAACCGGAAGCGGAACTGGCTTGTTCGTCACCCAAGTGTGTGGTCATGAACAGATGCAAAAGTTTGCCAAACTTTTTGCTCGTAACCCAATTTGTACGTCGTCCGAGACGTTCGTGACCTGAGGTTCCACAGTTACTAGGAAAATGAGTCTTACACATCCGGCCCCTAATTGTTTATGCTAGGGCAGAAATCAATTACTTTAACATTACTTAATAAGAGCCTTTACTACTTTACTGAACTTAAATCAAACTTAAGAAACTTAAAACTTAGCTTCTACTGTAAAAACACAAACACAATTAAAATTAAGCATGCAAAAAGAAAAATTACTCATTTCAATCATTTGCTGCTTCCTGGAGCAGGCACAGTTTGTTCACAAGTCTGTCCAGTGTGCTGGTCTGGATCTGCACACAAACTCTTCTGACTGCCCCTTTGATGTCTGGCATTGTCTTGATGACTTGACCCTTTACCCAGGAGTTCCAGGGTGTAGCATCTTATAATTACGCCCACAATGTCCAATTTCTTTATGAATTTGTTGCATAATGAGAGTAGCAATATGTGAATTCTTCTGTATAATTGCAGGCAGTTTTGCCTCTTCTGGCACAGCTGATTTACTGAGTCTAACCCTAACCCTTCTTGTAGGACTGGGTCCAGTTTGACGATCTTACTACCTTTCTTTACAAGCTGATTTTTGTGCAAGGCTTTAACATCCTCTGGGTAAGCTTGTAGTTGACTGAGGCAACTGAGGCAAGTTTGTTTTCTGCTTTAAATAAATCATTTAGAGACAGTGGCTTCAGCCTCATTGTTGATTTGTATTCCATCATATGTTCTGTGATTTGTGTCTTTTGTCTTTCTGTGCTGTGTCCAGATTGACTGACTGTATGTTGATTTGACTTCCTCTCTTCTTTCAAGAGCAATAGTATTTCTTTGAACCTAATGAACCACACTACTGCTTTCTTTAAATTGTACCATTTTGAGTAGTACTCCACAAGTCTTTTTACTGGTTCAGTTTTTTCTTCTACACTTGTAAGGTTTAATACATACCTTTTGATTTCCGGATCGTCGTTAGTAGACAGGTCCACTTTGTCCGGTCTCTTAGGCTATTCATGCTCTGGCTGTAGCAGGAAGTTTGGTCTTTGTATCCAAGTCTTACTTTTAATGAAGCTTTCTATTGTCGAACCTCTTGATGCCTGATCTGCAGGATTTTGTGAAGATGTGACATACCTCCATTGCGAGGTTTGTGAGTGCTCTCTTATCACTGCGATTCTGTTGGCAACAAAAGTTTTGTAGCTTGCGCTTTCAATGGCAATGTACTTTAGTACTGTGGTGCTGTTAGTCCAAAAGATTGACTCTTGCAGGGGAATCTGTAGTTCTTGTTTTAACATTTTGTCCATTTGATTTCCCCATTAGAAATGAACAATGTCTTTTATTTTCTTTATTAGTTAGGAGGAGGTAGGAAACAGTGCTATACTCGTTCTCTGAAGCATCTCTAAAATGATACATTTGTGCAGTCATTATTTGACCAAATCCAGGCGGTTTAATGCACCTGTCTACATTGTAATCCACAAGTAGCTGTAAATCGTCCATCCATTTTTTCCATTGCCGGATATTACCATTTCTTGATCCCAAGCATATTTCTCTTTACACAGTTCTCTTAGAATAAGCTTGGCAGGCAGTATAACTGGTGCTAAAAATCCAAGTGGGTCATATATTGAACTGACCACTGACAGAATGCCACGTCTTGTAGCAGGCTTATCTGGCAGCTTTACCTGGAACTTGAAACTGTCAGTCTGTGTGCACATTGAACACCTAAGGCTCTTTCACCTGGTAACAAAAAGTGCTTTTGATCCATTGCCCTGTCTTCTTCTGGGATGGGCAACAAGACTGTTCTGCTATTACTTATCCATTTTGTAAGATAAAATCCTCCCTTTAAGCACAGTGCTTGCAGATCTTTGGCCAATTTTATGGCTTGTTCTTCTGTAGCAACTGACTTTAAACAGTCATCAACATATAAGTTATTTAACACAGTGTTAACTGCTTCCTCTGGAGCTGTGCCTCTGGCGTCCTCTGCTGTTCTTCTTAAGGCATAAGAGGCACTACTGGGTGATAAAGTAGCACCAAAAAGATGCACTGTCATATTGTATTCCTCAAGTCCATTGTTTAGATTACCCTCAGGCCACCACAGGAATCGAAGAAGATCAGTGTCATCATCTGGAACTTTCACTTGATAGAACATTGACTTAATGTCTGCCATGAGAGCGATTGGCTCCTCTCAGAATCTTGTAAGAACTCCAATGAGTGTATTAGTTAAGTCAGGTCCTTTCAGCAACTGTTCATTTAGAGAGAAGCCTCGGTAAGTGGCTGTACAGTCAAAAACCACTCTGATCTTATTTTTCTTTGGATGATATACTTTGTACTCCATGGTGAGGGATGTTCCACACTCTCTCCGTTTTGAGAGTCAGCTGTTCAGTGGGTACCTTGATGGCATATCCTTTTTCTAAAATGTCTTTCATGAAAATTTTGTAATCCTCATAAAATGTTGGATACTTTTTAAGTTTCCTTTTAAGTCCAATAGCACGTAAATGTTCTGCAACACATTGATTGTTAGGTGCTTTAAGCGTCTCATCTTTAAAAGGCAGATTAATATAATAATGTCCATCCACTAGCCTGGCAGAATCTGAGGCTATGCACATGAATTTAATGTCCTCCTGTGACATTTCCTCCTTTTCTTCACAGCTGCGTTCTGGAAAATCTGTCTTGTATTGTTGGAGTAACATTTGTTCTACCTCCATTACTGTCACATGATTGACTGAATAACTTTGCAGTCTTTCTTTGTTTGAGTCCTTTATTAGTCCATTAACAATCCACCCATGGAATGTTTTCACAGCATAAAGTCCTTCACCTTCACTATGTGTGATTTGCCATGGCTCCATGAGTTTACGGGCATTTGTAGTTAACAACAATAATATTAATAATACAGTTGTAATTACAATGTTATTGCTTTGGTCAGCATTTATCTGGGGTTGATGCACATCCTTGAGATAAGACCATTTCTTGACATCTTCTTGCATAAGGATGCTCTCCCTTATCACTGGTACAGAGTTCACTGTATACACTTCTGGTAAGTTAAAAAATGTATGTTCTTCTATCGCACAGACTTCTATTTACTGTCTATTTACTGTGTCTATTTCTACAGCGCTGATATAGATGTGAGACTTTCTTCCAGAAAGGTTAAACTGCTCTTGCAAACTTTCTGTGCAAAATGTAGCTAAGCTGCCAGAGTCTTTTAGAGCAGATGTTTCTACACATTTTTCACTCGTTTCAGACTTAACTTGAACTGGAGTCACAGCTAAGAAACACTCTTTACTGGCCCCGGTATCAGAACAAGTCTCTAGTGGTTCAACAGAAATATGGGCAGAAGAAACGTTCTTCTCTTCCGACATTGTGTTCTCTTTAGGAGGTGTGGCTTTATTGTCAGTACCTTTTTCCCTTATTCATATGCAGAATTACTGGATGTAAATAAGAGCATATTTGCCATTTAATCTTTTCTTCACAGTCTTTACTAAGATGTCCTTGTTTAAGGCACTTTAAGCATAAGCCCTTAGAATTCATAAAGTCAATTTTACTTTCATAAGTTAGTTTCTGAATTGCACTGCATTCGTTAAGATCGTGATTTTCATTGCAAAAAAGACAGAGCTTACTGCTTGTAAGTCCAACCATCTCCGCTTTTTTGACTGTGGTGTCTGTATCTCCTTTTTTGTCAGGAGCAGAAAAGTTCATAGCAAAACTGCTCGGGGTGCCTTTCAAAGGATACTTCTCTTGATCATGGCTTTGTAGAGCTGAGCCGCACATGGGATCCAAAGCTGATGTTGTCTGTTTGTCCAGAAAGTTCACTGGATCAGCGAGAAGGGCTTGTCTGCTCTCCATATTTTCAATACTCTGAACTTTGCATTGCCACGGTGCTAGTAGTTCTTGAAGTTTGAAGACTATAGTACGAAGGTTATCATTACTTTCAAATTGTTGTCCGGTTTGTAAGTTGGGCATAATATTCGTACATCCGCCAGGAAGGTTAGCATAATCACTCAGATCTTCTATATCGTTTGGCTTTATTTGCGGCCACCCTTTGTTTTTTCTCATATATGCATCTGCTTTCCGTAGCTGTTTTCCATAAAGACTTTCGAGCTTCATTCTGGCTTTTTGGTAGCCTTCTAACAGTGACAAGTATTTACAGTTTTTAACAATCGCGTTAGGTAAGCCTTTAGTAGACTGTGCCAAAAAGTCCAATTTGTCTCACAGATTCTCTATCGCCTCATTGATATCTCGGTCAAATGCTCCAATAAAATCTACATATTTCAAGGGATCGCCGTCAAATATTGGGATCTTTCTGTTTGGCACATAAGGCACTTGAGTCTTATACTGTTGTTCTTTCTGTTGATTGTAACGCTTATCATAAAGCGGTTGTTGAAGAGGTGCAGGTGCTTTATTTTGCTAATCATAAAGCAGTTGCTGAGGATTGTTTTTGCTTTCATTTCTACATAAAAAGTCACGAATACTTGCATCTGGTGGCTTTCCAATTTTCACATCTGGTTCCTGAGGAACATTAGGATTTGGTTCATCTGTACTTCAATTGCGTCTTTTAAGAGCTGTCAATTTTGCTTCTGATTCTGGGAAAGCTGCTTCCAATGCCAATTGATCTCTTTTAGCTTTCAACTGTGCTTCTTCAAATTCTCTTTTGGCTTTCAGTTATGCTTCCTTGGCTTCCACTGTGCTTTCAACCGTGCTTCCTCAGCATTCTACTGTGCTTCTTCCATATCTAGAGCCTGTTGGCTTTTTTGGTTTTCTGCTTTAGCCAACAGCGCAGTGTGTGCTGCCTCTTCAGATCTGATAACACTAACTGAAGTAGCTGCTGAACTTGCATGACTTTTAATTTTTGCAGAATCTGCAGAAGAAATGTCATCTTTCGTTCTGTAATCCCTGAATTGTTTAGCAGAAAAGTCAGGTTGCTGGTTGAGGCTTTTATTTTGGCATACTTCAAAAATCCATTCCAATCTATTTCCCAAAAACGTACGAAAAGTTACCATTTTAGCATCAAAGTCCTTTTGTAGCATTTTCCATGTATCTTCGTTAATCTGGAAGGATAAAAGTTTGTTGCTTAACCTTTTATATTCCTTTCTCAGGTTAAAGAACTGATCCTTGATAATTAATTTTATACTTTTACAGTAGTTATATTCCTTTTGTTGTAAATCCTTTACAACCTTCATCGTATTAGATATTTGTTTGTATTTGTAATCCATTTCTGACTGAAGTTTAGTTGTCACTGAATTGAACGGCTTTCCATCGTCTTGAAGATGGTCCTTTGTGACGTCATAATTGTTGCAACTTCCGCTAACACCACGCAAACGTTCATTCGCTGTATGATATTTATTCTGGGTTCCGGATTCAGACACCATGACGATCCCACAAGGCACTGTACTTAAGCTCCTTTATAATTTATACAGTCTCATGAGGAGCGCTAGCAATGTATCTAATGTTTCAAAGCAATATTCAGAACCATATTGTCCATTTTGGCCAGACATTTGTGTGGCTCAGCTTACAATTCCACATACGTAAGTAGTGTTCATTTGTCACCCTGAAACTACCATACGAATATGGACCATGTTAATCAGTCTCATACATAGGCAATCACAATGCTGCAGACTTTCATTGGCTGGTAGAGAAGACTTCCCCATGACACATCAACAGTGTGAGGTAGAAGTTCTCATATCTAAATTAGAAGCCTGCAAAGAACCTTTATTTGGTGGCCAAAGCATGGGTGTTAGCAACAGGCACAACAATATTGAATAGCAACACGTTACTACTGCAGTGAATGCCTTATTTATTATGCATTATGCCAGAGCAGTCCTGACTTTTGTCACTCTCATCCTGGTGTCACAGATGTTTGTTAATGGAAATGGAATGTTAATCACTAGGTACCCTTATTGCAATATGTTATACTAGCCAACCCACGGCGTAGCATACGCCGCATAATCAGGCCGCTTTTTAAATGATTTTTAAGCACAGAGGAAAAAATAAACATTTGAAAAATCCGTAATTTAATAAACCACCAAGAAAAGTAACATTGCAACAATGCACGCTACGAACCAACATACAATTGTCCGTGACTGAAAAGCGGAGGAGCGCCGATGCGCCTTCTCCTTCCAAAGCGAAGGACGGGGTTGAACGGCGCTTGTTCAGTACGCACTGCCCGCTTATGTGCCCGCCCCCAACTCCCTACCTGAGTCGCTTTCGTCTGTGTACAGTCCACACGCACCTGTGAGTCACGTTGACTGTTAATTTTCCAAACACCGCCTCAGTCGGTTTCCACGTTGACTTTTCATTGTTCTTTGCAGTTCCGGCTTTTTTTTTATATATAAAATCCACCAAGTCACCCGACCATGGGGGGTAATCAGTGCGAGCGTATGACCCGCACGTACTGGGAATTTCTCGTTCGTGGGGAACAATTGCAAGACCCGGTCTCCATCACGAATGGGGTTCAACGGCTTACCCACGCCGGGTTGACACACGTTGATCCATTCAGTGTAGCGCGCGTGTAGTACCGGACATACAAGTGCATCACAGACCTGTTAATGCTCAATCTCACGTGGCTGAAAGCCACTTGTCCCTCTAAGAATTTGGACACCGACCGCTATAGGGTCGTGTAACTATTTAGCATGCAGGAGTCTTGTTCGTTTTCGAAATTAACCAGCCAAATCGCTCCACCAACTAAGAACTGCCATGCACCACCACCCACAGAATCGAGAAAGAGCTATCAATCTGTCAATCCTCTCCGTGTCCGGGCCGGGTGAGGTTTCCCGTGTTGAGTCAAATGAAGCGAAAGGCTCCACACCTGGTGGTGCCCTTCCATCAATTCCATTAAGTTTCAGCTTTGTAACCATACTCCCCCCTGAACCCAAAGACTTTGGTTACCCGGTTGGCTGCCCGGCGGGTCATGGGAATGACGCCGCCGGATCGCCTGTTGCGGGGCCTGCATTGGTGAAGCAGGTGAGACGGTAATGAAACAGAGGCACAGGGCTTATTGGTTTTTAAAGACTGCTTCCTTCATTGGGTTTTAACCAATGCACGGAACGAACCAACACACAATCGTCTGTGCGGCGCTCAGGCGCGGAGGCTGGAACGGGAGGAGAGGAGAAGGACGTCCACTCCGCTCCGTCCGTCCGTCATGCTAGTCTGCTGATTTCTCGTTCAGTATACACTGCCTGCTCATGTGCTCACCTCCAACTTGTCACTCGAGTCGTTGTCGTCTTTGTACAGTCCAGATGCACCTGTGACTCACGTAGACTTTTCATTGCTCTGTGTGGTTTTGGCTGCCTTTCTATATATAATTCACCAAGACACCCGACAACGGTGGGAGGGGGGTGTGTACAAAGTGCATGAGCATCTAAGAAGACGCATGTTTGCCGCGGATGCGAATTGCTGTATGTAGCGTGTAAAACAGTTTGCTATGATGCACGCGGTTGTGCGTCGTAACCGAAAACTCGTTTTTTAAAGACTGCTCACTTCATTGTGTTTTAACCTCACTTGTAAAGGAATGTTTTAAGGATCCCATGGGATACCCCTCGCAAACTGTTTTACACGCTGCATATGGTGATTCACCTCTGCGAGAAACATGCCTCTATTAACAGTCAACGTGGGTCGGAGCTGCATGTGACCTCTACGACAGACGAATATAAATGACGCCGGTTTTTCTGTGTCGTCGCGTCCGACTTGGTGGGCGTGGCTCTGTGAGTTGTCATCGTATCCAATGGTCTTGGAGTTGGTGGGCGTGGCTCCTTCCTGCGTGCACCATAGGTGTCTCACTTGTCGGTGGCTTAGTGAATCCACGCCCCTTCCGGCATGCTTTCCATGGTTGTCTTGCCTTAGTGAATTAAATATATAGATTATGTTAGGAAACAGGTACAGTTTATATTTTTATGCCAACCTGAACACCCACACAATGCAGAAACTGAATGTAGGGCCTCTACCGTCGGTGTACGGCTTTCAGCACAACAGGTATGATGGAGTCAAAGCTTGGCTGAAATATTCCTGACCTGTCTGCCACTTCCCTTTATTAGAGGCCTATTGCCAGAAAGCCAACTATTATTAAACCTGCAAATGAATTGATGTAGCCCAATTTCAAGCAGTCTGTCTTTCTAATGCCAGGGCCAATTCAGCACAAACTTTTAAGAAAATGGCTTCTAGCAGCCTAAATCTGCTCATAAGCCGGTCATTACCATTGGTAGAAAAATCCTTCTGGTGTGTAAAAGCTCATTCTCTTCATATTTGAAAATTTGCATATTCCTCGAGCAGTGCCAAACAAATCATGTTGTGTCAAGCCATTAGGCTATGAATCAGCTGTAGGGCAGGAAGGAGATTTATTGGGAGTGAATCACACCCCTGTGTTTGCTTCATGCAATTATAAGCAATGGTATTCGTTTTGTAATCCTTGAGAAGTGACAGGTAGCCAATGTAAACCGAAAAAAAACAAAAAACTTTCTTCAGTGTAAATATGCAGGATTGGCCCTCATAAAAGGGAACTAAAATACAGTCTCCACATCATCTTCATCACTTATAAGATTTTTAATATGTTTGTTGCATCAATGCGTATTATTATAATGGTTCGGTTAAATGAATTATTATATGCGTGAGCCATTGTTTTACTGGTTTAGCTGCATTTTCCCACTTGATTGAGGGCATCTTCATTTACCAGTTTCTCAGAAATGTTGCATACGCACGGGTCACAGTAGTAACAAACAAACAAACAATCTAATTTTCTCCTGTCAAGTTTATGCTTTTTATATCCTGACATTTGAGTGGAAAGTTTAATACAAAAAAAAAAAAAGATTTAAACAGACCTACAGTAAAGAAAACTCAACCCAAAACACAAGAAGTAGCTTTCTTTATTTAAAATGTTTACATCTCAATGAAAGAAGCATCAGAAAGAAAATGCACAAACTACTGGTATCAGAATTAACCTGGAGCTATGATATTGTAGGAATTATAGCGTTGTGACTAAATGTGAGTGATTGAGGGGAATGCAATATTAATAGTTACACCTGCTTCAGGAGAGACAGACAAGACAGGAAAGGAGGGAGTGTGGTGCTATTTGTGAAAAATAACATTCAGGTCCATGAGTTCAAGTTGGAAGAAGGAAACTCATCAGATCACTGGGGGGTTAATCTGATAAGGAAGAAAGGAAGAGACCTGGTTGTTGGAATTGCTACAGGTCACTAAATTCTGATATTGTAGGCAGTAGTGTATTATTTAATCAAATAACACATATATGGAATAGAGGGCATGTGATCATTGGGGACTTGTACTTTCCAAACATTTATTGGAAGACCCCTATCAGAAATACAAAAGATGGAACCAAAATGGTGCTGATGGCAGTTGACTTTATGGGGAGGAGGAAGGATCTACAAAAATCAAATGGGAATGCAAAAACTCAGCAACTAGAAATGAGAGGTGGTGTCAACTCAGAGACCTTCTGATCCAGGCTCAAAATAAGTTTATTACAAAACCAATAAAATTAAAAGACTAGAAAACTGAATAAAACATATAAATGAGGGCATTATTAAAAAGTACAGCTGAAATGATTATTATACAAAAAATTAATTGATAGCCAAATTATGCAGACTTTGAGATCAAAAAGCATTGAAATGGTCAAAAGAGAAACTGAAAATAAAATTGCTAGTGAAGTCAAACAAACAGCAAGCAAATGTTTTGAGTACGACTAGACCAAAATGGCAATAAGAGAGAATTTAAGAAATTTCTAGAACACCAAAAGAGAAATCATTAAAAATGAGAAGAAAATAGCAAATGAGCTGAACAAATATGTCACCCAAGTATTTATAAAGGAAGAAATAACTGGAATGAAGATGTCAAAACAAACTCTGAGCTCCAAGATTTTAAAAAAGAAGAGTCAGGTGAGCTTCACACCCTCAGTACATTGAAGACTAATAAAACCCCTGGACCAGATGTGATTTTACCAACTGTATTGAAATAAATGAATGATGTTGTTTATAAAACATTACTAGGCATATTTGAGTATTCACTTCAGAAAGGAGAAGAACCTGAAGACTGGAAAGTTACAAGAAGGGAGACAAAACAGATATGATTATTATAGACCATTATGGAAACTATAATAAGAAATACTGCACTGGGCTGGCGCCCTGCCCCAGGTTTGTTTCCTGCCTTGCGCCCTGTGTTGGCTGGGATTGGCTCCAGCAGACCCCTGTGACCCTGTAGTTAGGATATAACGGGTTGGATAATGAATGAATAATGAGAAATAAATTAGAAAAAGACCTGAAAATAACATACTAAATAACACATAGCATGGGTTAATGAGAGGAAGGTCCTGCCAAAAAATTATTTTAGATGTTTTTGAACAGGCAACCAGAAAAGCTGACAAAAACAAAGCAAATGACAGAATTGACTTTGACTTTTCAAAAATGACTCCCACAACAAAGATCATCAGTTGAGTCCAGGTGTCTGCCCTTGGACCAGATGGTCACCCAGTGGTTTCTGAAGCAGAGGTGTGTGAGCAGCCAGAACTTGAAGATGTGCTGGACACAACAGTACCGTCACTGCATGGATTCCCATCTTTGGTATGGGTGTCTGCTTTTCTAATATTGTCTAAAATAGAACAAACAGACTGTGGGCTGCGACTCACATTTTCACAATGACTGTGATATTTGACCACTTCTTTTTTATTTTGGGCACTGTGAGATTTTCTGAACTTGAACTTTTCCAGTGTCTCTGTCATGCTTTTGTTGCTTATACCACTGCATAACCCATCAAATAGTAAGTTTTTCCTTGCCTCCACTTCACATTTGCTGAAAGTCTTCTTTTTCTCATGTGCCTTTTCCACTGTCTTTAAACCAAACACTGAATGGAAGGTAATATTTATACTGATTTGAATAGTCAGGGTGGGGCTGTAGGCATGAACATGTGTGTTATATTTCACGTTCATTGGAATTTGTAAAGTGCATTACTTTTCACGCTGACTGGGATTTATGGGGCAGAAGTGTGTGGAAGTTGGTTTACGCACGGTGTAGCCGCCGATGTATAAGGCGAAGTCAGGCACGGGTAAGACGCGTGTCAAAGAAATCTCACAGTCCAAAAGTTCTTTTTAAAAATATTTAGTGAAAGTTAAAGGCAAATAATCCACACAAGAATAAAAAGAAAAATAGTTACACACATAGAATAAAGGCAAAAAAAGGAAAAATGTTCTTAATTTCTTTCTATACTTAAAGGTTCTTAACTTCTTCTTCTGTATGCCTTAAACATACGGTTCAACACTTAAATCTTTTATTTTACAAGTTACTTCACACTCAAAAGGCCCGTAGGCCGTTGGCACATAGACATGCGCCCAGGCACGGTCACGTGCGCAAGCACGAACGTGAGCACAAAAGAACACGGTTAAAAACCGTATGCCTCTGTACCTTACACAAGGCAAGGCTAGACACTAACTGGAGAACATTGTTTACTCAAAACTGTTAAAAAATTACAGGAAAATACCAACTCAATTCTATTCACGGGGGTTATAAGAACCTCCCATATTTTATGCATTATCATCTAATAAATATTCATACATTTTATAGAACTAGGAAAATGGCTCTTACACACGGTTTTATGCATCTGGATTTTTTTGTGCATACGCATATTTCCACTTTTGTCCGTATGCCATGTTTTAGCGTGAATTCTACCCACGGTTTTATACATAAGGCCCCAGGAGATGTGTATGGCATTCAAGACAGGGACAAGATCAATCGGGCTTCTAAATGGACTGTTGGTCACTATTAAAAACCAGAGAGCTCAAATAAGGTTTACCAGGAGTCATAACATTAAGGTTGAGAACTGATTCAAGATATGGAAAGCTATGAATCCTTATCAGTACATCTAAATCTGAAACACCAACCCAACACTTGTTCACAGTTCAAATCCATAATCTCAGAGAAAGGATGAATGGAGTCTTCATGATGTGAACTATGATGCCTCTTGTGAGGTGGTCTCTGAGAACGATGCAGTCTCCTGGTGGCCAGTTAAGTACCTGCTGAAAATCTCAAATATGGAGTGCACTTTCATTGTTTCATTTGTTTTTCTTTCTGGTGCTTGTGAGAGAGACGTGAAGAGGTCAGCTTCTGGTTGTCACAAATTTGTACAGACCTATTGAGCTTGCTGTTTTGCTAGGGCATGTATTTCATACATTAGTATTGTCCTGATACAGATAACCAAGTACTAACCAAGTATCTTGACTTTAAGGGGTGTTTTTGTGTAAATGAAATGAAAGTACAACTTTACACCATAAGTGGTGAATTTGCTAAGATATCAATAAATGGCTCAGCGGTTGATGATTGAACACTCAGAGGTATTTACTTTTTAAGTTACAAGCTTAAACACTTCTACAGTACTAATGAAAGATGGTTACAGTCAGTGCAAATAATTAGTGTGTGGCCCAGAGTATGGTGGAGACACCATGGAGAAGTTGATGATCCCAAGGCTTGTCTAAAGAGGCTTAAAGAAAAGCGAGTCGGAGTTACAATCATAATAAGCAACATGATAATAATAAGCAGTGATCCTGTTCAGACTTCAGCTCCTATCCCCAAATTCATTTTGATCCCACTAGACCAGAAACTTTGGGCACCCCTCCTTCAATTGATAAACCAGTTATTCATGATTGTTCTGCTTTATTCGCTTTGTTGGTCACCAATGTCTCACTTGAGTAGTGTCTCCCATAATTAAAATGCTCAGTGTGCTTTTCTTAATAATGGTTTAATTCTTAAATCCTTTCACAACAGACTGCCATGTTTTCTTTTTCTCTGCACTCTTCTCATTGTTCTTTTGTAAATGTCTTGATAGTTTTGGGTGATCAGCCCTCCATTTCCATCAACTCTATAGAAGACCAGCAGACCAGACTGGAGTGCAAGGCTGATAAGTGGGGCACCACACCAGAGGTGACCTGGAGGGACATGAATGGAGTGGACTTGACTTCTGAGTCCAATGTCACTGAAGAGCGGGGCAATGAGGGATTTCTCAGAGTCAGCAGCTTAATCCCCATCAAGCAGGAGTTCAATGTGTTCTCCTGTCTCATGAGAAGTAAAGTGCCAAAACCTGACTGGCAGGCAGGCCTTACAGTCTACGGTGAGTACTCTGAGTTTATGGCCTCCTCGTCTTACTAACCTTTGAACTGCTGTGAATTTCAGAAGGTTGGTTTCTCATCTGAATTTTCTCACTGAGGTTGAATGGCAACTCCATATTGACCCCAATATGACTGATGATATGGTGTGTGTATGGGTGAGTGGGCCTTGTGAGGAAATGACACCCATCCAGGACTATTGCATCCGGTTCTGCTGTGATTGGCTTCAGGCCATCATGACTCTGAAATGATTTAAGTGGGATTGAGAATGAATGACTTATTGACTGACTAACTGACAGAATTTCATGAATAAAATAATTTTTTAACAGTTTACATTGATGCCAGTTTACATTGATAATTTCACCTCTTGTTGTTCAGGTGTGCCAGTACTGTATGTAGCATCACGTTGATGGCATCAACCATGGATCTATTAGAGTGATGTGCAAACTCTAATGGATCCAGTTCTTTTGGCAGAGAAGAGCAGATGTAGTTACACAGTTATGAGTATTTGTAATGACAGTAGTCATTCAAGGAAGGCTGGACTTGTTTTCTTAGGTAAAGAGACAATGTGGATCTTTTAAAGCATGTTCATATGACAGACATTGTTAAGGAGAGACTGAATATTACCACAAACACTGGTGCAAGTTGATCAGCACAGATCTTAAACACACTTCCTGGAATGCCATCAGCACCTGATGCCTTAGTTAATTAGTCCCAGACAACCAAAAGAATATTGCTTAAGCAACATTTAAAATTGTAACATACTGTGTACAGAGCAAATCTGTGAAAAAAGTAAAAATGTCTGCCATAGTGTGTGCTCAGTTATGATGTCTACTGAACATACAACATAACAGCCCACAGATCAGGAAAAAAGTCAGGCAGATGAAAGGAAACTGAACAAACAGATGGAGGTCCACCTGACAATGAGCTTTAGTTAGATGGGTGGGTCAGAGGCATTAACTGGTATGAGCAGTGGTCCACTGGTGATTTTAAGAACACCCTTTTATGCCATGGCTAAAACCAAATGTATAGTGACTCTGAGCTCTTTAAATGTTCTGTCTGGAGATCAAGTGAGCAATCTGGAAGATGAAGAAGAGCAGGAGGTAGTGAGGCTTGGAGGAAACTGCTGTTAAAACTTGATTTTAAAAAGATTTGCAAATGGATGATTCCAGTCAGGGACAGGTGAACTGAGAATATGAAGAAAGAACTGGCTGGGGATTTAAGAAAGAGAAGACCAGGGGAAGAAGGCACATCATCACCACTGCTACATTCATCTCAATGATGTCAAGAGTTTAAGGTGTACTAGGCTGGTGCTGGTGCTGATTTATTTTCTCTGCCTGCTTCTTCCAGTCAACACACTGTAACTTTCCATAATGTGAAAGTTGGTGATGCAAATTATTTCCCATCTGTCTTATCTACTGTCCTATCTGTCCATTGTGATATACTCTCAGATAAATATGTGGACCTTTATGACCAGATTGAATTAGACAATCAAGGCTTGAGCTGGGAGAACTTTTTGCCCTTTCTGTGGTGGCGGTGGAGGATGGTATAGCAGGCTGCTTTCTGGTTGTGTTGATCAACACATTTACAAGACAAGACGCTGATGGAGAGGTGTAAAGCAATTTAAGGTGGCCTGGAATTACGAGTTTTTTAGTAGGCTTTGGTAATTCTAGTGTTAAACCATCTGTTTGGGTGGAGGAAGCAATGCTCTGCTTTATAGAGACATACGTACTTCCCCCATATTAGTGGGGCCAGACACAGGGCGAATCCCACAATTAGTGCCAGGCACAGAATCAGATATCTGTTCTCCACGTGTCTAACCCGCAGGGCCAGGTACTGATCCCTCTAAAGACAAACTCTCATCCATCAGAGAAGCATCCTGCCCTTGGGGGCTGTCTTTATTTCTGATGTTGATTCCAGTCCATCATGGGGCCTCATGTGTAAATGGTGTGTATGCACAAAAATGTTGCGTAAGCCCATTTCCATGCCCAAATCGCAATGTATAAAACCTAAACTTGGCGTAAAGCCACGCACAATTTCACGGTAGTTCCAACCCTGATGTACGCAAGTTCTCAGCTCGGTTTTGCAAACTGGTGGCACCCAACATCAAATCAGTGCTACTGTTCCAGTGTGGTTTCCCTTTCTTATTTAAATCCATATCCCTGACGCAGCTTTATACTGTAAATATGGTGAAATTAACCGCATATTGTTTATTAGTTTAATGCATCTGATTGTAATTAAGCTGTAACAATATAATGGTCCACAAAATGGTCAAACTATTCTAAATACCATAGTTGCTTTAGTGTTGTTCCTCTCACTGCACCTTCTTCTTCTTCCTTCAGCTGCTTCACAGTGGATCATTTTTTTCCATATTACTCTCACTGCACCACTCAGAGTATTTATATCACTGTATCTGAGTGTGGAATCACAGCTCTACAGCAGATGATTGGAAAGAGAATTATCGGTATACAGCATTAAGCACACGCTGCCTCAGCCATGCTGTCTATTGAACTGTTCTCATATGGCAAACGTTTCAGAGCCTTTCCTTGTGGTTCAGAAACAGTTTCATCCCAAGAACTATAAACGCACTCAATCATTCCATCAAGTTCTCCTTGTAGAACTGTTTGTATTTATAAGTACAGTCACCCCACTGTAAACTTGAGATACAGTTATAATAATGCACAACCTGCGCCACCTAATAAAGAGTGTATTTACATATGATGACAATATCATTTTTAAGATGAAATGCAGGAAAATATGTTTATTATATCTAATGTGAACTTGAGCATTCGAGTTTCTCCGACACTCTATCACTCGATCAACTTCTTTTTGTTGATTATACCACTGTTTAAACCAACAAAAAGTATGTTTTTCCTTGCCTCCACTTGGTATTCCCTGAAATTCTTCTATTTTCCCCCATGCTTTTGGAAAAGGGAGGGGATGCTGGCGCATGCCTGCTTATGCCTCCACCCTGTTAACAACACTTTTCGCAAAATTCACCTTAATCCTACACTTTTTTACGCTTGTTTTATTTCCTTTATTGTACATATAGTTCGTGGATCCAGCTGACTTGAATTGTATGGACTTGGTTACATTTTTATAAATTTCATGGACTCTACTTTGACTATCTACTGTCTACAGTCTACTTTGACTGGGGACAACTGAATCTGTGGATCACGGGATGAGACCTACAAACATTTCTTTGTAACTGGCGATCTAGGACCTTGGGATAATCTGTCTCCTTGATTATATTTACTATGTTGGTCTGCTCCCGATTCATTTTATTGTGCTTTATGACTAAGATTCTGATTCTGATGTTCATACCTACCTGGCTTGTGGCTCCGGGGTGATCACGCCTGTAATACCCAGCATTACTTGTTTGTGGTTGTATGTTGGAACCTCCATATCCTACTACCTCCTCCTACTATGCTTTCTGCTGCTTTGCTATTGCCGCTCACCTACACTACTGCACCCACCCGTCCTACCAGCTCCACTGTGCTGTGCTACTTCTCCACTGCTATCAGATCAGTATTGCTCAGTATCATGCTAAAATTCTCTCATGACAAACTCCTCCATCCCCTGGTCAGATGTTTCATTACACTTACTCAGGCCCTTTAGCTGCCTCCTACTCGCACGTATGTGACACATGTTATAGTGTATATTCTATGCACGCCGTTATGCATGAGGCCCCTGGTCTTGACTCATGTGGTCTGCTCTTGGTACTTTGGTGCAGTGGTTCAAATGTTACCATGCTGAGCTTCCTTCTACATGGACAGAGTGTAAGGACCTTCAACTCTTGGTTCATTCCACCTTCTGTGAAAGACTCTCAGATAAACCTGGTCACCAGGGGCCTCATGTATAACACCGTGCATAGAATTCACACTAAAACATGACGTACGGGCAAAAGTGGAAATATGCGTATGCACAAAAAATTCAGATGCACAAAACCTTGCATAAGCCAATTTCCACACATTTCTGCTCCATAAATCCCAGTCAGTGTGAAAAGTAACGTACATGCACACGCCTTCTGTCTCACCCCGACTCCTCCCAGAATTACGCCCCTTTGAATTTGCACATCAATATAAATAGCTCTTTAAATTCAGCTTTTTGTGAAAAGCCAATGGCAAAAGCATGGGGATAAAAGAAGAATTTCAGCAAATGCAAAGTGCAGGCATGGAAAAACATACTATTTGTTGGCTTAAGCAGTGGTATAAACAACAAAAGGAAGTTGATCGAGTGATACAGAGTGGCGGAGTAACTTGAAAGTTCAAGTTCAGAAAGTCGCTCAATGCCTGAAATAACAAAGAAATTATCAGATATCCAAGTCACAGTGAAAAGGTGAGTCTTAGCCCATCGTCTGAGTGTCATATGGAAGTGTATTAGGTTATTATTATTATAGAGAAAAGAAAAAAATAGGGACACTGTGAAGAATAAAAGGTTGAAATGTCCACTTTAATCATCGAAATTTCCACTTTAATCTCACAATTTATTTTGTCATAAAAGTAAAACGTACACTTCATCTTAAAGTCAATGTTTAATTTACTAGAGTTTCTCAAATCACATTGTAACTAAAATAGCACGTTAAATGCTTTGTATTCTGTTTGTTCTACGTATGTGTGTGAATCACTACGTGCTTCTTAAACGGGCCTTCTCTTTTGCAGACAGTAGTCGCACAGGCAGTGATCTCCACATAAAATACATTACATTCATAATATTGTAATGACCCGGCAGTCAGCGCTAACAGCATGGTGCATTATGGGTATTTCTTTAGAGTTTACTTTTTGTGCTATTTAAGCAAGGCAGTTGATTTCTTTTGCATTAGAGATGTTATATGTGTTTATGTTCAAGTTAGTTTGGGTGAGTTTGGTTCAATTGCAGCCCAGTTATATAAAAGTGTAACAGTTACCATTATGGAGAAAGATGTCTTGATGAATGACCTTGGCTATGGCCTTGCATGTATTAAGCTTTGTTTTTGACTCTCTGCTCTAATAAATAGGTAAAAAAAGGACAGAGCTGTGTCTTGCTAGATATTCCATCTATGCAATGATTTACAGAGACACTCGGGGTCGTGCGGTGTATGGGACACGAGTGTTCGCCTACTTAATTAGCTAGGTACAACTGCGTGTAGGTGCTAGCACCCCGCTAGCTTAGCGGAAGTTAGTAGCAAAGTTCAGCTCCGGGAAGTTTGCCAGCTGACGAGAGCAGTTGAACGAGGGGTGGACGGGGGCCAGCCTGAGGAAGTGGAGGTCAGCCGCGCCCAACCAGCATCAACCCCCCGACGGAGGCCAAGACTAGACCGCTGTTTCCGATGTGGAGAACCAGGGCACTTTGCCAGGGACTGCCCTGCTCCAAGTCCCCTGCCCCGTACAACATCATCCCCGGGAAACGACTTCGGAGTGAGGCAGTGAGGGAACCCTCACCCCGTTTTTCAGCACCCCTCCACAATGACTGTCCTACAGTGGGACGCTGTGGGTTTTCCAGTGGACTGTACTTAGACTGCATTATTGACGGGCAGCCATGCAGTGCCCTAGTGGATACGGGGTCCACCATTTGTTTGCTACAAAGAGGAGTGTTGTCAGAAACAGCTGGTCCTCTTCCAGAGGACTGGACCCCCACCAATACCGAACTGCTCACTGTCACAGGTGAAAGGACAGTAATGTCTGGAAAGAAACTGTTGTCTGTGGTGGTGGGGATGAGCCAGATCAGCCACGAGTTCTGGCTCGCTGACATCAGAGATGAGTGCATTATTGGGTTGGACTTGTTGGCCCATTGGGGAGCACGCGTTGATGTGTCAGGGGCCGTCCTCTGCCTCGGTAATGAGACTGTGCCGCTCCGGTCGGGCTGGAGCCATCCTGGAAAGGCTGCTACCCTGAAATCACCTGGACACCCCTGATCCTCGGCCCCCGGCCGCTGCTCGGGAGCTACAGGGACTCGGGAGGACCCCTGGGGGAGTATTGCAGCTCAGACCAGTGCATCCCAACTGCTTTCACCACACGTTCCACTTGCCCACCCATCACCTGAGACGGTTGCAGCTGTGGAGGAATTGGGTCGTCGAAGTGGTGAGCATCTGAGCGCGCCACAGCAGGAGCAAGTACAACGCCTATTGAGAGACTTTGTAGACATTTTTGCGGCCCGAGAGGAGGACTGTACCAGGACAGCTCTAGTGAAACATCACATTGACACTGGCCACGCCGCCCCCATTCGTTTACGCCCCCACAGATTGCCTCTTGCAAAGCGTCAAGCTGCTGAAGAAATGATTCGTGATATGGCAGCTAACGGCATTATTGAGCCTTCGGACAGCCCCTGGGCTCCACCTATGGTCATGGTGTGGAAGAAAACGGGGGGAGTGGCGCCCCTGCGTGGATTTCCGCAGACTAAATGCAGTCACCCGCAAGGATTCATACCCACTGCCACGCATCGATGATGCATTGGATTATGCTTCGAGAGGCTGATGGAGCGGGTCCTTAAAGACATTCCCCGAACCCGCTATGTAGTCTTCTTGGATGATCTGTTGGTCCATGCCAGAGACTTTGACCAGGCTGTTCACAACTTATGGGAGGTCCTGACAGCCATCCGTAGCGCCGGGTTGCGGTTGAACCCAGCCAAGTGTAACCTGCTCACCCGATAGACACAGTTTCTGGGACATGTGGTTAGTGAGAGTGGGGTGGCTACCGACCCAGCAAAGGTGGCTGCAGTGAGCAACTGGCCCCCACCAGCCAACATCACTGAGCTGCGGAGCTTCCTGGGCTTAGCCTCGTATTACAGAAGGTTTGTCAGAGACTTTGCAACCATTGCCATATATATATATATATATATATATATATATATATATATAATGATATAAATACAATATATATGTAGCATATCAAGCTTACAGTATAATCCAGAGAAACATTATACTGTATATATATATATTTTCTAAAGGTCAGCCCCGACACAGACAGGCGTAGAACACAAATTCAAGCACACGTGAGTTTTTATTTTCTTTTTCCTTTGTGGGAAACGCCTTCCCCGTTCCCCACAAGTTTAACACACAGTCCCAAAGACCAACAAAGTGCTTTTCTTTCTCCTTTTCATCTCTTCTCCACCAGTCAATCTATGTCTCCCTTCTCCTGACTCTGGCTCCTGGAGTAGTGGCTGCTGGCTTCTTTTATAATGCAGCTGGAAGTGCTCCAGGTGCTTGATGACTTATTTCCAGCAGCACTTCTGGGTGTGGTGGAAGAGCTACTTTGTAGGGCTCAGCAGCAGCTACAGCACCCCCGGTGATGCCCATGAATCCCAACAGGGCTGCACCAAACTCCAACTCCCATGAAGCCCTGTGGGAGTAAGCCACTGCTGCAACCCAAGGGGTCTGCCATCTAGCACTCTGGGGAAAGTAATGTTCTGGATAGGCTGGCTCCCCCGGTCCTCCCAGAGTGGAGGCATCCTGGCTGGGCAAAGGCCCCAGCCAAAAAAAATGTAACTACTTTGCAATCCTCCTCAACAAGTCTCAATGTGAAATTCATTCTTCTTCAATTCCACCCGGGGGAGTAAATGCTAACATTTTTTTTTTCTCTTCATTTTTTCATTTTTATTACTATTTAATTTAATATTGTTTCTTTGTATCAGTATACTGCTGCTGGATTATGCGAATTTCCCCTTGGGATTAATAAAGTATCTATCTATCTATCTATCTATCTATCCATATGTCGATTTTATCTGTAGTAGACTAAGATTAAGCTGAACATATCTTGATTTCGATATAGAAGTAGATGGTATGGGCAAAAATTCATATGAGATTATCACAAGGAAATAAGATGGTTTAGGTAGATAGCATAATGTATTTGTAAATATACTTTTAAAACTGTTTTTCTACACGTGCATCAATGATAAATTGTGTACATAGCTGCACATTGTAATTCATTGAAACACGTTTTTTAAACATATGCTACTAAAATGGATTCGATAGCAGGTATTTTTTATTTCTTTTCTTGTTTGAAATACCAAGACTCTCTGTATGACATCATGTAACAGAAGGCTCACTTTTACATATAGCTCACATAAAAGTTCATTCACAGAGACATTTACCTTTAAGACATTAATATACCAACATTTCCTGTTTTCTTTTGCATGTGCAATTAACAGACCACTCTGCTTCCACCTACAGTATATTCTGGTGATATATTGAAACTTTTCATTTGTACCGTTTTGTGCCAATGTGACCAATGTTCCTTCTGAAATGTGCACATTTGGGGGAGCACACAACATTTTCTAGTAACAAACAACGATGGTGTGAGTCAGGAAATCCCATTGTCGAAAGGTTAAAAAGGAAGGTTGGTAATCAATTATTAAAACCTGATATGGAAAGCCCATAGATACATCCTTTGAAAACTGACATTAAAGTGACTCAATTTTCTGCTTAGTTATCACAATTGTTATTTATTATTAGAGTACAGTTTTGTAGTTATTAGCTTTGAATTAAGTTTGGCTTGTGCACTACAGTTAAGCAAAACTAATCTAAGTTCATGCTGTTGAATCAGAGAAGAATGTCAGAGAGGGCAATTTAGGATGAATTACGACATCAAGTGTAAAAAATTTGCAGCAATTAGAATATCCTGAAAAAATATGCTGTTTTTATTCTCAGTGATATGAAAAGTTTAACTGGTTTGAAGACAGCATAGCAAGGCACTTTCTGTAAAATATACAAACACAAATATACACTGGCATGGAAAGTGTGGTAATTAATGTGATCTAAACTCTGATGTGAAGATTGACTCTGTTTAACACTGAGCCCTGTTCATCAGATTCTGTTTATAGCAAGCCTGAACATTTTCTTATCCGTGCGTATCTGTGACCTCTCCTACTCCCACTAGAAGAACCAGAGTTCTCCTGGTGGGAGGATGACAGTCCAAAAGGGAGGGAGCAGAAAATGTGAGCAGAAGCTGAATCTCTATGATCTTTAGAAATCTTTCTTTCTATATAGCTTTTCCTGCCTCTCATTTTTTAATTCCATTTTGTTAGTTTTCTGACCCTGCATACTCAGTACAGTGCCCTGGGAACAGTGTAAAAAACATGATGACAGTTCTTCATAACTGCCCACATATACACACCCATGCTATTTATATCAGGCATATGTATACTTGCAAATATGCAATATTTGCATAAAAAATACAATGCTTGTTTGTTTTTTCTATAAAAACAAACAGCTTGCCCTTAGTCTTTTAATTGATGACATATATTACAGCAGGTTCAATGATAAAAAGATGGTCAATCATTCATCTCTTTTCTGGATCCTCTTACTTCAAATCAAAATTGTCAAGACTCTGCTAAATTAGTCAGAAGAACACAAATAAGTCCAGAAATGTGGAGACCAGATTTCTTTTTAAGGTAATTCAAACATTTTGGTCCTTCATATAAAATCCAAAAAGAGTTGTAACATCAGTTCCAGAAAATCCATTATACAACTAGACTAAATTGTCTACGTAAACAGAGACCATTACACTATTATTCAATTTAAAAATTTGGTATAGCACTACAGTGGTTAGTTTCACAGACACAGGGTCTGAACTTATTTTTATGTGCAGTTTCAAATTACAATGGCATTCAGGGAGCTTTCCAACCTTTATTTGCGCATGTTTGGCTAACTGGTAATAATATGGTATGAGAGAGAACGCTCTGTAATGAAAATGGAGGAAAGAACCAAGTTTGTGTATATTCATCGATTTGTGCCAATGTCCACGGACCTCATGTATAAACAGTGTGTACGCACAACAATGTTGCGTATGCCCGTTTCCACACTCTCATCGCAATGTATAAAAACTAAACTTGGTGTAAAGCCACGCACATTCTCATGCCAGCTCAAACCATAGCATTGCAAGTTTTTGGCTCGGTTTTTGCAAACCTTTGTTGGCACCCAGCATCAAAGCAGTGCTACTGTTCCTGGGTGGCTTCCCAAACCTGACATGGCTTTATCAAATACACTGATATTAACCGCATAATTTAGTTTAAGACATGTGATTTTAATCAACCCGTAACCATATAATGGTGCATGTAATTTCCAAACAATTCCAAATACTATAGCTGCTTTAGCGTTGTTACTCTCAGTGCCCCACTGAGTATTTTAATCCACTGCATCTGAGTGTAGAATCACAGCTATACAGCAGCTGATCGAAAACTTCTATGGCAGATTATGTCAAGAGCGGATAGAATTATCGGGATACAGCTTCTAGCAAACGCTGCCTTAGCCATGTGCACAGTCTATTTGAACATCTCCCATTCAGCAAATGCTTTAGAGCCTTTCCTGCACGAACCTTGCAGTTCAGAAACAGTTTCATCCCAAGAGATATAAACACACTCAATCAATCCATCAAGTGCTCCCAATAAAGCTGTTTATACTTGTAAGTATAATTACTTCAGTATAAACTTGCATTACAGTTAATATTGCACAACCTGAGCCACCTATGCTTTCATATTATATATTTTAAATTTTTTTATCGTATTATTATTGTTATTTTTATTTATTTATTTGTTTTATTTTACTATTTTATAGGAAAATAAATTCAGGGAGGATTTGCATATTGAATTTCATTGTACCATACAATAACAATAAAATAATTCAATTCAATTCAGTAGAAGAGAGTGTGTATTTACAGATAATGACGGCTGGCTTCTAAGTCGATTTAGATTTTCAGGCACTATGTTCTTGGAGCTCTTGATATCATTTTTCAGGTGAAATGCATTATACAGATACATTTTTAACTTAATTTAAATAATGTATATTGTTATTAAACGTGCGGACACGGTGGACAGCAGTAGCAATGAGCTGGCGCCCCATTTAGGGATTGTTCCTGCCTCACGCTGTATGCTTGATGAGACTGGATGGATAGATTGATGGAATAATTAAACATGTACTACGAATACATTTTAATGTTACTTAAAAGTTTTGAAGAATATGCATTTTAAGTTTACAGATGGCTTGAAATTTATTAAAGAGCTGATCGTGTTGTGATTGGTTACTTGGAGAAAGAAAAGGAAGGACAGGAATTGGGGGTTAGCATGTTTGAAAGAGACAGTACTGCTGTAATAAATTATTTCATCAAGAGTCGCGCATGGCACATCAAGCATCTTGCAGAAGGCAGGAACAATCTCTGGACGGAGTGCCAGCTCATTGTTACCATTGCACCACTGTGGCCCCATGTTTAATACATGCTTTAATTAATTTCATTATGAAAATGATATCAATTATATATCTTAGTATTAAAATTGTTCAGAAAGCTATAATATCATGAATGCAACTGTGTCCTGATGGTGTAAGAGAAAGCCCGTTTAAGCAAGTAGTGATTCACACACAGAGTACATAGAAGAACACACAGAAAACAAAGCATTTAATGGGATATTATAGCTACGGTTGGATTTGAGAAACTAGTAAAGTAAAAGATTATGAGATTAAGTTTATGACATTCTATTTTAATGACAAAATAAACTACATGATTAAAGTGAAAATTTTGTGATTAAAGTTGGCATTTCGAGCATTTTTGTTTCCACTGTGTCCCTATTTTGTCTCTTTTCTCTGTACCCTAATAAGCTTCCACATGACAATCAGATGGTGGGCTATGACTCGCCTTTTCACGGCGACTCTGATATCTGACAACTTCTTTTTTATTTCAGGCACTGTGTGACTTTCTGAACTTGAACATTCGATCAGCTTCCTTTTGTTGTTTATACAGCTGCTTAAACCGACAAATAGTACGTTTTTCCTTGCCTCCACTTGGCATTCTCTGATATTCTTCTTTTTTCCCCGTGCTTTTGCCATTGTCTTTTCACAGAATGCTGAACTTGAGGGAATATTTATATTGATTTGCATATTCAAAGAGGCATAAATCTGGGAGGAGATGGGGTTGGGCAGCAGGCACGTGCACAAGCGTTACATTTCACGCAGACCAGGATTTATGTAGCATACTGTAAGTGTGTGGAAGTTGGCTTACGCACGGTTTTCTGCATTTAAATTTTTTTGTTCATACGCACATTTCGACTTTTGTCGTATGCCATGTTTTAGTGTGAATTCTCTGCACATCATTATGCATGAGGCGCCAGGTCTTTATAGCTTGTATATTAACTGCCCAATAATAAAACTGAAAGTTAGGTAGTACCATGCTGCCTTCTGCTTTAGGTCTTTGTAGAGCTGCCGATTGTATGCGTGGATGTTTTGAATTCCAAATAAATTAGGTTAAAATTGAATCTAATTTATTAAAGAACAATTTAACATATATGGCGGTGCTTTGAAATAGAAAAGAAGCTTGAGAAGGATGTTCATCTTAACAGATGGAGATGGAGGGTAAGCCATCTGTAAACATCTTGTTTAATTTTTTCCATGCAGACAGAGAAATTTTGTTGAAAAAGATCTTTATATTTGCTTGTGATGTTTACCATTAGGTACAATATTTAAACAGATCTGGTAAAATAAATGGGAAGGTGCCCAGTCTAATATTGTGTGCTAGAGAGTTCACTGCTAAAAGCACAGTTTTATTCAAATTAATTTTGAGTCCATATATTTTTTGAAGTTCTACTAGTGTGTTGAGGACTGCTGGTATGGATGATTGTGGGTGTGATATGTATATAGTACCATATAATCTGGATATAGTGATATTTGTTGTTCTTCTCTGGTAATCCCATTTATCTCTAATACCTTTCAAAAGTGAATGGCCAATGGCACAATGGTGATTGCAAAGAGCAACAGTGATAGGGGGCATCCTCGTCGAGAACCACGTTCAAGTCAATGTACATGCGTAACACACGATACATCTATACTAATAAAAGGCAAAGCCCTCACTGACTCACTCACTCACTCACTAATTCTCCAACTTCCCATGTAGGTAGAAGGCTGAAATTTGGCAGGCTCATTCCTTACAGCTTACTTACAAAAGTTAAGCAGGTTTTGTTTCGAAATTCTACGCGTAACGGTCATAACGGTCGACAACGTCCGCCATTTTGACCTTTCTTATTTATGGCCCCATCTTCACGAAATTTGGTAGGCAGCTTCCCTGTGCTAACCGAAACCGATGTATGTACTTATTTAGGTGGTATGACGCCACTGTTAGCCGCCATATTGAACTTTCCAACGTCACTAATTCTCCAACTTCCCGTGTAGGTAGAAGGCTGACCCCCTCTTCACGAAATTTGGTAGGCGGCTTCCCTGCGCTAACAGAAACCGATGTACGTACTTATTTCGGTGGCATGATGCCACTGTCGGCCGCCATATTGAACTTTCCGACGTCACTAATTCTCCAACTTCCCGTGTAGGCA
>JANRMT010028174.1:9446336-9476909 GCA_026402145.1 Polypterus bichir lapradei
TTATGTTATTTATGTTAATTGTATGTTTTTCTTTTATTCTATTATCGTAAAGCACTTTGGCCACAGCATTCCTATGTTGTTTTAAATGTGCTATATACACTCACCTAAAGGATTATTAGGAACACCATACTAATACGGTGTTTGACCCCCTTTCGCCTTCAGAACTGCCTTAATTCTATGTGGCATTGATTCAACAAGGTGCTGAAAGCATTCTTTAGAAATGTTGGCCCATATTGATAGGATAGCATCTTGCAGTTGATGGAGATTTGTGGGATGCACATCTAGGGCACGAAGCTCCCGTTCCACCACATCCCAAAGATGCTCTATTGGGTTGAGATCTGGTGACTGTGGGGGCCATTTTAGTACAGTGAACTCATTGTCATGTTCAAGAAACCAATTTGAAATGATTCGAGCTTTGTGACATGGTGCATTATCCTGCTGGAAGTAGCCATCAGAGGATGGGTACATGGTGGTCATGAAGGGATGGACATGGTCAGAAACAATGCTCAGGTAGCCCGTGGCATTTAAACGATGCCCAATTGGCACTAAGGGGCCTAAAGTGTGCCAAGAACACATCCCCCACACTTTTACACCACCACCACCAGCCTGCACAGTGGTAACAAGGCATGATGGATCCATGTTCTCATTCTGTTTACGCCAAATTCGGACTCTACCATTTGAATGTCTCAACAGAAATCGAGACTCATCAGACCAGGCAACATTTTTCCAGTCATCAACTGTCCAATTTTGGTGAGCTCGTGCAAATTGTAGCCTCTTTTTCTTATTTGTAGTGGAGATGAGTGGTACCCGGTGGGGTCTTCTGCTGTTGTAGCCCATCCGCCTCAAGGTTGTGCGTGTTGTGGCTTCACAAATGCTTTGCTGCATACCTCGGTTGTAACGAGTGGTTATTTCAGTCAAAGTTGCTCTTCTATCAGCTTGAATCAGTCGGCCCATTCTCCTCTGACCTTTAGCATCAACAAGGCATTTTCGCCCACAGGACTGCCGCATACTAGATGTTTTTCCCTTTTCACACCATTATTTGTAAACCCTAGAAATGGTTGTGCGTGAAAATCCCAGTAACTGAGCAGATTGTGAAATACTCAGACCGGCCCGTCTGGCACCAACAACCATGCCACGCTCAAAATTGCTTCAATCACCTTTCTTTCCCATTCTGACATTCAGTTTGGAGTTCAGGAGATTGTCTTGACCAGGACCACACCTCTAAATGCATTGAAGCAACTGCCATGTGATTGGTTGATTAGATAATTGCATTAATGAGAAATTGAACAGGTGTTCCTAATAATCCTTTAGGTGAGTGTAAATAAAATGACATTGACATTCACAGTTTTTACTAAGATGTTCTTAAGGCACTTAAAGCATACGCCCATAGATTTAAAAAAGTCAATTCTACTTTCATAAATTAGTTTCTGAATTGCACTGCATAAGTTAAGATCGTGATTTTCATTGCAAAAAAGACAGAGCTTACCTCTTGTACATCCAGCCTTTTTGACTGAGGTGTCTGTATCCCTTTTTTGGTCAGCTGCAGAAAAGTTGTAGTAAAACTGCTCGAGAAGCCTTTCGAAGGATACTTTCCTTGATCAGTCCTGTCCTTTTCCTTCTTGAAAGTATAGCTTCGTAGGGCTGAGCTGTACATGGGATTCAAAGCTGATGTTGTCTGTTTGTCCAGAAAGTTCACTGATTCGGCGAGGAGGGCTCATCTGCTCTCCATACTTTCAATACTCTGAACTTTGCATTGCCACGGTGCTAGTAGGTCTTGAGGAAGTTTGGAGACTATAGTACGAAGGTTATCATTACTTTCAAATTTTTGTCCACCTTGCAAGTTGGACATAATGTTCATACATCCGCCAAGAAAAATTGCATAATCCCTCAGACCTTCTCTATTGTTTGGCTTTATTTGCAGACATCCTTTGTCTTTTCTCATGTATGCATCTGCTTTGCGTAGCTGGTTTCCATAAAGACTTTTGAGCTTCAGTCTGGCTTTTTGGTAACCTTCTAACGGTGACAAGTATTTACAGTTTTTAGCAATCTCGTGAGGTGAACCTTTAGTTAGCTGTACCAATAAGTCCAATTTAACCCGCAGGTTCTTTATCACCTCATCAATAGCTCCGTCAAATGCTCCAATAAAATCTACATATTTCAAGGGATTGCCATCAAATATTGGGATCTTTCTGTATGGCACATAAGGCACTTGAGTCTTATACTGCTGTTCTTTCTGTTGATCATAACGCTGATCGTAAAGCAGTTGCTGAGGATTGTTTTCACTTTCATTTTTACATGGAAAGTTACAAATGCTTGCATCTTGTGGCTTTCCAGTTTTCACATCTAGCATCTGGGGAACATTATAAGGATTTGGATTTCCTGAACTGCGATTGCATCCTTTAAGAGCTCTCAATTTTGCTTCGGATTCTGCAATAGCTACTTCCAACACCAATTGATTTCTTTTAGCTTTCAGCTGTGCTTTCAACCGTGCCTCTTCCTTATCTAGAGCTTGTTGCCTTTTTTGTTTCTGTGCTTTAGCCAACAGCACAGTATGTGCTGCCTCTTGAGATCTGAGGACGTTAACTGAAGTAGCCGTTGAACTTGCACGACTTTTAGTTTTTGTGGAGATTTGGGAGTCCTTGACTGAAGTAGACGCTGTACTTGTACGACTTTTAGTTTGTAACTTTAGTAACTTGGGAGTCATTAACTCTTTAATCATTTACAATCTTCATCAGACTAGATAATTGATTATATTTGTGGTATATCTCTGACTGAAGATCAGCTGGTAAATCGAAAGGCTTTCTGTCTTCACAAAGATGGTACTCCCTTGAAATGTCATAATCGATTTCCGCTCACGCCAATGAGACTTTCGTTTGGAGTTTGATATTTCCTATGGCTTCCAGATTCAGATGATGATCTTGCACCAGGACAGGTTCCCTTTTAAGGTATTTAAGCTCCTTTATAATTTATACAGTCTCACGAATGTCCAACTCTGATCAAAGACAAAGATTAAAATTACCTGTTGAGTCTATTCAAGTTGTCATTGTTTTCTCCTGTCACAGTCCGGTTTCTTTAATGCAAGGCAGTTTTCAAGCTTTTGATCTTAGGTTGGTTTTAAACTTTAGTGTAGCCCCCAAAGTATAAGGTGAGTTTAAGTACGGGTAAAATGCGTGCCGAAAGAAATCTCTCAGTCCAAAAGTTTGTTTTAAAAATATTTTGTGAAAATTAAAAGCAAATAATCCACACAAGAAATAAAGAAAGAAGTTGTTACACATGTAGAATAAAATGCAAAAAAAGGAAAAATGTATCTTTTCTAAACTTAGCTTTTCTTGACAAACTTTAAAAGTTCTTTACTTCTTCTTCTATACTTAAAGATTCTTAACTTCTTCTTCTGTACGCGTTAAGTGTACAGTGGAGCACTTAAATTAAGTGCTTTTGTCTTACATGTTACTTAACACACACGAAAGGCATGAGAGGCCCAGTTTAAAGCCATGTGCCCTCTACTTATTACACATGGCAAGGCTGATCACTGACTGAGAATAATGTTTAGTCAGTGCAGTTAGAAATAGCTAGAATATACCAATTCAATTATACTTATGGGTGTTATAGGAACCTCTCATAGATTATGAACTATCATTTAGTAGAACATTTATGAATCTTATGTAACTTGTATTTTATGTCATCTTATTTTATGAAATACAAGTGCTAACAAACAGAAATTATTACTCGGTGAAATAACGGAACAGCGAATAGAGATTGAATATATGGACACAGGTGATATGTCAGAAGTATGTAGATATTGTAAGGCTTTAAAGTTTAAGTTGGAGACTTGTAGATCGTCTAATTTGTGTTGCCATCAGGGAAAAGTAGTGTTTCTTCCCAATGAAGAGAGGCATCTGTGAGAATTAAAAGATTTGTTGTTTGGTAAAAGTGAAATCCACAAACACTACAGGCAAAATATCTGAGTCTATAATAATCTATTCATGTTCGCAACATTCAATGCTCAAAATGTAGATTTACACAATAATGGACCATATACTATGAGAATCTGTGGTACCCCAACAATTAAAGTTACAACAAGTTTAATTTAGAAGAAACCACAATTTGGTTACACAAACTGGTCACGAGACATTGGCAGCTTTACAATTCAAACACTCCCAATAAAAGAAGACTTATTATGTAAAACTCTAATTGAAGAATTTTATCCTGGAGGATTACCAAAAGAAGAAATGAGTACATGGGCAATCCTAGCAGAGAGAAACGATAAAGCCAAATGAATTAACGTGAAAATTGTTGATCGGTTACATGGCAAATTGATTTAAATGCGTATCAATAGACTATGCTGAAGCAGTTGGTGGTAATGGTGTGGAAGATGAAAACATCAACTTACAATATCCCATAGAATATCTACAAGCGTTAACACCATCTGGTCTTGCGCCGTCTGAATTGCTGTTGAAAGAATTTATGTATGAGTGATGGACTATGCCAGAGTTTCTCAACCTTTACGTATTTGTGACCCGAGTTTTCATAACAGTTTTAATCACGCCCCGCTAACTTTTTTTGAATGGAGCCCACTAATACCAATTTGTTCTTTTTTAATTAATGATATATCATAGATGCATATTTTATTATACCTGATTAACTTTTATCGACATTTATCTAACTCTGTATTTATTTTTCTAGTGTCAGAATGTAGTTTAAGTTCATTGGTTTTGGTTTCAATAGATGTATTTTTCATATTTTCGATTATTGTTTTCTTTTTTTCACATCTTCTCGCCCCCCTTTTTGTTCCTTCACACCCACCTGGGGGGCCCGCCCCACAGTTTGAAAACCACTGGACTATGCAATGGGACAAGATTAGTTGTATTAAAAATTGGTCAAACAATTCTAACATGTAAAATTTTAACAGGTGACAAGAAAGGTAATATAGTACATAGTCTGCGGAAAACATTAGACACAAAAGAAGATCTTGATATTCCATTCATATTAAAACATTTACAGTTTCCCATTAGAATAGCTTTTGCTATGACAATTAACAAATCACAGAGACAAAAATTCCAAAAAGTAAGTTTATTTATTAGAGAAAAAGAAACAATATTCACTCATGGGCATTTCTAAATTGCATTATCACAATGTAAGTCCAAACACGGAATTAAAATTTAAAATTTAATGCAATCTTGAAGAAAAGTTCATTCTAAATATTGCTTTTACTGAAGTTTTAAAGTAAAAGTGAAAATAATAAATAATAATAAAATAATGAATTTGTAACAATTCGCATGAAAATAACAATCTCATTAAATTGTATATTCAGTTAACCAAACACAGGGGTTGGCAAGCAAAGCGAGCAGGGGGCAGAGCCCCTTAGTATGTATATATTCATTATGTTTTCTGTCCAATTCACTTTATTTTTATGTAGTATTTCTTAAGAAGTGTAGGCTCAGAGTGCTGCAACAAATTCACAAGTAAATGCAATTATAATCTTTACAAGTTACTAATTACATATTGAGTACACATAAAAACACTAATTTGATATAGTTAAGAAACACAGTCTGAACCTGACTAACATAAATGGAAGAAATTCATTACAGTAACAGGATAAAAACATATTTAAAAAATGAGATCCCGGTGGACCCTTATCCAGCTGACAAGCCAGTAGGAAAGGACAGCTTGCTTGGATGTCCATCTCTGCTGGGGTGACTCCTGTTTCCTTTCCCATGTGGAGTGAGGAAATAATGAACAGACTGGGTGACATGACATATAAGGAGCAGCCAGTCCCCCTGTACATTAGGTGGCAGTATTTGCCTGGCCTGTCCCCAGTTTGAACACCCACAGGGCTACATGGGACATGTAGTTCAAGAACACAGCCCAGCTTGATGCCTCAGAATCTACTAGGGAGCACTGCAATTAACACTAGAATTAACAGAGTCTATGAAAAAACTCGTAGATCCGGCCCACCTTAAAACCGTTCGCACCTCTCCGCCAGCGTCTTTTGTCATCTAAATGTGCTGATAAATGTTAGAGCGCATGAGCTTATTCAGTGCAGCAGGAACAACACACATGTTGATCTTTTTTTTCTTTCAGTACATGGGCCTTCCCTGTTTATTTATATATCTAGTGACTTCTCTGCCCACAACAACATGATAAATGAACAACAGACAGATATGAAAGACAAGATTGCTAAAGCCTGGGGTGCAGACCTACTGTGTGAACAAACAATGAGAAGGCTTTGGATGTAAACTATGGACAAGTTAGGAAGTGACCAAGGATAGAGACTGGCTACCTCTGCAAGGGACAATGGAGACAGCAGCTTCTGGTCTGTGGTGTTTAGGAGCCATGAAGATAAAAGATGAAGAAGAACAGGAAAGACAAAGTGTACTGAGAAGAATGAAATAAATAACAGCAGAGGTGGGGACTTGACTCCAGTGACTTGGACTAGAGTTGGATCAAGGCACACTTTTTATGACTTCTGATTGACTTGATCAAAATAAAAACACTTTTGGCTTGACTTGAACTTGACGGTTAACGACTTGAAACTTGAATTGACTTGCATGACCATGACCGGACAGCACTTGGAGTGGTGCATTGGTCAATAGGAATGGCTGAGATACATAATCCATCCATCCTCTTCTGCTTATCCGGGGTTGGGTCGCGGGGGCAGCAGCTTAAGCAGAGAGGCCCAGACTTCCCTCTCCCCGACCACTTCTTCCAGCTCTTCCGGGAGAATCCCAAGGCGTTCCCAGGCCAGCCGGGAGACATAGTCCCTCCCGCGTGTCCTGGGTCTTCCCCGGGGCCTCCTCCCGGTTGGACGTGCCCGGTACAGCTCACCAGGGAGGCTTCCAGGAGGCATCCTGATCAGATGCCTGAGCCACCTCATCTGACTCCTCTCGATGCGGAGGAGTAGCGGCTCTACTCTGAGCCCCTTCCGGATAACTGAGCTTCTCACCCTATCTTTAAGGGAAAGCCCAGACACCCTGCGGAGGAAACTCATTTCAGCTGCTTGTATTCGCGATCTCGTTCTTTCGGTCACTACCCATAGCTCATGACCATAGTTGAGGGTAGGAATGCAGATCGACTGGTAAATTGAGAGCTTTGCCTTACGGCTCAGCTCCTTTTTCACCACGACAGACCGATGCAGAGCCCGCATCACTGCGGATGCCGCACCGATCCGCCTGTCGATCTCACGGTCCATTCTTCCCTCACTCGTGAACAAGAGCCAGAGATACTTGAACTCCTCCACTTGGGGCAGGATCTCTCCCCCAACCCTGAGAGGGCACTCCACCCTTTTCCGGCTGAGGACCATGGTATTGGATTTGGAGGTGCTGATTCTCATCCCAGCCGCTTCACACTCAGCTGCGAACTGATCCAGAGAGAGCTGAAGATCACGGCCTGATGAAGCAAACAGGACAACATCATCTGCAAGAAGCAGTGACCCAAACCTGAGTCCACCAAACCGGACCCCTTTAATACCCTGGCTGCACCTAGAAATTCTGTCCATAAAAGTTATGAACAGAATCGGTGACAAAGGGCATAATCTACGTAATAAATGTGAACATCAACAATCTAACGTGAAGCTAAGTATTTCAATGTTAACGCTGACTACAGGGAGAGGGGAGCAATTAATACTGAATACTTTTAGACTGAATATTATTAAATTACACCTCTTAAAAAATCATGTTCAGTCACCTCTGTATCCACAGATTCAATCAGTCTCTCCTCAGAACCTGTTGTCTGAGCATTTTTTGCCTCACGTCTCATACATTTGCTGTTTGTGTTGTGTGTGTGGCTAGTTAATGTAATGTTCAAGCACTGCGAAATCTGCTGCTAAATGTTTCCTATTAGGAAGCCTGGCTCTAGTTCTCTTTCTTTCTCCCATCCTGTAGTGAAAAGTCAAGAAAATGACTTTGAATATTGGCTAACTAAAAAGATTACAATATGCAAACTTTCGAGGCAACTCAGGCCCCTTCTTCACGCAAGATGTAATACAGAAACTGGAGTTCCCATCTCTCCCATCCTGGAAGCAGCGGCACTGGAGATGCAAAACAGTTGGTGATTATGGCGGATTTTTGTATTCTTTTTAGCAGTGCTAATTTTTTCATAAATCTTGGTCTCCTTTATCCAGTTTTCTAGAATTTGTTGTTGTTGCTTGTGGTATATGGCTGGCCGTTCATCCCGGCCAATACCCCCACGCTGATAGATGGAGCCCTCACGGCAACATGGAGGTGCACTGAATTCCAGCAGGGCATTATGGACCTTGGAGTCTTTCTTCACAGGCCTGCTGGATACCGTGGGCGCTGCCAGGGGACGCTGCAGGGAGGCCCAGGGACTTGTACTATCCATATAGCCTGGAAGCAATTCACAATAAAGTAAATGGAAGAAATGATGTACTTCTGGGCTGAAGAAGAAGAAGAGTTTTCACCTGACCTGGAAGTGCTGAGTAATCACATGGACTGAGGGATCAGAAGCACTTCCGGGTCAAGGACTATAAAAGACTGTGGGAAACACCAGAGCGTTGAGCTGAGTCGGGAGGAAGAGTGACAATGCGTCTGGGAGTGGAAGATTTGTATTGTGTTATTGATTAGTGTATTATTTATGAGTAAATAAATAATTATTGGACTTTTATCTGGTGTCTGGCATCTGATCTGAGGGTTCAAGGGGATGACAGGGCCCCCTATCTGTCACATGCTTTATATTTGTTTGTGCTTTAACCAGAAGCAGTCCAGAAATTATTTGATGTTTAAAGCAGCAGCACTACAGATACAGAGGAAATGTACAAACAGATTGCGACACTTTGCTGATTCTATTTTGTTTGCTTTTTTAGTCTCTTGAGTCTATTTGCAATTTGAAAAAGCCAATACAGTTAAAACTGGATTTGAACTGTGATCAGTGAATGACTTTATTTGACCAGATATGCCATAGTTACACAATGCAAAACATACAATCATCATTTTGTTTTCAAATATTTAACTTTTATTAAAAGTTCTCTGAAAAAGTTTTTGATAACCAGTGAAAACAGACCTTCTGTTTTGTGTGAAACTGAAGTGCATTTTCTGGTCACAATTTAATTTTAACTAGTTATACCATTTCTATGAACTATGCAATCAGTTATCAGTTCCTGAAAGTATTCATAAAGTATTCAGAATAAGTTAAACATTTTGAGTATTTGTTATGTAATTTTATGTTTTCATCTTGATTTGTAAATGTCAAGGGGTATTCTCTTATTTTTTGTATGATAAAGGGCATGATTGTGTGTAATATAAATAAGGGTGTGTGGATTTTAGAGCAAACAGTGTGTATGGAATGAGCGATAGAGAGACCAGTGTGTGAGAAAGATATGTGTTTGCGGTTGTTTCAGTTTCGTTAAATAAAGTATTCCTGTTGTTCATCACCGTGTGAGATTAGTTGTATTTAAATGTATACAGAAGATAAGAATATATAACAAATTGGTGATAAAACGGGTCCAGCGAACTCAACGCAAAAGCAACAATGGCTGAAGGAAAAATGTCGAATACGAAGGATCCAAGGAGGACTTCAGTTCTTACTTGGATCGGTTGGAGCTGTGGGTGACAGCAAACTACATGCCAGAGTATAAGAAGGTCTGTGCTTTTATGTCTGTTACAGGCGCAAAGATTTGCGGTTTGTTAAAGAATTTAGTCATGCCAGCTACTCCAAGTACAAGACATATGCAGAGCTGAAAGAAGCACAGTTAGCACATTACAAACCGCAGCCTTTGATTATAGCGGAGCAGTTCCGCTTATATAAACAAAACCAGCGCAAGGAGGAAAGTATCGCCGAATATGTTGTGGCCTTGAAACAGTTGTCAGAGAGTTGTAATTTCGGGACTTTCCTGGAAGAAGTGCTGTGAGATAAGTTAGTATGTGGGATACACTGTGAAGAAATACAGGAAGAACTTTTGTTGCAAGTAGACTTAACATTTCATAAGGCTTGTAAAATGGCACTGGATATGGAACTCGAAGGAACTGGCTTGCAAATCCACTTTGCAAATGGAGCTGGTGCGGAAAATGTATCACTCAGGAGAACAGTCTTCTCAACAAGAATATCGCACCTCATCATTTAAAAAGAAAACAGCATCAAGTTCCTATGAAAGGGAAGAGAGGACTGTAATAAGTACAACAACAACATTTATTTATATAACAACATTTATTTATTTTCATACAAAAAATGTAGCTCAAAGTACTTTATATAATGAAAAATAGAAAAATAAAACACATAGTAAGAAAAGAAAATAAATCAAAATGAATTAACATAGAATAAGAGTAAGGTCCAATGGCCAGGAAGGACAGAAAAAAAAACTCTAGACGGCTGGAGAAAAAAACAAAACAAAAGTACAACAAATGTTATCGCGGTGAGGGCAAGCATGATGCTCAGATATGCTAGTTCAAAAACGAAAAATGCTTCTCCTCCTCTAAAACAGGTCCTTGCACCCGCATGTGCAGAAACAAAACCAAGAATAAAGGTGCAGCACACTGTTTGATTTCTAAAGGGTAAGAAATTGACTTACGTGACAGTGACTTAGGAGTCTGCACGGTATTCAGGGCTAGTGAAAAAGTGGAAGAAATACAAATAGAAGTGATGCTGGAAGGACAAAGCATAGTAATGCAAGTGGATACTGGAGCCACTGTTTCTATAATATCAGAGACTTGGTGTAAAACTTTTATGGCACATAAATAACTGGAAGAAACGTTGATGGATTTAAGAACATATTCAGGAGAGAGAATTGAGTTGATAGGTAAGACAGATGTGGAAGTAAAATACAAAGAGCAGTCAGCGGTGCTTCTAGTGGTTGTTGCTAAAGAAAGTAAGGGGCGAAATTGGTTGAGAGTCCTTAAATTTTTATTTTCAGATTAAAAGCTTTAAACCACTGTCACTGCAGATGGTTTTGGTAAAATACAAAAAGATATTTGATGTAGGGCTAGGGACAATCAAAAATTTCAAAGCACAAATTAAAATGAAGCCGGATATTAGTCCTAAGTTCCATAAAGCAAGGCCTGTGCCATATTTACTTAAGCAAGCTGCTGAACTTGAACTGGATAGATTAGAGAAGGCTGGAATAATTTCTAAAATTGAAAGAAGCAACTGGGCTGCCCCAATAGTAGTGGTACCAAAAAGTGATCAGTCACTCAGAATATGTGGCGACTATAAAGTTACAGTAAATCAAGGGATAGAAGAAGAGCAGTACCCACTGTCTACAGCAGAAGATTTGTTTGCTACGCTTGCTGGGGGTAGGGTGTTTACCAAATTAGACTTGTCGCATGCTTACCAACAGTTAGAGCTGGATGAGAAGTCAAAACAATACCTGGTGGTCAACACCCATAAGGGTTTATACTGCTATAATAAATTGTCATATGGAGTTTCCAGCGCACCTGCCATTTTTCAGTTGGTAATGGACCAGTTTTTAAAAGGATTAGAACATGTCACATGTTTTCTGGATGACATCCTGATTACTGCTAAAACAGCGTAGCAGCATTTACAGATTTTGAATGCAGTGTTGTCAAGGCTGGAACAATATGGTATTAGAGTGAAGCAGGCAAAGTGTAGTTTTATGCAAGAAAGTGTGGAGTATTTGGGGCACTGAATTGACAAGGATGGTTTGCACCCAACAAAAGAAAAGATGAGTGCCATCCTTGAAGCTCCTGAACCTAAAAATATTGTAGAGCTGAGATCATTTTTAGGCCTACTCAATTATAACGGAAGGTTTCCGGCTAGATTGTCTACATTATTACAGCCACTTCATGAGTTGTTACAAAATGATAACGCATGGGACTGGTCTTCAAAGTGCAGAGCAGCCTTCGGTCAATGTAAAGAAATGCTGGCCACTAGTAGAGTACTGGCCCATTATGATACCCAAAAGTCCTTATTTTTAGCATGTGATGCCTCACCATATGTGGTGAGTTGTGATATCACATACAGAAAATGGCGTAAAGAGGCCTATAGCCTTTAAGCTCTAGCGAGAAAAACTATACCCAAATCGAAAAAGAGGCATTAGCTTTAATTTTTGGGGTATAAAAAAATTCACAAATATATATATATGTGACCGAAGCTTCATGCTGCTCACAGACCACAAGCCTCTGTTGTCCAATCTGGGTCCTAAAACAGCAGTACGTACCTTAGCTGCTGCTTGAATGCAGAGGTGGTCTGTCATTCTTTCTGCATATAACTATGACATTCAGCACAGAAAATCTGCAGAACATAGCAATGCTGATGCTTTGTCAAGATTACCTCAGCAGCAAAAGGAAAGCTTAGATGCAGAAACCAGAGACATTGGATGTTTTCTAAAACAAATGAGCTTCCTGTAAAAGCTACTGATATTGCAAAAGCAGCCAAACATGAATCACACCTGGGGATGTGCAGAATGAAAGCTTTAGCATGAAGCTATTTATGGTGGCCAAATATGGACAGTGAAATTGAAAAAAAGGTAAATCAGTGTGATGCATGATGTGCAGTATGTAACCAGCCACCACCTGCCCCTTTGTACTATTGGTAATGGCCTACTAGAGCAAAGATGGATTTGTTGAGAAGGACCAGCAGCATTTTCTAGTTCTTATTGATAGCCATTCTAAATGGCTTGAGGTTTTCCCTCTGACTAAGCTAACAACAACCCCGATGATTGAAACTGTGAGAATGTTATTTGCAGCATATGGAATTCCAGGGGACCACAGCTTGTTTCAGAAGAATTTAGGAGATTTATAAAATCAAATGGCATTAAGCACACTTTGATTCCTCCATACCATGCAGCAACAAATGGTGCAGCTGAACAAAGTGTACAAATTTTGAAAAGGGCACTTGAAAAAGATGTGGTGGAAGGTGCCAAGACATACAGATCTTTATCTCTATCACATCGTTTAGCAAACTTTCTGATAATGTATAGAAACACTCCTCATTCAGTCACGGGTCATTAAACACTAAAACCAGACATGGAACAAACAATGACAGATAAACAAAACAATGAAAAACACATTTATGACAAATCCGGATGTATGGAATGTCACATCTCAGAGAAGGATGCAGTTTGGGTGAAAAACTGGAAGGGGGAAAAGAACAATGGATTAGAGGAAATGTTTGCAGATAAGAAGGGCCAAGGAGTTTTGTAGTCAACGTAAATGGAGAACTTAGACTAATCCACTTGGATCATCTACGGAAATCTGAAGCAAGTCTGGCAAATAGTGGAAACGTGGAACCCATGATTTTAAGTTCACCACTTTCATTCGATGGACCAAAAGCAGCTGCATCAGGAATTCAAGGTAGCCAAAGCAACTCAGTTACGATAGATGCTTCCAAGGTACACAACACTGGACAGTGTTCATTTGGAGGAAGAGAATGCACCAATTCCTGAAATGGAAGAAGCAGCTCCACCTATATTTTTAAAAGAGAAGCGCTATCCATTTAGGGAGAGAAGGCCTCCACAAAGACTCAGTTATTAAAAAGATGACGTAAAACATTAAGGTTTTTAAAGGAACCCAATTCTCAGTGTAGCTGCGTTTTTCCCAAAATTACCAAAGTTTAGCAGCTTCAACTCAAAAAAATGGGATTCCACAAAAGCCTGACGCGCAGAAATGATTCCATTGACAATATATCTTCGTTTTTTAAAGTTTAGTTAAGTTTTAAAGTAAAACAGTTCACACAAAAAAGGGAAAATTAAAATAGCAAAAAAAAGGAAAAATTAATGTTAAGAAAAGTTAAATTCTAAGCTTAATCTTGTTACATCTCAAATCGTTACTATTTACTTAACATTTCTGAACCATTTCAAAACGGTCAGAAAACTGTATGCTTATCCCATTTCTAAGTAGAAAATGGGTCTTTTAAGTCCTTATGTACTGGGACCTGATCTAAACAACAACTGAGCTTATTATCACACCATTTCTCAGTTACAGTGTATAGTAAGATGGTTCTGTCTCTTGCTAACTTATAGGGGGAAAAGACCATACCATAAGTTATGACTATGAAAGAAATTTATATTCTATTCAAATTAAGCAAACATTAATATGAGTTTAACTCAAAACTTTAACTTTCTAAGATTGGCTCTTACACTCAGGATAAGGGCAAAATAATTCCTTGATCTCAGGGTTAAGTATTGGGGGCAACGGTTTTCATCCTGTATTCTGTCTGTATAATTCCTCTGTGTAAAATTGGAGGTGGAATATGTATAGAATATAGAATATACTATGTTCAAAAAAAGGAGACAATGTTAAACTTAAGGGGGTGGAGTGTTATGTAGTGTTATGTATTGTCACACACGTGTGCATGGGAGGCAGCTAAAGGGCTCGAGTAAGGGCAATTCTGAATTAAACCAGGATGTGTCAGAGTACACTGATTCTTTTTCTCACTTTCCTGCAGACCATTCACAGGAAATTCCATCTGGCCATGTTGACTTTCCGGGTCTGAACCTATAGATGAAGACCTTTCCAGGTCAGGCCCCCTTGATGTCATGTCTGTGCCCGAGCCTATGGTTGAAGACCCTTTCGGTCCCGGCCCCTTTGACATCACTTCCTATACTGACCTTTAAAAGCCACCACCTTTCCCCTATTCTGTTTTGGACTTGGTTTTGTGCACATCAGTACTATCATTTACTTACAATTTGCAGCCAGGAAACCAAATATACGGGTAGCTGCCCCAAACCTTGCTATGGTTCTTTGTGGAGTTTGTGACAGTGGCGTAGTTGGCAGGATGGTCGGATCCCGGAAGAGAAGGGGACAGGACCTGCAATGTACCCTGGTGGGAGCGTACCGTGGCTGAGTTTTCAGGCGGGGAGGGTGTCCTGTGGTTCAGAGAGACCCAGTATGGGCTCCGCTCCCAGCGTGCTTAACTAGGCAACCTAAGCAGTCCAGGGAGTGTGAGGGAAGGGCTCACAGAATTGGGCTGCTCTGGAAGGGGGAGACAAAGAGGACCTATTATGCTCTCTCTGAGGAGAGTGCCTGACTCCCTGTGAAGCCAGAGCCTCGATTTCCACCTAGGGGTTCCCCAGACTGGCAGGTGAGTAAAGTCAGAAACTGGAGCTTGGACCCAGAGCAGCCAACCCACAAACAAGCCTGGTCCTTTTGGCCTATGGGAGAGCATTGGTTACGGCCACATGACAACAAGCCCTACCAAATAGTCTGCTCCTAAAAGCACTACCCCGCGGTTTCACCATGCCAGTCTGGGGTAAAGAGTTCAAGAACATGAAGGAGCAAGTAGAGCTCCTGGAAACACATAGGATGGCCTCACAATCTGAGGGAGCAGAACCATACCTTAGTCGAGCTCAGCCAAAGTATGTCTTGTCACGTTTGGGTCAAAGATTTGGAGGTTGTAGAGACAGGAATTTTATTCAAACACTGCAAATGAACATTTGTGTCTTTTTCAAAAATGTAAACGTGCTCCATGACAGGACAGAGATGACAGTTCCTTCTCACAATTAAAGAAATACAAACATATCTTCGTCTTCATAGGGGTACACATCAGGAGCAGAGAATGTCAGAGAGAGAAAGAGAGAGAGAGAAAATCAATCAATCAAAAACCAATAGGTGCTGTTCGGGCTTTTAAGTATGCGGAGTACAGCATGGGAAGCATATCGCACGACAGAGCAGACACAAGTAAGCTCAGCAAGTAAGGGAGCAATGTAAAGGTAGTCTTTCAGCATTCTTTAGAGGAGCATCCATATCCTCTAAGGGTGCGATCAGCCCCCCTGCTCACAGTACCAAAACCTAGCCACCATACAAACCCAGAGCCCACAAGCCAGAGCTTGTGCCGGTGTCCCCAGAGTTGCGGGCGCGCAAACCACTTGGGAATGAGGGGGACTGTAGGTGGAGGAGAGGAGGGGTTGGTGTTCTCTGACTAACCCCTTGATGGTCCCACACACAGGAGTGGTGATTGTTAATGGGTTTAAGACCAAAGCCTTATTCGATTCCAACAGCAACATTACTATTGTTGCCCGCCGGTTTGTGCTACCGCAACAGTGGTTGAAGATTAAGACTAGTATAACCTGTGTCCACGGAGAAATCCGCTGGTACTGGTCCGCCACCCGAGGATCAGTGTAGAAATTAACAGTGGCAGTCCTCCCAAATCCACCACTCCCAGTGATACTCGGGCGGGACTGGTGTAAAATTAAAAGCGGTGAGACACATACCACTCCTGACTCCAATTTGAGCGTAGTTGTAGATGGGGATGAGCCGTCTCCAGCTGTCTCCACGCCATGTAACCTGCTGGCGGAGAGAGACGATGCTGCCTCACTGAGTGATGTGGCAACTCCTGGACCGTCACGAGCGGATACGTCATTCACCAGCGGCGAGACGGATCAGGAGGAAACTACGTCCTTTGAGGTCAGCCCGGACCCTCTCTCCAGTTTACAATTTCAACTTAGACAGATGCCGGCTCCTTTTGAAAGGGAGCAGTGGAATGATGATTCCCTTAAGTTTGCCAAAAAAGCGGTTGTCCTTGTCAATGGCCAGCGCACTCATCAGTCCATGCCACCGGGTCCTCACTTTGAGTTAGAGAATGACCTTTTGTATCGTGTAGCAGAGTATGAGTGGGAGGAGCGAAAGCTTCTGCTAATCCCACGGACCTTCAGGCGGCAGGTCTGTGAGATACCACACACCCACCTCCTAGGAGGCCATTTGGGCACCGAAAAAACTCTGGAGGAGATTAAGCTTTGCTTTTATTGGCTGGGAATCAACGAGGAGGTTCATTGCTTTTGTACTTCCTGCCCGGAGTGTCAATTGCGACTAATTCCTAGGAAGGACCGTGCTCCTTTCATTCCCATTCCCTTAATTGATGTCCCATTTAACAGAATTGGGGTCAATTTAGTCGGATCCCAAGAACCCTCAGCCCAAGGACACAAGTATATTTTAGTCCTTGTGGATTATACTACCAAATACACCGAAACTGTTCCATTGCACCCAGCTACTTCTAAAGCCATCGCATGGGAATTCGTAGGGGTCTTTGTGTGAGACAGCATCCCTAAGGAAGTACTGATGGACCAAGGGACACCTTTTAACTCGGAGACGTTCAAGGAGAATGCCAAGTTACTGTACTTAAAATAAAGCATCTAAAGACCGCAGTGTATCGTCATAAAACCGATGGTTTGGTAGAGAGATTTAATCAGACTCTCAAACAAATGCTTCGTAAGGTGGTCATCGAGGATGGAAGGAATTGGGATCAGCCCCTACCTCTCATCCTTTTTGCCTACCGGGAAGTCCCACAAGCCTCCACGGGGTTCTGCCTTTTTGAATTATTATATGGGCAACAACCCTGGAGCATATTAGATATTTTAAAAGAAGGATGGGAATAAGAAGCTCTTACCTATAAGAACATATTGGAATATATTGTGTAATTACGTGATAGATTTGGTAAAATTCGGCCCCTCCTTAACACTAGAATTATCAGAGCTTACGAAAAAACTCAAAAATCCGTCCCACCTTAAATCGCTTCTCACCTCTCCATCAGCGTCCTTTGTCCTGTAAATGTGTTGATAAGCACCAAACAGCAAGTAGCCTGCTATCACATCTTCCACCCCACACAGTTGTCTTAGCTCAAGTCTGTTTACCTGCGTGTCAGTTGCTTAGAGTTGTATAGAGTGAGAAGTCAAGCAAAATGACACCTTTTATAAATACTATATTGTTATTTGGAACACTTGCATTTCATGTGTGTTCCGTGTCTACAATGATCTATGTAAAAACATTGTTAAAAAAGAAACGTTTTGAATGTTTTAGTAATAATTGACAAAATGTAGACATGAAGTGTATAATGTGTGAAGCCTGAATTCCAAATATCAAAGAAACACTTTCACAAATGGTACAAATATAACAGAACAAGTGAGCTTTTATTCAAAAATATAACTGCAGAAAAAGAAGCCGACATAGACACGCATTTACTGTGACTGCATTGGTGGCGCAATGGTATCAACTCCTGACTGGTAATGAAAAGTTCATGAGTTTGATCCCGCACAGCCCCGTTTTGAGAAGTGAACTGCTCTTATTCTTACTATTTTAGAATAAAAACATACATTTGAGTTCAGTCTGTAACAGCCGGTGTAAATGTATACTTATAAAGGTTAGCTTTGTTTTTTTTTTCATTCAGTTTCATTCTCTGCTGTTTTCACATAAAGATGCGCTATAGCTCTGCAGTCTACTTGTGACTGCATTCTCGTATCAATGCTTGCGAACTGAAGTGTCTGTGTGCACTTTTCGTGGCATTACACGTGTATTTTATGAGCATGCCCGTGTCGCTCAAACACAGGAAGCTCTGCAGTGTACTTGTGACTTGACGCTGTAGGAAGTAAGTAACTAAATCCAAATAAATAACATATAGCACGGAACGGAAATCAGCAGTTCTTAGAATCGCAACACGCAAGTTGTCATGTCAACCGCCAACTGTAACTTGCTTTCTTTTTTCTTTGGTTATAGTCTTGAATAAAAGTGCACTTGTTTTGTTGTAGCGCTCAGCAACTGCCCACTTGCATGTTCTTGCGTGCACTGAATAAGCTCCTGTTCTGACTCTAAGTAACAGCGGCAGCATATATTCACACCCGATCTGACGCTGTTCATTTTCAAATAATATTGAATTAGTGCGATGATGTTTTCACATATATTGTCTCTTTCTTTTAGGTGTGTAATAGAAACCACAGCATAGAGAGAAGTGTGTACATTGTAACAGGTACACAGATAGATAGAGATAGATAGATATCTACACGTTGTAAATGTAGAAAGGACGATCCCTGCGCGTGTGTGAACTGTTAACATTTGAATCTGATGATTGCATATAGCGCTGAACTGATCTCTCTGTACTATTCTTTCCTCTGCATGTCCTGGAGTACAAAAGAAACAGCATACAGCAACATGTGGGGACTGGCAAGATCAGGGAAAAAAAAACACGGTCACTGATCACAAACCGCAAGATGTTATGCGAATGAATATGAATAATATGAATAATGTTGCATCCGTGCCACAAAGTTTTCCGAAATGTACTATACAGGTCATAAAACGAATAATTCCAAATATCATATATACCTATGTCTCTGTTTTTTTTGTTTTTTTTTGACATCATAGACGCATCATAGATGCATACTCAATAGAACTGAATAAAAAAAAATCAAGTGATGGTGAGATTCGAAGAAGGCAGATTCGCCAGCGTTTGTGTGTCAGCTTTAATCTCTCCAGATCAGAGAATGTCCAGTTCCATTGTCTCAAAACACCACTCACATTTCCAGTTATTCCCAGTTTCAAATAAAAACTAACAGCGTCAGATCCCTGGGTGGGAGGGCAGTAGTATGTATAGTGATCATGATTTAGAGAGAATAAAAGTGAAAAAAAAAAAAGGTAATTTTTACAAGTCCTATAAATGTACACCGTGTGTTACAGATGCAAACCAAGTGTATGTGTGTACTGTATAATATTAACAATAAGAGTTGCTCGCTACTGAAAACGGCAGATATAGGAGTGAGTCGGGGTCAAACCGGGGACTCTTGATTACATGTCATCAAATCTTACTGCTACGCCACAGAAGCTGTTGTCTTTTCCTTGAACCTTTTGTGAAAGTGTTTACTTGATCTTTGGACTTCAGGCTTCATACATTATATAGTTTATGCCTACATTTTGTCATTTACTACTAAAATATGAAAACCTTTCTGTTTTAAAAATGTGTTTACACAGATTACTGTAGAAACGGAACAGACATGAAATGCATGTGTTTCAAATAACGATCTATTATTTCCACTTTGAAACTCCACTTCACTCCCAGAATATCCATCAAGGCATGAGCTGGGAGAAGTTCATGCATGTTCTAAGTCGGTGGGGGGATGGAATAGCAGGCTGCTTGCAGCTTGTCTTTATCGACACGTTTAGAGGACAAAAGACACTGGTGGATTTAAGGTGGGCTGGAGCTACGAGTTTTTTCATAGACTCTGGTAATTCTAGTGTTAAAAGTCACATGGAAGAGGGACAAGCAGCACAGGTCTGATATAACGACCGTGGCACATCCCTCTGGGAATTCCGGTCGGAAGATCGGGTCATGGTCCTTGTACCTACCTCCCACTCTAAGCTACTAGCCCATTGCCAAGGTCCATATAAAGTTAACGAGAGGAAAGGACTCGTCGACTATTTTCTGAGTCAACCCAATTGTCAGCCGAGGGAGCGGGTTTATCATGTAAATCTGTTGAAACCATGGAAGGACAGGGATCCTGATCCCTCCTCTGGTCAGCCCTGATCACTCTTTGCTCACACGGGTAGCCTTAAATTTGGTGTGGATTTAAGTCCCATACAGCGATGGGAGCTGGAGACAGTTATCCTGCCCATCCTGGAGGTAGTGAGTGAAAACCCCGGAAGGACCTCTCTGATTGAGCACAACATTGTGACAGAGCCTGAGGTTATAGTCCAATTCACCCGGATTGAGTACAAAATTCTTTTATTAACCCATAAATGTATCTACGGCCAGGCATCTTCTTATCTTCAAGATTTGATTCACTTACAAACATCCAATCGGATCCTCAGATCATATGGCAGCATGCAGCTTCAGACCCCCCTTACTAAGCACCGTACTATGGGGGGTCGAGCTTTTTGCTCTGCTGCCCCACAGCTCTGGAATCAGCTCCCTGTTGAACTGAGAATTACACAAAACATGGATACTTTTAAAGCAAATTTGAAGACTTTTTTATTTAGGAAAGCATATAACTGCTGAGATTGTAAATTTAATCTAGTCTTTTAAACTTTGTGGTTATTGCTCTTGTTGTAGCACTTTGAGGTTTTGTTAATGGAAAGTGCGTTATAAATAAAATCTATTATTATTATTATTATTATTATTATTATTATTATTATTATTATTAAAAATGTGCGTATCGTCTTCCCAAGGCAAAAAGAGCTGAAGTAGAGCTTGAGATCAAGCACATGCTGGAACTAGGAGTAGTCAAGGAAAGTCATAGTCCCTGGTCCAGTCCCATCATTTTGGTCACTAAGCCTGATGGGAGTTGGAGGTTTTGGACTTCCATCGACTTAATCAAGTCTCCCAATTTGATGCATATCCAATGCCACAAGTGGATGACCTCCTCGAGAGGCTTGGACAAGCTCAGTATTTGACCATGCTGGACATGACAAAGGGGTACTGGCAGATTCCTTTAACGGTCTCCACGAAGGTTAAGACCGTGTTTAGCACCCCTAGTGGACACTGGCAGTATCGTGTCCTTTCATTTGGTTTACATGGGGCTCCGGCAACCTTCCAGCGTCTGGTGGACAAAGTGTTCAGGCCCCAAAACTCATACAGTGCCGCCTACCTGGATGACGTGGTCATCAATTCCAGTACATGGACAGAACACCTACAGCAGGTAAAAGCGATATTGCGGACACTTGGTGAGAGCGGACTTTGGATTATTCCCAAGAAATGTTTCTTTGGATTGAGCGAAGCCAAATATTTAGACTACTTGGTGGGTCTGGGTACCATGAAGCCACAGTGCTCCAAAGTGGATGCCATTTTGAAATGGCCTCATCCGTGAACAAAGCGGCAGGTCCAAGCCTTTCTTGGATTGGTGGGGTATTACCGCCAGTTTTTGCCCCGGTTCTCGGAGAAAGCGGCACCCTTGACTGATTTGAAAAGAAGAGCGCCCCAAACATTGTGGTATGGACTGAAAAGACAGGTGCTGCATTTAGTTAATTGAAACAGGCCCTTACATCCGCACCTATTTTGAAAGCAACTTTTCTTTACCTTTCATCCTCCAGACGGATGCTTTGGACACAGACCTGGGGGCCAAGCTGAGCCAAAGCATCGATGGTGTGGAACACCCCATTATGTTCCTAAGCCAGAAACTGTTAGAATGAGAAACCAGGTATGTGGCGATGGAGAGGGTGGCTTTGGAAATTACCCTTGTCACGGACCATGCACCTTTACAGTGGATGACCCTGCACAAGGAGTCAAATCCATGGGTCACCCGGTGGTTTCTTGACCAACAGCCGTACAAGTTTTCACTTGTTCATCGTTGGGGCTCTCTCCACACCAACGCTGATGCTCTTTCTCTGGTTCATGAACTCTCTGTCAGGGTCGCCTGACCCGATGAGTCTGGGCTGAGGGGCGCCTTGTCACACATGTGTGCATGGGAGGGAGTTAAAGGGCTTGAGTAAGGGCAATTCGAAATCAGACTGGGTTGTGGCAGAGTGTACTGATTCTTTTTCTCACTTTCCTGCAGGCCCCTTTGATGTCACGTCCGGGCTCGAGCCTATGGCTGAAGACCTTTCTAAGCCCGACCCCTCTGACTTCACTTCCTGTATTTTCTTTTAAAAGCCTCCACCTTTTCCTTATTCCCTCAGTTCTGTTTTGGACTCGGTTTTGTGCACATCAGTGCTATCATTTACTTACAATTTGTAGCCAGGAAACCAAATCTACGGGTGGCTACCCCAAAGGTTGCTATGGCTCTTTGTGGAGTTTGTGACAGTATTCATCTTTATTTGTAAATGTCAAGGTGTATCCTGTTATTTCTTATATGGTAAAGGACATGGTTGTGTGTGCATGTGTAATTTAAATAAGGGGGTGTTGAGTTTAGAGCAAACAGTGTGTATGGAATGAGAGATAGAGAGACCAGTGTTTGAAAAAGATATAACCTTTTGCAGTTGGTTCAGTTTCATTAAATAAAGTGTTCCTGTTGTTCATCACCCTGTGGGATTGGTTGTATTAAAATGTATACAGAAAATAAGAATATATAACAGTATTCAATTTTCCCATGAAGTGTTGTGTAAAAAGACTGCTGAAATGGTGAAGTAAATGTTCCAGGCAGTTTAAGGAATTGGCTGATGGTTAAGGGCAGAAGTTAAGAATTGTTTGAGGGGAGCAAGAATATAGTGACATGAGACTTTTATTATGGATATGTAAGCTGGTTATGCTCTCTGCTGAAAGACATCTCATGTCTTGTCAGAGTAAGCTAGAGGTGATGTCTATGCATTCATTCAGCACTGCTATCCAAATTCAGTTATCTATAAGAATGGCCTTTTGCCTTTATTCCTTATCCATCTGATGACAACCTCTGCCCAGGGCACTTTCCATTAGTCAATTGCTGTAACAGGATGCTCTCTCTTAATGACTTTTCAGGAAGAGAAATAAAGACACAATGAACACTTTTCCTCCTGCCTGGTTCCTGACTCAAGGAGGTCCCAATTGAGGATAACATTTCTTTCTTTAATAATATGTACAATTTGTTTCTTCCATATCTGAATGGTGCCAGACTATAGGATTTTGTTCACTCGGATGTGCACCGCAGGCCTTAGGACTCACACTTCAAAAACAACTATAAATACTGTAACTATAGATGCTGCTGTCATGACAAGTAGTAACTATTCAATCACTACAGTACTGCATATTAGCTTTAGCTAACATCCATTGTTTTGTCTAAATATGCGGTATAAAATGCTCAACCTAATATTTCCTTTTTCACTGCTATAGGACCATAATTGGGACAAAGTGTAGAAAAATATGTTAAATTTCTTATTTGTTTAGATACGGTTGCCTTTCTTATTTTTTAGCTTTGAGGAATATCTGAAGACCAAGATGGTAACCAGTGAGCTTTTGCATCTCTCAGCATCTCTCTGGGTTCACTGAATCAAGAGCTGTTAAACTCTAGAACTCCAACCACCTCAACAAAAGCTCCTTACTAATGCAATATTGTCAGACTTAATTGTAGGCTGCAACATGCCCTCTCAATTGTTGCCTTCATGTCCATTTTCGATAGCAAGTATATACACCAGTCAGCCAGAAAACATTTACCTCTAAAATAGAAAACCTGATTGCAGAGAAACAGGCAAAGTTCTAAAAACAAGTGCAGTAAGCTGAACATTTCTCTGTAACTGTGGATTTGTGGTCCGATAGGAAGATAAGAGGCTACCTTGGAGTCGATGCCCATTGGGTAGCAATGGAAAAAGAAACCCTTGAGCTGAGGTCCAAATCATAATCACCAAAGCCTATTTTTAGTTGCATTTAGTCGCAGTCTGGATCTCTGTACATAAAATCAATTTTAAATGTCACCTTATGTCATTTGTGTCCATTTCTACTGATGAGCCGATCAGACCAGACTTACTTAACCTCAACAGAAGTCTCTGGCTCCACAGGTGAAATTCCCAGGTGCTCTCTGCTATCATTAGCTGTGCTGCTGCTGCTGGTGCAATGCTGCAACGTGATAATTGTATGGGCTGTTGTAGTACTAATGCTGCAGTAACCTGTGCTGGGGCAGAAAAAAGAAAGATGAAATTAAAGAAACAAATCAAAAGAAAAAAATGAAAAAAAAAAACAAAACAAATCATTGTAATACAGGTTATTATGCAATATCGCCACAGTATTTTGGTGGGTAATGGATGCAATTATTTTGTTTATTCTGAGGCACATTTGCCATAGATGTTGCTAAGCACATGACCAGCTTGAACGAAGGGTCATGTCATGATACCGTAGATCAGTATTTGAATATTTCTTAACACTTTGCTTGTAGTTTATTTGTAGGTCTTTCCTTTTTATATTTTAGCCAACCACCTTACATATAGTTTTTTTACTTTGTTTTTTGGCTTCTTTTTGTCATGAACTTCCTTTTGTTTTTAAGTTTTTCTAAACAGTAGTTTGGTCTTTAAAAATATTTGAAATATTCTTGTGGGGTTTTAGAGGTCAAGTAATCAAGTGATTATGTTTATTTTTTGTTTCAATATTTTGCAACAAAGTTAAATATGACATGTTCTTCCACAGCGCCATCATGCTTTTCTTATGGGCACTGCTGGGTAGCATCTAGTAATTCTGAGAGTGTCAGAGGTTTATCCAGTTCTTCTGCACTAAGGGTATCTGGCTGTGGTACCTCTAATAAATCAAGAAATTCATTAGATTGTGTCTCATCTTCTTTAAACTGGGTAGAATATAAGGACTTATAGTACTTTCTGAATGTGTAAGTTATATTTTTAGGGTCTATCATTTGTGTTGTTAATTACTGTTATTGTGCTATGGACTTCATGCTTGTGGATTTGTTGGGCTAAGATATTATTGGCCTTCTCTCTGTGTTCATAATAATGGTGTCACGATTTAAAGATAAACTGTTCCATTCCTTTTGCAGTCAAGAGGTTAAATTGTAATTGCAAACTTTTAGATTCACATCAATCACGTGGGATTTATCAAATATACTGAAATTAATTGCATATCAGTTACAAATTTAAGGCACTTGATTGTAATCATTCAGTAACAATATAATAATGCATGGAATGGCCAAACTATTCCAAATACCATAGCTGCTTTATCTTTGTTAATATCAGCACACTGCTCAGAGTATTTTAACCCATTGTATCTGTGTGTGGAAGCACAGCTGTACAGCAGCTGATTGGAAAGCCCTGGAGGACATTTATAGCACAGGCTACCTCGGGAAAGCCACCAGCATCTGCATGGAATACACTCAGCCATGTGCACAGTCAGTTTAAACTTCCTCTAATCAGAAAACACTTCAGAGCCTTTCCTGTAGGGATCTCATGGTTCAGAAACAGTTTATTCCCAAGGGCTCTAAACGCACTCAATTAGTCAGTATTGTATGTGATATTGCACAACCTGAGCCACTTTATGATCCATTTGCACTATCTGCAACTCGTATATGTAAATGTACAGTGCATCCGGAAAGTATTCACAGCGCATCACTTTTTCCACATTTTGTTATGTTACAGCCTTATTCCAAAATGGATTAAATTAATTTTTTTCCTCAGAATTCTACACACAACACCCCATAATGACAACATGAAAAAAGTTTACTTGAGGTTTTTGCAAATTTATTAAAAATAAAAAAAGCTGAGAAATCCCATGTACATAAGTATTCACAGCCTTTGCTCAATACTTTGTCGATGCACCTTTGGCAGCAACTCCAGCCTCAAGTCTTTTTGAATATGATGCCACAAGCTTGGCACACCTATCCTTGGCCAGTTTCGCCCATTCCTCTTTGCAGCACCTCTCAAGCTCCATCAGGTTTGATGGGAAGCGTCGGTGCACAGCCATTTTAAGATCTCTCCAGAGATGTTCAATCAGATTCAAGTCTGGGTTCTGGCTGGGCCACTCAAGGACATTCACAGAGTTGTCCTGAAGCCACTCCTTTGATATCTTGGCTGTGTGCTTAGGGTCGTTGTCCTGCTGAAAGATGAACCGTCGCCCCAGTCTGAGGTCAAGAGCGCTCTGGAGCAGGTTTTCATCCAGGATGTCTCTGTACATTGCTGCACTCATCTTTCCCTTTATCCTGACTAGTCTCCCAGTTCCTGCCACTGAAAAACATCCCCACAGCATGATGCTGCCACCACCATGCTTCACTGTAGGGCCTGGCGCCTGGCATTCACACCAAAGAGTTCAATCTTTGTCTCATCAGTCCAGAGAATTTTGTTTCTCATGGTCTGAGAGTCCTTCAGATGCCTTTTGGCAAACTCCAGGCAGGCTGCCATGTGCCTTTTACTAAGGAGTGGCTTCTGTCAGGCCACTCTACCATACAGGCCTGATTGGTGGATTGCTGCAGAGATGGTTGTCCTTCTGGAAGGTTCTCCTCTCTCCACAGAGGACCTCTGGAGCTCTGGCAGAGTGACCACCGGGTGCTTGGTCACCTCCCTGACTAAGGCCCTTCTCCCCCGATCGCTCAGTTTAAATGGCCGGCCAGCTCTAGGAAGAGTCCTGGTGGTTTCGAACTTCTTCCACTTACTGATGATGGAGGCCGCTGTGATTATTGGGACCTTCAAAGCAGCAGAAATTTTTCTGTAACCTTCCCCAGATTTGTGCCTCGAGACAATCCTGTCTCGGAGGTCTACAGACAATTCCTTTGACTTCATGCTTGGTTTGTGCTCTGACATGAACTGTCAACTGTGGGACCTTCTATAGACAGGTGTGTGCCTTTCCAAATCATGTCCAATCAACGGAATTTACCACAGGTGGACTCCAATGAAGCTGCAGAAACATCTCAAGGACAAGGATGATCAGGGGAAACAGGATACACCTGAGCTCAATTTGCAGCTTCATGGCAAAGGCTGTGAATACTTATGTACATGTGCATGTGTTCTCAATTTTTTTATTTTTAATACATTTGCAAAAATCTCAAGTAAACTTTTTTCACATTGTCATTATGGGGTGTTATGTGTAGAATTCTGAGGAAAAAAATGAATTTAATCCATTTTGGAATAAGGCTGTAACAGAACAAAATGTGGAAAAAGTGATGCGCTGTGAATACTTTCCGGATGCACTGTATATTGTACTTATGATTTAATATTGTATATTTTTCATTGTTTTTTTTATCATATTATTATTATTATTTATTATTTTATAGGTAAATAACAATAAAGGAATTCAATTCAATAGAAGAGAGCGTATATTTACAGATGATGACGACTTGCTTCTAAGTCGATGTAGATTTTCAAGGACTATCTTCTTGGAGCTCTTGATATCATTTTTAAGATGAACTGCTTTAAAGTATGCAAATTACATTATACAGATACATTTTTAACTTAATTTAAATAATGTATACTGTTAATACGTGTGGGCACGGTTGGGCAGTAGTACCGATGAGCCATTCAGGGATTGTTCCTGCCTCACGCTGTATGCTTGCTTGGACTGACGCGACCCTGGATGGATGGATGGATGGATGGAATAATTAAACATGTACTTCAAAGATATTTCAATGTTTCTTAAAAGATGACTTGACATTTATTACAGAGCTTATTGTGTGGCAGTTGATTATGTGGAGAAAGAAAAGGAAGGACAGAAATTGGGGGTTAGTACGTTTGAAAGAGATAGTACTGCTACATTAAATTATTTCATCAAGGGTCTTGCACATCGCAGCAAGTTGGCTTATGTACTGTACAGTTTTGTGCATCTGAATTTTTTTGTGCATATGCACATTTCCACTTTTGTCCATGCACCATGTTTTACTGTGAGTTCCACACACTGTGTTATGCATGAGGCCCCTGGAGATACATTTAAGGACTAAGTTTACTACAACCTTTACAGAAATGCTACAAAAATTGATGAAAAAATACAAGAAAATTTGATAAAGTTAAAGAGTAAAATTAAAGTACATGCTACTCAGCTTGAAGATGTCAAGCAAATGTTTATGACCCATATTGAAACAGTTGAGCAATCAGCTTTAAACGCAGATGAAAAAGCAATGGTTGCAAAATCAGAATGCAAAGTGCTTGAACAACATTAGAATTGAAGGTCTTCCTGAAAAACGAGAACATCCAAACCAAGTGACATTCATAGCTGAGCTATTTTCTAAAATAACTGGAGAGAATTTAAATTGGACATTGAGATGTCAGCAGCCTACAAGTATACGTGGATCTAAGGCCTCCAAACCGAAAAGCCTAATTGTCCGTTTTGACAAACTACAGGCCAAACAAAACTTTGTATTCCTTCTCAGACAGAAAGATGAAATTATATATGAAAACAACCGTATTCGTATTTTCCCAGATTTCTCTTCACAACAGCTGCTAAACGTGCCACAATGTACAGCATTAATCAGTGTCTACGTAGGGCAGAAATCAGATACAGTCTCTAGTACCCTGCTAAACTGAAAGTGGTTATTAAAGATCAGTTTTACATTATTACTTTTCTGGATGAAGCAGATAAAGAGCTAAAAGGACTGATTCCAACTCTCTTTTGAAACACACGATCACGAGTCACACCATATTCTGGCAAAGAAAATAAGATACTACTCGAAGCTTGCATTTATTTTATTTTATTTTATACTTTATTTCCTTTTCAGCCATCCCTTTCCTTTTTTTTAAGGAGCTATTATTATATTGATAATTCTTTCATTAATTAGATGTACATTTTGGCTACTAATGGCTATATCTTGGCCAACTGGTTACCAAAAAGTAAACAGCTATTTATAGTATGTTTAAGATTTAGTTATTATAGTGAAATCTCTTACATTAATTATATGATCACTTTGGCTTCTACAAAATAACCTTTTGTTAAACTTTTATTCCATAACCTGCTTTTACAGTGTATTTACAATTTTTTTACCTCATAATCTTGGTTTATTATATTTGGACTGTTTAAGATCATATTCTTAGTTTATTGTATTTGGCCTGTATCTTCAAAAGATATCTCAGATTTTAACCTTCTCTACACCACTGTTGAGGGGCGTTCGATTCACTCTAGATGTGGTTTGTCTCTTGACATGTCAGGGGACCAGGACTTCACTTCCACTGAACCACAATGGAGGATTAGGGGTGGAGAGAAAGAGAGTAATTCAATTTCTAAAACAAAAACTTTTTTCATATTATAGTAATCACTGACAAATCGTTGACGTGAAATGTGTAATGTGGGAAGTATCAAATAAACACTTTCACAAAAGGTATAACAAAATAAGTGTGCTTTTATTCAAGAATATAACCAAAGGAAAAAAAAATAGTTAAATTTACGTGTTGCTGAAGCCCAACTATCAATCGGTACAAATTAAAGACGCTCACATACGTGTGTATTTGGGTGTTTAATGTTCAACCAGTTGTCATAGAGGTAACACTGCTTTGGAACAGATCTGCACAGATGGCATATTGGACAAGCTACCACATAGAAATGGTGAGGTAACAGGTTCGAATCACACATCGGCTCTACATTTAGCGCTTTAAGTAGTGAGCTGACTATTATTATTATCATATAACAAAAACATACCTTTGAGGTGAGCTTGTAACATCCCATGTAAACTTATGGTACTTCTAAAGGATGTTACTTTTCCTCGCACACGGATATTCACATCAACATGTCACTTGAATGGTTTTTAATTGAAGAGTCCAAGAATAAAACTACATTACAAAATCATTCAAATCAGTGGTAGACTGACTGGCAGGATTACGCCCGACCTCTTGCCGTATCCAAACAGTGCCATCTTTTGCCTTTACGCCTGGTGCAGCTGCTCTTATATGTGTGTGAATGTTTCTTGCAGGGAGGGCTTCTGTTCTGTTTCTCCAATGCAGAACCCTCATCCTCATCTGAGTTCACCTCTGCTGTAACACATCTTTATTTAAAAACAGCAGTGGCAGATCAGGGGGAGTGTGAACGTGACTGAGAAAAAAAATCTGAATAAAAAAAAACGCTAACCTTTACAAGTACCATACATTTACACTGGCCGTTAAAGACTCAAAACAAATGTATGTTTTAATTCTATAATAGTAACAACAAGAGCAGCTCATTACTCAAAACAGTAATTCTGGGAAGCGCACAGAATTGAACCATCATCCTCTTGATTATGAGTCAGTTGTTCACTGCACTACCCAAAAGGCCATGTCAGTGTTGTACCCTAACCCGATTGTTGTAGATACGGAACACTCATGAAATGTATGTATTCTAAATAACGATATATTATTTACCCTATACAATTCCAAGCACCTCACACCATGATAAAGAGACTTGAGCTGGGAGAACATTTTGCCCAAGTTGAGCTCTGCTGCTGGTGGTGGTGGTCGGGCAGTATATGGGATAGCAGGCTGCTTGCTACTTGTGCTGATCGACACATTTGAAAAAAGTGCAAAGGAATTTAAGGTGGCCCAACATTACATATATTTAGATGTCAATTTATATATGTGTATATATATATATATATATATATATATATATATATATATATATATA
>JANRMT010028174.1:9483186-9494321 GCA_026402145.1 Polypterus bichir lapradei
ATATATATATTTAAACTATGGTGCTGTTATAAGAGCGAAAAAACTCCAGTGGCCTCTCCCAAAGATGATGCTGGCTTGAATTTGTGAGAAGTTTTTTTTAATCTTTCTAGTTTAAATTAAACTGATTCATTTTCATTTTTTCTTTTCTCCCCAGTGTACTCTTTACCACTCTGTTACCTGAGCAAGGAAATTGGTAAGAAAAAATGCTTTAGTTACAAATATGCAAACCATAAGTCCAGAAATTCCTGAGGTGTTTAGCATTAAATGTGATTTTGTTACTGAGGTCTTTGAATTCCTTGTTTTCACACAATTGTACATTTTGTGTTTGTATTTTTATCCTTTACTGTGACCTTGTTTCAGATAATATTCTCTTCATTCATTTAGTCCCCTCATCAATGTACCCAAGCATGAAACACACAGTTTGTGCTTTTTATGACACATCATCTCACAACCCTGCGGTTCTCAACCTTTATTTGTCCAAAGTCCCCTGACATGGAGGGTCTCCTTAAGTGCCTTTTGAGATGAGCTTCTTTATCTAAATCTTGTTTCACATCTCGTTTGTATTTAGTTGTCATCTGCTGCACAACATCTTTAGTCTTTTAGCTCTCTACTTTGGGTCTCACACTACCAACATGCTGCTCAGACCCAAACTTAAAGACTAAAGATGTACTTTAGATGTAAGATGTACTGTAGTGCTGCATTCTACAGTATTCTACGTCCCCCAAGGTGAACATACAGCTGGTGACAAATTCCTTAGCAAACAAAGTGAAAACCACACTCAAAGCCGAATTAAGTTTAGTTTGCTTATTACCATTGTGTGATATCTTCGTCATATGTCAACTTTTAGTGGTTTAAAGCTTATTTTATTTCATTTTTTCCTTGCTTTTAGGTTGTAGTTTTTAGGTCCATACTTTACTTGGCTTGTTTCAGTTTGTATATTTGTTTTTGATCTAAACCTTCCAAAACTTCATAATGGTACCAGATTACAGATCAAAGCATTATGTTCAAATCTGATTGATGCTAACATTTTTACAGGATCTGCTGCAAGAGAAATGATATATAAAATTTATATTGTTCTTAATAATTATCTGTTTCAAATGAAAATATTACAATTTCTTGTAAAATTGTGCTTTCTAATGACCACCAACAGAAGCTGAGGTCAGTCAATGAGAACAGCAGGAATTGATCTATGGCAGGAATGTTTAACTCATGTGCAGTTATATGTAGCGTGTTCAAGAGTGAGGAGCTCCAGTGAATGAATAACTTTAGCCCCTGATAAGAAAACGGCATATGTTGCATACAAAAAGCACTTATTTGGTTCCAAAGGATTTCTGATACACCTGATTAACTGATGGCACTACAATCGAGGCCCGTTGTCTTTGGAAATGTCCCAGACGATGTGTTCGTGTAAGATAAACACACAATAGACTCAAAACACAAATAAAATCACCACTAATAAAGACTGATAAAGACTGATGACAGATTACCTCAACTGGCCACTCCAAAACTAGCAAACTGCAGATCTTTTACTCTTTTTGCAGCATTGCAATATGGGAACAGAAACCCAGTTGATGTGAACTGGATCAATGGGAGCTGAAACTGCACTAAACTCACACTGAACGAGGAAATGCAATTCAATTCAGTTCAGTTTATTTTGGATGGCGCCCTTCAATTAGTTCATAGTTACACAGAGATAGAAATACAAGTGGTCAAAAATCCAAAATGAGGGGTGAATAGACAGAAGGACCAAAGAGTTTTACTTATGTTAAGAACAACCCTGTAGTCTCCTCTCATTGGTTCACTGATTATACAGTTCTGATAATCGGCTAATGGGTGGACCACACAAACTTAACTAAATGAGGGTCCTGAAGGGGGCCGGTGCCTCAGTGCTGCTAAGACAGACTGAAATGTTCAAAGATCAAATATGTCTGAAGAAACTGAAGTGATTTGTGATGATGGGAACAGCAGCATGGAGGAGCTTATGAAAGAGCAGAGAACTCCTGTCTACTGGTGGAATTAAACCTGGTGGCATTGATGTGAACAGTTGGGTGTTTCAGCCGTGAAATATTTAAGACAGCAAAGAGAGAAACTCTTGTGCTGATGTGAGTTTGATGAAGATGCACATGCTAACTCAGGACTTTCTCTTTTTCCCCACAGAGAAGATCAAAGCTCCAGGTATGTGCAGCACAGTCTCCACACGTCAGTGAGTATCCATTAATTCATTAAGTCGCCTACAATAAAAACTCGGAAGTCACTGGTAAATTTAACAAAAGGCTATGGAGTCACAAAATGGGAAAACAAGACACACAAAAGACAAATAAGTAATAACCCAGACACACGCCTTTAATAATGAACTCTTATATGATGTAGAGCTAGCTAATACAAAACGTTTGACTTTAATTTGATTAAATAGCATCGATACATACAGTAAGAAAGTTTTGATACACACTGTAGATTTAAACTCTGTGTATTTTCTAAAATAATGGCCTGTCCAGCTCTCTTAAGGTTAAAATCTCAGAGCTGTATTTCTAAGACAATGTGCTGTTTAGCTCTCTCGGAGTACACGGTGTCTTTGACTTTTCATTATCTCACCGAAGTTTTCAGCTTAGCAGCCAAAATGAAAAATGGACAAATACCAGCAGACTTTACATTGGCAAAGAAATGGTGTCTTGAAAATATAAGCATAAGCTTTTCATAATTCAAAGCTAATGACTGAAAGCACATTGATCTCTATATTTAAATTTTCTGTACCATCTGAGCACAGAGTTGCTGACCCCTTTCTACTTCGCAAAGATTGATAGAGCTTTTTTAACAATGTCCTCTACGTGTGCCCCAGGAAAAGCAGGACACAAAATTCTTCTGGCTAGAAAGTGCCTAGTTCAGGTTTCTTATGATGGAATCCCCCACAGCAAGCATGATAGACCGGCACTTGGCTGAGATATTCCCTCCCTTTCAGTCAGTTCTCAGAGAAGTGACAATAGGCAGCCGATACAAACTAATGAAAAGCCAAAAACTGTCTTAACTACAAAAACAGAGATTAGGCCTTTTTAGATCAGGAATTAAAATACAGTCAGTGCAGCACATTCATCACTTTGGGTGTAATTTGCTTGTCATGTCAGCACTAATTATAATAACAGCTCAGTGAGCCAGTGATTTACTATGTGAGTTGTCATTTGCCTGATTCAGCTGCATTCCCTACCTGATCAAGGGTGTTGTCATTTCTCAGTTTCTCCTTAATGTTGTGTATGTATGAGTCAGAGGTGTTATAATTATATAGGGTGGTCCAGATCTAATTATGTAATTTTTATTACGGTATAACTTATTACATTTATTACATAGAAAATCACCCGAAAAATCCCGGACCATCGAGAAGTGTGCAAACTGATGACCTGAAGAATCGTCTTTACACCGAACTGGAATCGTCCCCACATAAATCAGAGTTATCCAGACGATCTGGATTTGCATAATTAGATCTGGACCACCCTGTATGCCTATTTCCCCATCAAGTTCATTTTTTTATACATTCTGACACAATCTTTTTTGTGCATACACAAGCTTTATAAATGAAGCCCCAGAAATGCACACAGTACTCCAGATGTGGCCTCACTAGTGCATTAAATAGTCCAAGAATAACGATTTCTTTTCAACAGTTTTTATGATATAACCCAACATTTGCTTTTTTATTCGCTTCTGTATATTACTTAGATGATGGACACATTGTGTCTTTTCAGTGGTTCATTCCTGTAGCTCAGTGTTTCCCCTCATATACAGTGCATCCGGAAAGTATTCACAGTGCATCACTTTTTCCACATTTTCTTATGTTACAGTCTTATTCCAAAATGGATTAAATTCATCATCCGTGAGTGGAAGATGTTCGAAACCACCAGGACTCTTCCTAAAGCTGGCCGGCCATCTAAACTGAGCGATCGGGGGAGAAGGGCCTTAGTCAGGGAGGTGACCAAGCACCCGGTGGTCACTCTGTCAGAGCTCCAGAGGTCCTCTGTGGAGAGAGGAGAACCTTCCAGAAGGACAACCATCTCTGCAGCAATCCACCAATCAGGCCTGTATGGTAGAGTGGCCAGACGGATTCCACTCCTTAGTAAAAGGCACATGGCAGCCCGCCTGGAGTTTGCCAAAAGGCACCTGAAGCACTCTCAGACCATGAGAAACAAAATTCTCTGGTCTGATGAGACAAATGTTGAACTCTTTGGTGTGAATGCCAGGCGTCACGTTTGGAGGAAACCAGGCACCGCTCATCACCAGGCCAATATCATCCCTACAGTGAAGCATGGTGGTGGCAGCATCATGCTGTGGGGATGTTTTTCAGCGGCAGGAACTGGGAGACTAGTCAGGATAAAGGGAAAGATGACTGCAGCAATGTACAGAGACATCCTGGATGAAAACCTGCTCCAGAGCGCTCTTGACCTCAGACTGGGGCGACGGTTCATCTTTCAGCAGGACAACGACCCTAAGCACAGCCAAGATAGCAAAGGAGTGGCTTCAGGACAACTCTGTGAATGTCCTTGAGTGGCCCAGCCAGAGCCCAGACTTGAATCCGATTGAACATCTCTGGAGACATTTTAAAATGGCTGTGCACCGACGCTTCCCATCCAACCTGATGGAGCTTGAGAGGCGCTGCAAAGAGGAATGGGCGAAACTGGCCAAGGATAGGTGTGCCAAGCTTGTGGCATCATATTCAAAAAGACTTGAGGCTGGAATTGCTGCCAAAGGTGCATCGGCAAAGTATTGAGCAAAGGCTGTGAATACTTATGGACACGGAATTTCTCAATTTTTTTATTTTTAATAAATTTGCAAAAACTTCAAGTAAACATTTTTCACGTTGTCATTATGGGGTGTTGTGTGTAGAATTCTGAGGAAAAAAATGAATTTAATCCATTTTGGAATAAGGCTGTAACATAACAAAATGTGGAAAAAGTGATATGCTGTGAATACTTTCCGGAGGCACAGTATTTATAATTGACATTCCTTATGTCCACGTGTGGCACATTTCTATATTCAACTCCTTTTCCAGGTGTTTGCCCAGTTTTGAAGGTTTTCCAGGCCTTTATGATTTCTTTTTGCTGCCTCCTTAGTGTGTGCCATCTCTGTAATTTTAGTGTCATCAGCTAATTTCACAAATATACTATCTACACCAGAATCGCAGTCACTAAAATAAGTCAGGAAAAGTAAGCAGAGTCCAAGGACAGACTCCTGAGGGACTCAACTGATGACCTCACTCCACGTGGAGCAGTCCTCTAGCCAATCCATTTTTGCCTCCTGAAGCTCACTATCATTGGGAAATTGCCATCAACATAAGAATTTCTTCAGTCAGAAGCATCAATGGAGGAAATAAACCTCTGGGGTGTCCACGGTCAGTTGGAACAGACAAAGTCAGACACAGACAGAGTCCTGAAGACCTTGACCAACTGACTCTCCACCACCTGTGGTCATTCTACTGTAAAGTCTGTGTTCGGCCATCTAATCTGAATTACCACTAGTATACAAGCCTCAATAATGAAATAATTGAGCTGCAATAAATAAATTATTATTATTAACACACACAGTTCAATGTCAGTTTTAGCATCACTTTGTAAACTAAATATTACATTGGGAAATCTTGTCTTGCCTTGTACACATCACAGTTTATTTGAGATATTCCATTTTGGCTTCCAGTCATATTGCAAAACAGCAACATTCTGATAATGGAAACTTCACTGTAATTACACAGTTTGATTTAAGTGTAGAGTTTAACACCATCAACCATCTATTTCACTACACAGGCTAGACAATGACATTGGGCACATAGGCACTGTTCTTGCATGGTTTAGTTTTTATTTATAAAATTGATTCCAGTACATACAGAAATGTGCTGACAGGACTCCATCATTATACATGGAAGTTAAATTAGGTGTCCCGCAGGGCTCAGTACCTTTACAGTTTTCACTTTACACATTTCAACTGGCATCTATCATTAGAAAACTTAACATTAATTTTCAGACGACATAGAGTTATTTCTTCCTTTTAGACCAATTGACATTTCTCTGATGCTGTCTTAAATTAATTGTGTTTGTGAGTTAAAAAAATTGGATGGCTAAGAATGACTTGGCTTTGAATAGAGAAAAAAAAGAAATGTAAATTGTTGGAGGGAATGATGTTACTGTAATAATATTCTGTCAATATTCTGTGCTCGGCCGGGCACAGCCCGAAGAGACAACGTGGGTTCCCCTTCCCATGGGCTCACCACCTGTACGAGGGGCCAAGGAGGTTGGGTGCAGTGTGAGTTGGGTGGTGGCCAAAGGCGGGGACCTTGGCGGTCCGATCCTTGGCTACAGAAGCTGGCTCTTGGGATGTGGAATGTCACCTCTCTGAAGGGGAAGGAGCCTGAGCTAGTGCGCAAGGTCAAGAGGTTCCGGCTAAATATAGTTGGGCTCACCTCGACGCACAACTTGGACTCTGGAACCAATCTCTGGATTTACCCCCAGTGAGAGGCGCCGAGCGGGTGTGGGCATACTTATTGCCCCCCAACTTGGAGCCTGTTCATTGGGGTTTACCCCGGTGGACAAGAGGGTAACCTCCCTCCACCTTCGGGTGGGGGGACGGGTCCTAACTATTGTTTGTGCGTATGCGCTGAAGAGCAGTTTGGCGTACCCATCCTTTTTGGAGACCCTGGAGGGGTGCAGTCTCATGGTCTGGAATCCCTACAGATTTTATTTTTTTCTCCAGCCGTCTGGAGTTTTTTTTTTGTTTTTTCTGTCCACCCTGGCCATTGGATCTTACTCTTATTCTATGTTAATTAATGTTGACCTATTTTATTTTCTTACTGTGTGTTTTATTTTTCTATTCTTCATTATGTAAAGCACTTTGAGCTACTTTTTGTATGAAAATGTGCTATATAAATAAATGTTGTTGTTGTTGTTGTAAAGGGCATACCTTCTGGGGACTCCCTCATTCTGCTGGGAGACTTCAGTGCTCACGTGGGCAATGACAGTGAGACCTGGAAGGGCGTGATTGGAAGGAATGGCCCCCCGATCTGAACCCGAACGGTGTTTTGTTATTGGACTTCTGTGCTCGTCACGAATGGTTCATAACGAACACCATGTTCAAGCATAGGGGTATTCATATGTGCACTTGGCATCAGGACACCCTAGGCCTCAGTTTGATGATCGACTTGTCTTGGACACTCGGGTGAAGACAGGGGTGGAGTTGTCAACTGATCACCACCTGGTGGTGAGTAGGCTTCGATGGTGGGAGAGGATGTCGGTCAGGCCTGGTAGGCCCAAACATGTTGTGAGGGTCTGCTGGGAACGTCTGGCAGAGTCCCCTGTCAGAAGTAGCTTCAACTCCACCTCCGGCAGAACTTCGACCACGTCCTGAGGGAGGTGGGGGACATCGAGTCCGAATGGGCCATGTTCCGTGCCTTTATTGTTGAGGTGGCTGACCGGAGCTGTGGCCATAAGGTGGTTGGTGCCTGTCATGGCGGCAATCCCCGAACCCATTGGTGGACACTGGCGGTGAGGGATGCCGTCAAGTTGAAGAAGGAGTCCTACCGGACCCTTTTGTCCTGTGGGACTCTGGAGGCAGCTGATAGGTACCGGCAGGCCAAGCGGAATGCGGCTTCGGTGGTTGCTGAGGCAAAAACTCGGGCGTGGGAGGAGTTTGGGGAGGCCATGGAGAACGACTTTCAGATGGCTTTGAGGAGATTCTGGTCCACTGTCCAGCGTCTCAGGAGGGGGAAGGAGTGCAACCACTGCTATATGGTGGGGATGGTGTGCTGCTGACCTAGACTTGGGACGTTGTAGGTCGGTGGGGGGAGTACTTTGAAGACCTCCTCAATCCCACTAACATACCTTCCAATGAGGAAGCAGAGCCTGGAGGCTCCGAGGTGGGCTCCCCATCTCTGGAACTGAGGTCACCGAGGTGGTTAAAAAACTCCTTGGTGGCAGGGCCCCGGGGGTGGATGAGATATGCCTGGAGTTCTTCAAGTCTCTAGATGTTGTAGGACTGTCTTGGTTGACACGCCTCTGCAACATCGCATGGACATCGGGGACAGTGCCTCTGGATCACACTCCTACAGAGGGATCACACTCCTCAGCCTCCCTGGAAAAGTCTATTCGGGGGTTCTGGAGAGGAGGGTCCATTGGATAGTCGAACCTCGGATTCAAGAGGGACAATGTGGTTTTCGTCCTGGTCGCGGAACAGTGGACCAGCTCTATACCCTTGGCAGGATCCTGGAGGGTGCATGGGAGTTTGCCCAACCAGTCTACATGTGTTTTGTGGACTTGGAAAAGGCGTTCAACCGTGTTCCTCAGGGACCCCCTGATAAGGGCTGTTCAGTCCCTGTAAAACCGGTGTCAGAGCTTGGTCCGCATTGCCGGCAGTAAGTCGAACCCTTTCCAGTGAGAGTTGGACTCTGCCAGGGCTGCCCTTTGTCACCAATTCTGTTCATAACTTTTATGGATAGAATTTCTAGGCACAGCCAGGGCATTGAGGGGGTCCGATTTGGTGGACTCAGGATTGGGTTACTGCTTTTTGCAAATGATGTTGTCCTGTTTGCTTCATCAGGCCATGATCTTCAGCTCTCTCTGGATCGGTTCGCAGCTGAGTGTGAAGCGGCTGGGATGAGAATCAGCACCTCCAAATCCAAGATCATAGTCCTCAGCCGGAAAAGGGTGGAGTGCCCTCTCAGGGTTGGGGGAGAGATCCTGCCCCAAGTGGAGGAGTTCAAGTATCTCGGGGTCTTGTTCACGAGTGAGGGAAGAATGGAGCGTGAGATCAACAGGCGGATCGGTGCGGCATCCGCAGTGATGCGGGCTCTGCATCGGTCTGTCGTGGTGAAAAAAGAGCTGAGCCGTAAGGCAAAGCCCTCAATTTACCAGTCGATCTACGTTCCTACCCTCACCTATGGTCATGAGCTATGGGTAGTGACCGAAAGAACGAGATCGCGAATACAAGCGGCTGAAATGAGTTTCCTCTGCAGGGTGTCTGGGCTTTCCCTTAAAGATAGGGTGAGAAGCTCAGTCATCCGGGAGGGGCTCAGAGTAGAGCCGCTGCTCCTCCACATCGAGAGGAGTCAGATGAGGTGGCTCGGGCATCTGATCAGGATGCCTCCTGGACGCCTCCCTGGTGAGGTGTTCCAGGCACATCCAACCGGGAGGAGGCCCCGGGGAAGACCCAGGACACGCTGGAGGGACTATGTCTCCCAGCTGGCCTGGGAACGCCTTGGAATTCTCCCGGAAGAGCTGGAAGAAGTGGCCGGGGAGAGGGAAGTCTGGGTATCTCTGCTCAAGCTGCTGTCCCCGTGACCCAATCTCAGATAAGCGGAAGAGGATGGATGGATGGATGAATAGATATTTAACTCGGTGGCCATCACCATCAGTTCTACAGAGTCAGCCCACAATCCTATCGTTATCTTTGAAACTGGCCTGTTGTTTACAGTACGCATTACAGAACTATCCAAAACATGTTTTTTCCAACTTGAAAATGTTGGGAAATTAAGAATGTTTCTAAATATGTAGCATACTGAGAAATTATTCCTTCCTTTATCTCAAGTAGGATTGACTAATGCAATGTGGTGTTCACTGGCTGCTTTCAGTTAATTGAAAATGCTGCTAAAAGAATCATTACAAAAACACGAAAATATGAATAGATAACTGCAGTTCTTAAAGGAAACCTCCACCCCAGAGTTATATTTTTTATGCTTTGCCTATGTAGCTTGAAGTGACACCAGAGAAACATTTTTCACCTCATGTTTTTGAGGAGAATGGACTTAACAAAGTTTCTTGTAGAACACGAGAAATGATGACCAATGCTGGACAAAAGCAACAAAAAAACAAAAAACTGACCATGAAAAATTCCTGTGTTACTCGTGCTGCATAATCCATACATCAAGTCATCCAGTCAAATCAACGTAACACGCAGGACACGTGTATAGTTTTTGCTAAAATATAGTTAAATATATATCTCGTGCCCTGCCCAGGGCTTTGTTCCTGCCTTACACCCTGTGCTGGCTGGGATTGGCTCTGGCAGACCTCCGTGACACTGTAGTTAGGATATAGTGGGTTGGGAAATGACTGACTTACTTTATATCTCTGGAAAATGAAAGTAGTCCACAAACAGAAAGCCTCTTCACACTTCACTGCACTTTTGAATTGAAGACCCCCTTCTCCCCCACATTCATTGGTCAAGAGTCCTGTTGTCAATTCAGAAGTGTGACACCATGTGAAGGGGCTTTGTTTGTGTTTTTGATACTGTTTACTGTTGTACAGCATTGGTCACCATGGGCTCCTGCTCTGTCAAAAACTTTGTTATGTCCGTTTTTCAAACAAACATGAGATTAAACATTTTTCTTGGCCAAGACCACAAACTACATAAAAGGCTTGTGACATCTGTCCAGCCTATCCTGACTAGAGCTGCTGATTACATACTGCATTTCTGTTAGTCATTTGTATAGAAATATAAGTAATAGAATATTTATAAACTGTCACTATCCCTGCGCTATTCTATTTCTCTTCTTAGTATCCAGAAGTGGCACTTGGTGGCACTGCCAGGCTGTTCTCTTACCTTTGGAAAAGTCACCTCAGATAAAGGGGCATTGGAATCATCAGATGGAAAGATTCTATCATCATATTAGATAGTTACTATTGACACAAGCAGTTCAATATCAGTTAATTGTCATGGATCCATGTATACTGTACTTGAATAAGCAAATAATGAACAAAAGAAAAATCTGAACTACTAAATTATTTTATAACCATTCAGTCATAATGGTATAGAATTCAATTCAATGACCCAAGACCAGATCAGTAGTTCCAAAGGAGTAGCAAACCCATCAGTGTACAGCCCAATATGTTGCCAAATAGCTGCAGTAGACTACACATTAACGTGGGCATACGTGGATATTGGCTATTTAAAAAATGCAGTTTGTATATCAATCAGTTCAGTAGACACAGGGGTCTCAATTACATCATTCCCAGTATCTGCTGTCTGAGCAGTTGGGTTATATCATGGCACTGTATGTCATATGACTGTGGGAGAACTTCATTAACAGACTGAACTGTGCCAATAATCACAAGTGCACCTTCGATAGACAGATAGATAGATAGATAGATAGATAGATAGATAGATAGATAGATAGA